>OX101794.1:25138061-25493061 GCA_944452715.1 Ophion slaviceki
TGATCGACGATATTAACGCGGAGAGGGCAATCGTTGGTTCCAGTGATCTTGCAAGTTTTTTACAGTTTCCCCGTGCCTTCGGGGGGACAATGTTGCCCCAATGATCCCCCAGTGTTGCCCTCTTGGGGACACCACTGGGGGATCATTGGGGCAACATTGTCTTTCATTAACTGGAAGTAGACCAGTGGCGAAGGTGGGTTTAACGGGTTATGCCTAGTTATCACAGTCAAAAACAGCTGATTTAAAAAAAAAATTTTTTTTGGATAATCATTACGATGAATTTCTACAAAAATTAGGTATTTAAAAAAATATCATCTGACGAACCCCTTTCTTTCATTTTTTTTAACGAGTAATTTATTGTTTATATATTTTTGGTGAGTCATTTTTAGTGTAAAAATATTTAATTACAATCGATTTACAGCCGATGTCCGCGAAGCACCTCTCGAAACGTCTTTTGCGGTGATGTACTGCTGATTGAGGTTGTCCAATATAAAAAAATCAAACAGATTTCGTTAGTATATTAGTTTATCCTATGATTAATCGAAGGAATTTCCGAAATATCAAGGTTAAAAAAAAATAACGCGTGTTTAAAATGATAGTCTTGATTTTAGCGATAAAAATTGGAATTTTTCGTTCATCAAATCGACAGTATACGTCGGAAAAGAAATCCTTGGATCAAATACTATATTTTTAGATCGATGCAGTAGTTTTTGAGTTATTCTGCTCACCGACTTTGAAAACGTACTTTCGAAAAAAGAAGCTTGTCAAGTTTCGAACGACGCTTCATGCGGTCCGATGGGCATCAACATAACATCCTATCAATCTGCCAACTTTGATCCGGTTACCTTGAAATTTCCAGGTGACGTTTATAAGATAATACATTGTCAAAATATATTGGCTTTGAAAAAAAGTGATTTTGCGGATTTTACAACTAGGCGTAACCCCTTAAGATAAAAGGGATGGAGTTTTAAAAAGAAGGGGAATACGAAGAAAAAAAAATTATATAAGTTGACCTCTCCCAAATTGTCTTCTTTAGTTTCCTTTTCCCAAGGCTGATCGACGATCCAGAGGAGGGAGAGGGCGGACTGGCGGTGGTGACGTTGAGGCAACGGGGGTAAGCAACAATAATCCATGTAGTTGCTGCATTGGGGTGTGGCGCACGCTTACGGTACAGACGTTCAATCTCACTCCTGATTCTCTCCTTGTCTCTGAAGGCTTTGCCACGCTGTCTGCACTACGTTCTTCGATCGCATCTCGGCACCTTTGGATATAGATGTACGTACTCTCCTCTTGCTTAGCCTCTACTCCACACACACACACACACACACACACACACACACACACACACACACACACACACACACACACACACACACACACACACACACACACACACACACACACACACACACACACACACACACACACACACACACACACACACACACACACACACACACACACACACACACACACACGCTCTCTTTCTTGCTCTATATTTCTCTCCTAGCTCCTCGTTCGGAGCACGCGCGCACTCTTTTTCCCTGGCGAAGGACTCGCTTCGATATGTTCTCCACCTTTGAACGCGTACTCTTCTGGGCTGCGTTATCTCCGCTGATCCCCTTAGACCCTCCAACACCACCTGGTCGGCTTTTATTTCGTTCAACCTCCATTCTACCACGTTCACAAAGGGATGGTCCTCACGGACGAAGAGGATGCCCACTGCCTGGTGCCCTCGATCCTTCGAGACCGACGAACCAGGAAAAAATGCAAGATGACTGTGCATTAGACGTGCACAGATTTTTAAAGCACAGACGGGCAAAGATATTCAAAGCACAGGGGTACTTAGGTCTAGGGAGCTAAGGGTTGGTTTAGGTATTGGGAGCTAAGGGTTAAGTATTGGGAGTTGGGGGTGGGGTTACGTCTTGGGAGCCAAGAGTGCGTTTAAGTCTTATGAACTAAGGGTGGGCTTAGGTTCTGGAAGCTGAGGGCGGGTTTAGGTCTTAGGAGCTGAGGATGGGTTTAGGTCTTGGTAGCTACCAGGTGTAGAAGTATGAAACGGAATTTTTTTTGTAAAAATTACACGTCTGAAAAAGATACAAAATATTTTATTCATAATAATCTCCATTGCTATTTATACATTTTTCCCACCTCTCCGGCAGTTTACGAATGCCACGCCAAAAAAAAACAGTTCTCCTTTTGAAGTGAACCAGTTGTCGAGCCATTTTCCTACATTTTCATACGAATTGAAGCGTTGTTTAGCGAGAGCGTGTCCCATTGGGGCGAATAGATGATAATCGGACGGAGCCAAGTATGGAGAATAAGCCGCATGCGCTAGTATTTCCCAACCTAACGCCTCGATCGTTTCCCTGATCCGTTTTGCCGTGTGTGATGGAGCATTACCATGGAGCAAAATGACTTTGTGTTGCCTTTTTCCATATTCCGGTCTTTCAAACGAATGGAGACGGCTTTCTGCGTCACATTCAATTGATCCGCGAGTTCTTGTTGACTTTGAGTATCATCTTCATCCAATAAGGCTTGCAATTCGTTGTCTGCGAACTTTTTCGGTGGTTTCCCACGCTCTTCGTTTCTCACGTCAGAATCACCACTTTTGAATTTTTTGAACCACTCGAACCACTGTGTTTTACCAAGAGCATGTTCACCGTGAGCTTCGACAAGCCTTCAATGCGATTTTGCAGCAGTTTTCTTCAAATGATAACAGAAAACCAATGTTGTCCGCAAATCGTAGTTCATAGGCACAAAACTCGACATGTTTAAGGTTATAGAAAAATATACTGGTATAGGGAACTTGGGTTGTTGTTTGTTGAAAATCTTCGTCAGCTGTTAGAGGGAGATGATGGTGCTGCAGAAGCGGTCTTACGGTCCCTAATCTGATGGCTAGCACCATCTATAGGGAAATTCCGGTTTCATACTTCTACACCTGGAGTGGGTTTCGGTATTGGGAGCTCAGGGTGGGTTTCGGTATTGGGAGCTCAGGGTGGGTTTAGTCCTTGGGAGCTAAGAATGGGTTTAAGTTTTGGGAGCTAAGGGTGGGTTTACGTCTTGGGAGCTAAAGGTGGAGTCCCGTCTTGGGTTCTAAGGGCGAGGTTAGGTGTTGGGAGCTAAGAGTGGGTCTAGGTATTGGGAGCTAAGAGTGGATTTAAGTCTTAGGAGCCAAGGGTGAGCTTAGGTCTTGAGAGCTAAGGGTGGCCTTAGTTCTTACGAGCTAACGGTAGGTGAAAGTATAGTTTTGCAATGTTTAGGGGCTGAATGAGTTTTCTCTTCAGGACATACTAGTCTGTGCGAATAGAAAAATTCGATTCACACGATATTAATGCTTTCCTTAACTTTAATATCCACAAATCCAACTATCACGAAATCTGCCATGATTCATTTCTACTCCGAGATGGAAACTTCTTTGGCAAAGAACGAGGTGTATCCCCTCACGCCCCTGTACTTTACGATAATGATTTCTCGTTCCCGAGCATTTACGAGTGCGCTGCCAATATACTTAGGAACAACGTCTCTCTTAGGTCGTGCCGTAAAAGTTTCTTTGACGGATGCCGTGTGCGCAGGTGCATTGCGATGTTCTTCGACGCTCGGTCCGGCAGGAGGGGGGTTACCCGAAGTGCACGTCGAAGAGGCTGCGTTGAGCTGGTCAAGACGCGGCTGGTTCGTCTCTCGCGAGCAATATCCGGCGATGGGGCCTCCTTGGAACTCTCGCCCGACACCTTGCGCTGTAAGGTCTTTTACTACTCGTAAATTAGCTCGCTTCACGCTACCGTGCTTTTTAGCCCGGCTCGTCTTGTGGAAACGCTTTCTTGCTCTCACTCACTCACTCACTCACTCTCTCTCTCTCTCTCTCTCTCTCTCTCTCTCTCTCTTGCTCTCTCACTCTTTCTCAGCTAAGGGAACGACGCGCTCGTCCAACCGATTCCTAACGAGGTCAGCGAACATAAACGTTCCGCACGTATTCACTTATCCTAATTGTTTCGAAGACTTTGCTCAAGCATTTTGTCGTTTTTTTTTCCTAATCTAGTATTTTTTCTGATCTTTTTCCATACCCACGTGTATATGGATCGGTACACATTTTTTTGATTAAATAGTTGCGCGGCCGAGCGGTCACCCATCCGGGTAGTGGTCCCGGAAAACGGCGCTCGATACGGGAGATGGCCAAAGCTCCTCCTCTACTGACGGATGATACACGGTGTATAGGTGAAGGGCGTGTAAAATGCGTGCCGGAAACGAATAGCTCGTTCACGATTTCCAAGTGTGAAAGATTTGGTCGGTGAGACCGAAGTCGAAGAATATTTTTCGTTTTTGGCGAGTCATCGTTTTCCTCAGGTGGTCTAGAGAGGCTGCTGTGCAACACGCTTCAATGTTTAAAGCGGCACAGTCATCTCTCCCGACAGATCGATGAATATGCTTCATAATGGTTCATTCATAATGAGCCCGGTACCGGCCCTTGCGCCCATTCATGACATTCCCGACAATGACAAGAGTCTGACAGGTGACTACCGTTCCTACTGTACTTTCTTTCTCCACCTTTCTCCACCTTTCGTTTGTCCATATTCAGTTAGACGTTTTTATCCCTTCGTCCGACGTCGTTCTTCTTGTTTTGTAGATGATTTAACGAGTGTTCGTTAGCTTGCAAACCAAAAGCAGGTCGATTTTTCATTTTTTTTTCTGACGGGACTGTTGGGATGACGAGGTCGGGATTTTGCACATATTAGGTTGGCAAAACAGTCTTTGCGTTTTATCACCAAAAATACAATTAAAATGTAGCCTTGAAGCGATTGATTGATTTTCTATTCTATGTGTTCATCATCGGATTGTATTTAGAATCCGATGGTGGATACATAGAACAAATCCGATGGTGCACAAAACAAAATTAATCATTCGTTTCAAGACTGCTTTTTTATTTTATTTTTGGTGATAAAATGCAAATACTTTCTTGCTAAGTTTAATTGATACATAGTCTTGCCAAGGTTGAGTTTTTTTTAATCGAAAAATATTAGTAAACAATGAAGATATCATAGTTTGAAGGAAGCGCCTCCCGTTGCTGCATATCCAATCGGTGTAGGTGGTTCTGGCACCTAGGGGAATTCGGAATGAAAAGCTCAAAAATTTAATTTTAGTATAATAACAAAATCTTCGAATGACTAGCTACTTTTCTAAAATTTGGAATGTTAGAAAAATTGCAAGCTGTCGAAAAACGTTCAATTTTCGACAAATAATTAACGTTCATCTTTTTTTATCAGCATACATACATAAACATATTGAAAAATAATGCAATTATGCGATGGAAAACGTTATAATCTGAATTTAAAGTGATTGAGATGAACAGATTTTGAGATACGACTTACACCGTTTCAAGAAACGTAATTTCGAAAAAAAAAACGCACAAGCAAAAGGATCAACGGGTTACGTTTTTGAGATATTTTTTTCTCGAAAATCGTGATGATACATTTCTACAAAAATGAGGTACTTGAAAAAGTATAATCGGAAGAACACTGTCATTTTTTTTGTGTAAAAATATTGAATTGCAATCGATCTAGAACCGATGCCCGGAGAGTCTTTTGCGGTGAACATCAGGTTATCAAATGTAAAACAATCGAAGAGATTTCGTTAGTATATTAGTTTATCCTGTGATTAATCGAAGAAATTTCCACAAAATCAATTTAAAAAAAAATGGCACGTGTTAAAAGTGAGTCTTGGTTTTTGCGAAAAAAATGTGCATTTTTTGTTTATTGAAGGTATACATCGGGAAAAAAAAATCCTTCTATCAAATACTATATTTTCACGTCTAAAACAAAGAAGTAAACATTTCAAAAAGATCGATGCAGTAGTTTCTGCGATATTTTACTCATCGACTTTGAAAACGTACTTTCGAGAAAAGAGCGTCTACAGTTTCGTTTACAGTTTAAAACTGTCAGGAAACATTGACAAGATAATATACTGTCAAAATATATCAGTTTTGAAAAAAAACGTGTTTTTTCGACTTTTACAACAAGGCATGATCCCCTGATCGCAGCGGATCAGTTCGCCGTAACTCAGTGGGCGACCCTCCACAAAAATCGTCATAATTCGTCCAATTTTTGGAATCTTCACCAAATCTTCATGACAAATTAAAATTTAGACCTTAGAAAAATTCTACAAAATTTAGAAATTTAGAAAACAATACAGCAAAAATTTCCGACCTAAACGGGAGCGAAGATGAGAGCAAAATCGGCTATAAAGTAATTGTTGAGCCTGTAAGTATAAATAATTGTGAGGCCATGGGGTCGATTTGAGATTCGAATCATGTTTCGTTCCCACGTGGCGCGATTGCGGGTCTGTCAAGCGCGTCCTCGGGACTACACTTGGGGATCCTTTTTTTCCCGATTCACGATGAATCGCTCACCCGTTGGCACGGAGTGGTTGAGATTCGGGTGGGAGAGTGCGAGACGAAGGATATGCGGGAGCAACGGCAAATTATATGGAGCGTGCGCAATTCCCAGTGGTAACATTGTTGAAACTCATTGTATCCACTGAACATAAAGGGAACATTTTTAGTCACCACTTAAGATCTGCTACTCTCTCTCTCTCTCTCTCTCTCTCTCTCTCTCTCTCTCTCTCTCTCTCTCTCTCTCTCTCTCTCTCTCTCTCTCTCTCCCTCTCTCTCTCTTTTCTTACCTGCTGGGGTGACACGAGCCACGACTCATCCTCTCCCGCACACTTCTTTTATCCGATTGCCCATTCCCAACGGGCAGAGGTTTCGATCGACTACAACGGAGCTTTTAGTCGTCTTGTGTACTCGAGGGTCGTGCTTTTAGCCGCTGCGTAACATTTCCCGCATCCTAAGTAAGCGAAGCTCGATTACCGCCAAAAATTGGCAAACGAACGACGGTGTGGGAACCTCGCAAACGCGTAAACTCGAAAACGATGGAAATTCTGGTGTATTATTTTCTAAAATTCAGTTTTTTTTTTTCGAACGAAACCTTTCACCGAAGGAATTTTCTGCATATATTGCTTGCAGAATGTACTATTGGGCTTACATACGCCTGAGACGGCTAAAAGTAAGGTTATGTTTGAGAATTTTTGTGCATGTGAAACTGAATTTTATTGAACAACCGTGATATACATTTTAAAGTATGACATTTTATCGACATTGTGTGAAAATTTGGTTAACAAATTTCAAAGGGTGGAAAAGGTACAGTCGTTTTTCTGGGGCGTGTTTTGGTTGACAGCGTTTGTGGTAATAGACGTGCCTCTGCCATTTTTTATCAATAAAAATATTTGTTTCTTAAGGGGTTACCCCCACTTGCGATTTTGAAAAAATCGATTTTTTTATTGCATTTTTTTGAAGTGCAATTTGAAGTGCAGTTTTTTTTGATGCCCGGAAGAGATGACTCTATGTAAGTTTACAAAAAAAAATATTTTCTTCGTGTAAACTGAAATTGAAACTTTAAACGCGTTTTTCTCAAAATAGCATTTCTGAAGTCGGTGACCAAGATTACTCGAACACTAATGAACCGATCTTCTTGAAATTTTGCAGGCTTATTTAATACATAAAAATGTAGTCTTTAATCGTTCGATTTTTTTTTTCGAAAAAAATGGCCGTTTTATAGCCAAAAACGGCCGTTTTTTTCGTTAAAATCGAACCATTAACTTTGACTGTCCGCCATTTTGTGAAAAATGAATATTTTTTTAAATCCTTCGATTAAAGACTAGTTTATACTTATATTCGACTAAATCCATCCGCATTTTTTTTTCAGATGATCCACTTCGCCGCAATGTTGGTCACCGCAAACCGTGTATATAAAAACATTATTTCATTGACGGCCATTTGCCACTAAACAATGTAATATTTTTCAATAAAAAAATGACTGAAAGTTCTTCAAGATGTGTTCTTTAAGATGGTATATTGATCGATTAAAAAAGTTTTGTAGTTTTCTTTAAAAAAATCATGAAAAAGGCCTTTTTTGCGCTACAAGTGGGGGTACGCCTTAAAGTAGATAGATAAAACTAGTACTTGTCGAGCCGGAATTTAAAAATTTAATTTTTTCGGGTCGTTGCAATCACTGGAATAAAACAGGCGATTTTTCGCATCAGAATTGTTCAGTACTCACGATGAAAAAAAAAAACTATGCCAGGTATCGAAAGAACGGCTCGATAAGTACTAGAGTATTGTGTGAAGCATAACTGTGCAAAACTTGATCCCGATCGGTCCAGTAGTTGCGGAGATATTTCTGGTACAGATTTTTAAAATACTGTTTCAAGTAAAACACATTTAAAGTTTCAAGTACACTGTACACTGAAAAACTGGTTTATTTTAAAATTACATGAAATCGTCGATTTCTGGCCCATAGGACCCTACCCACTTTTCGAAATATGACCTTGCTATACAAAAGGTCACAAATACCCGGAATTCAACAGGAGCGAGAACACCCGGCTCATAAACAGATGACGGGTGGGGGGAAAAATGTCGAACGATCGATATGCCGATGGGCCAAAATGTCGAATTCGAAAATGACGAATGTTCGAATATAGATAGATCAATCTTACTAGAGTCTGTGAAGTCGAAAATAACAATTACGAATATGAACATCTCGGAAGTTGATATATAGCGAAAAACAAAAATCAGATTTAATAAAATATCGAAAAACATAAAATCGATGGTCCTGTATGCATAACACCAAATAATTCGAGACGACAATTCTCCGAATTAAAAAAATGGCGATGGTTCACAATGCAGAAAATCATTAAAGCGAACGGCCAAAAAGTCGAGTGGTTGAAATCGCGGAGGGTCAAAATGTAGAACGGCCCAAATGGCGATTCGAGCAATCCGTCACTTGCGCCTCAGAGTGAAGCTGCGAGATGGCGCTGGCGGTCTGTAGGCTAAAATATCGTAAGACAGTCATCCCACGTGACGGACCCCACCATCATTAGTGCGAATTTCCTTATGACGTTTCCAGGGTAGACACTCAAAGGATAGTACTTTCGAATGAGCACCTTTTGAAAAATCGATCTGAAACCTACCCAGGTGTATGTAAGCCCTGAATAGTCGCGTGAATGAAGACGGTGCGGTGTAACCTACAATTTGCGACGAGTGCTCCGATTTTCGTTTTCTCGTGGACTGTCTTCCATCTAGCGATGTATGAGGCCAGAATCAGAATTGATCAGTGATCAAGTGGGATGCGTGTATTTGATTTGCACCAGAGAGTTGTTTATGAATGGTGAAACTTGAGAAAAATCCACGGATATACTATTGCTCTTTTCACAAAGAATCATACATTTCATTTTAACAAGTTCCCACGGCCATTCCACTGGTCATTTCTCTGAGGTAAATGCGGAATAAGAAGACCTCAGCAGAATTTATCACACGACGGAATTCGGTGCGTTGACGATCACTACAGTTCCTGCATATAAAGGGTGTCTCAAAATTACCTGATATTTTAATTCATTAATAAAACGTACTATTTAGTTAAAAAATACGAATATTTTTATTTTAAGGGATTACAGTAGAATTTTCAAAAAATCGACGTTTTTTTGCTAAAACGGTGCTTTATCATAAGAATAAGTTACTACTCGATTTATAGCAAGAACATTTTTTTTCACCGACTTTAAGCGTATAACGTAAGCCCACCTCTGGCACGGCCATAGAGTACCTAAAACTTCAAACGCGTTTTTCTCCAAACAGCTTTTTTCCAATTGGCGAGTCAAATAACTTCAACAATTTTCACTCGATTTACTTCAAATTTAAAAGTTATGTTCCTAATTGCATTTCGCAGAGAAGTACGTACGGAATTTCTGATTAATCAAAAACTTTTCATTTTGTGAGCAGTTTTATACGGAATTTTTCACTAAAAATTCATTCAAATACCTACAACTTTTGAATAAATCAATTTTTTTTTAATTCCGTACGTACTTCTCTAAGTATTCTAATGTAGGATGACGAGAATTTTTGTTTTTTGTTCTAGGTCAAAAATTGCGGATGCTAAATGTCACGCGCGGCGCGCCTAAAAAAAGATAACAAAAGAAAATATTAGTAGTCGGCCATTTTGTACATAAAAAAATGTAAAAAAATATATATATTTTCTAACAGCTTGATATTCATACTAAATAGACGTGTAATTAATTTTATGAGTTGAAACAGCACAATTTCGAGACAACAAAATGCATTTTGCACATTCAACGATTTATTTTTCTCAGTGTGCGTCCAATTGATTCCGTGAGCTCCGGAATGGTCTGTGGATCATTGCATACACTTTTTCTTTCAGAAAAATGCAAAGAAAAAAGTCCAATGGCGTGAAATCGCACGATCTCCGTAACATAACCTCCATGTTCGTACCTTATGTTAAAATAAAAATATTCGTACTTTTCAGACGAATAATACGTTTTATCGATGAATTAAAATGTCAGGTCATTTTGAGACACCCTATACGTGTGTGCGTTGAATAGGCTACGCTATAACCGCGATGGGATCGAGGCGAGAGAAAAGCAAAAGGGCACTTGCGGAGCTACGGCACTGTAAGATCGAGGGGGCCTTTGCTCCTGTTTCATTGCACACTGTTGTGTGTGCATGCCTTTTCGAACAAGAGACCAGTTCATCACTATTGAATGGTTGGTCTTGTCTAGATGCTTTATCTCTTTACGCAGGGAACTTAGTAAGCCATTGTGATGCCATAGGAGAGCGGCGACCGGTGCCGCTTTTATCTCCCTCTTTACCTCTCTCGATCTTTTCCATCGCTTTCCCCCGTGCATCTGTCTGACTTGCTCACTCTTTCCTGATACTTCTTACTCTCACCCACACGCCGATTTTCTCCTCCTTTTCTCTCGAAATGTTACGCGTGATCTTGGAACGGCGAATCGAGAAAAAAAAACTCTCCTCTCGAAGCGGATACTCCATACCGAAAAATATCCATACGGTTGGTCCAGATTTTTAATTAGGACAAGTTCGAGGTAGTTGGCCTCAGTTTTTTTAAGGATCCGTCAAAATAAAAGTACAGACGTTTCTTTACTTATCTTTATTTATAATTGAACTTTGGAAATTTAGCTTTAAGATAATTTACAATAATTAAGGGGCCAGTCCACTTTGAAAAGTTCAAAAAATCGACAGCAAGCAAGACTTGAAGAAATCGACGATGATGAGCAATCAGAAGGGATTTTGTACCGTGCAGGAATTGCCGATTGCGTTTTGGTAAGAGTTTTTCATAGTATAAACTTCAAACGCGTTTTTCTCGAAACAACGTTTTGAAAATCTAGCTCCATCGTATCTCTAAAACTAATAAACCGATTCTCTTGAAATTTTAACCACATATTGTAAACATGATTCGCAACAAGATGACCATCGATGGTTTCAAAATTTTGATTTTTACTCTTTTTTTTGCGAAAAACTGCGGAAGAAACGCGTTTTTTTTACTTTTTTCGTTTTCCATCTGCTATTTTTTGAATTTTTTGATACAACTTTATATCCGAGGGTGATTTTGTAGCTGGTGTCATACTGAATCTAATGGACTTTGATTTTTTTGTTTCAGACAAGCCGTTGCCGAGTTGTGATGGAGCTACCGAGCCCATCTATTTTTTAGGCGTTACGTTAAACTATAGTTTTGGTACTTAAAAATGAATAAAAACGAATTAACAATAAAAAAAATATATTTCAAGACTTTATTTATCAAGCCCAACACCTTATATATTCATATCTTTTATAAAATCCACACAAAAAAAACGCGAAAATAGCCTTTTTTCGTGGCTCCAAAGTGAACTGGCCCCTTGAACGAACTCATGACATCGATCTTAAAGTTAGTCACTTTTTTAAATCACGATTGGCCATCTCTCTTAAGGCGTTACCCCCACTTGTAGCGCAAAAAAAAGGCGTTTTTCATGATTTTTTTAAAAGAAAACTACAAAACTTTTTTAATCGATCAATATACCATCTTGAAGAACACATCTTGAAGAACTTTCAGTAATTTTTTTTATTGAAAAATATTACATTGTTTAATGGCAAATGGCCGTCAATGAAATAATGTTTTTATATACACGGTTTGCGGTGACCAACATTGCGGCGAAGTGGATCATCTGAAAAAAAATGCGGATGGATTTAGTCAAATATAAGTATAAACTAGTCGTTAATCGAAGGATTTTAAAAAATATTCATTTTTCACAAAATGGCGGACAGTCAAAGTTAATGGTTCGAGTTAACGAAAAAAAAACGGCCGTTTTTTGGCTATAAAACGGCCATTCTTTTTTCGAAAAAAAAATCGAACGATTAAAGACTACATTTTTATGTATTAAATAAGCCTGCAAAATTTCCAGAAGATCGGTTCATTAGTGTTCGAGTAATCTTGGTCACCGACTTCAGAAATGCCATTTTGAGAAAAACGCGTTTAAAGCTTCAATTTCACAACGGATTCTTCTCTTTCAACGCTCATATCTCAGTCAATTTTGTTCGGATCGACTTGAAATTTTCAGGACATATTCTCAGATACTTATACTTCAAAAAAATGCAATAAAAAAATCGATTTTTTCTAAATCGCAAGTGGGGGTAACCCCTTAATCTTTCGGGACAGATGGCCGCATATAACATGAAAACAAGTATAAACAATAAATGCAACATCTTGAGGTTATAATAAAGCACTGTTCGTAAACCACTCAAGAAATACAAAAATAACGATCACTTTTAACAAATAATACCACCACAATGTAAAACATGAACCCTTAAAAAATGTTAGCAGTAGATGGAACAATTAAAAAAGATTTTACTTACTTTTTTTGCCAAACTTGTGCTCGTACACTTACACCTGCGGATAACGCGATTTGAGGGGGGAGATATCATCAGGCGAGGAAAAGAATCTGACGTTCCTTTTTTTTTAAGGACAGATTTCTTCACCACTTCTGGGACTAAGGGTATGTTTTATTACTACTTTTGGCTGCAACATGGTATTTTTTTTTCAATCTTTAAAAATGGCGGACGAATGGCACATTCTTCTAAATGGCTTGCGGTGGATGGTGTCAGACGGCATGACACGTAGCATCGGCCGAATCAATCTGAAAACAAAACCAAAGGAATTTTTTCTTCCATTAACACTCTCACGCAGAACGTGAACCAAGAAAATGTGTTTAATTATAAAAATTGATGAAATGGTACGCTTTGAAACACAAATGATTGAATTTTCCGACAAAAATTGCTATATTTTGCAATAAAAAATACTTTTCTTTTTCATTTCCACGAACATTTAGGGTCATGTTTTAGATAAGGTCAGAAAGATTTATACCAAATTTCATCAGAATCGGTCAGTTAGAGTTTTAGCTATACGTCACGCCAGTTTTGAAAATGCAGTTTGGGAAATCGCGCGATGCCGCCGCCATTTTTAAAGATTAACTAAAGAAAAAAATACCGTGTAACAGCCAAAAGTAGTCAAAAAAATACCCTAAGTGTAAAAAATAGTGAAGAGATCTTCCCCTTGAAAAAAAACCACGAAGATAAGCAAATTTCCCTCTCTTAAAGGTCTCCCCCTTTAAACAGGAACAAGTGACATCCAGTGCGCGGTTCTATGAAATATTTCTGTTGACCGTCTTTTTCTTATGCCCAACTCCCCTGGAATTACCATATGAAAAAAAGTAATTTTAACTTCGGTTAAATTAAGAAAAAAACACAATGATCGTAAATATATATATATATATATATATATATATATATATATATATATATATATATATATATATATATATATATATATATAGGGGAGACCGGGGCAAAATGGTATAGCGGGGCATAATGGGACCGGGGCAAAATGGGACCGGGGCAAAACGGGTTTGGGGAAAAATGGAATAGTGAAAATCAACACTGCTGGAAAATACGTCATTGGGGCAAAACGGGACTGGGGCAAAATGGGCCGGAGAAAATCAGGCTCCTCAGAAAGAGGCGGTTGGGGCAAAACGGGATCGGGGCAAAATGGGACAGTGGAATAATTCGATGCAGAAACGAAAGAAATGCAGGGGTAAAAAACGAGGGGTAATAAATGAGTGAAAACAGGTTTTATTGAATGTTACACGATATTTGGGTCACACTCTACCAGGTGTGTAAGTATGAAACCGGAATTTTTGTACAGAAAAAACACGTTTATTGTAATGATATGATACAAATAACTGGAGATGGCTTCTCGGGTCACCTTTAACTGATCCGCCAGTTGTTGTTGTGTTTGAGCGTCGTCTTCGTCCAACAAGGCTTGCAGGTCAGCGTCTTCAAACTTTTTCGGTGGTCTTCCACGTTCTTCGTTCCTCACGTCAAAATCGCCACTTTTGAACCGTTTGAACCACTCGAAACACTGTGTTTTACCGAGAGCATGCTCACCAAACGCCTCCACAAGCATTCGATGCGATTCGGCTGCGGTTTTCTTCAGATGAAAACAGAAAAGTAGTGCTGTCCGCAAATCGTAATTTGTTGGCACAAAACTCGACATGTTTATCTCTAATAAACTAATGCTACTGAATGAAACTCGTGTTATTGTGAGTTGGAAATCTTTGTCGGATATCAATACAATAACAAGACACCGCTGACGTGATGTGTCGGTAACTGCATCGACATCTAGCGCCACCTATGGGCAAATTCCGGTTTCATACTTACACACCTGGTACTTACGATACTATAATTTAACGGTGGCAATGTTTAATTTTTATTGCTTGTTTAACTAAGCTAATTTTTATCGGCACAATTGTCGCAAACGGACTCGATTAAGTTATCGTCAGCATAGGCACATGAATAGTGGGCCCATTTGTTATTAAAGTTTGTTAAACAATTACTTTTGATTCTGCGGTCAGAACTGTACCAAACTTGACGTAAATTGTTATTTGAGCCTTCTTATTCGATTGGTACAATTTCTTTGTCGTTATTAATTATTTAAATAATCAAGTAATTTTTGGTTTTACCAATTTATGGTTTTTTTTTTGTTTTCATCTTTCTTTGTTTTTTTTTTAATTTATTTTCTGCCAACTGCACGTTACTGATACTGATTTTCAAGCCATTGATGAAAATCTAACTCTTGTCAATTTTTACGTAAATTGTTTTATGAAACTAGGACCGCCGCTCCCCATGAAATCGACGGATATGTGTCGACAAATATATCGGTCAGTCCGCATTATCTGCGTATATGTGGACTGAAACGAACCACAAGCACCATTTAGATTAGATTATGTTTCAACAGCTCTTTCATAGAGCCGAAGCATGAATTTTCCTGTCATCCCATTTTGCCCCAAATTCAGCGGGCTGCGACACTTCATTTTTGTGTGTCCCATTTTGCCCCTATCCCATTTTGCCCCAAATCAAGCACCAAGAAACTTCATTTTTTGCTATCCCATTATGCCCCGATCCCATTATGCCCCAGTGCCGTTTTGCCCCGGTACCGTTTTGCCCCGCTATACCATTTTGCCCCGGTCTCCCCTATTCAATTTATTTTTATTATATATTATATTCACTATATAGGTATATTGTGGTGACCAGAATCTTTCGGAAGAAGTTATCACACCAATTATTACGTTCACGACTGTATGTACAAAGATGTATGTGTGCGTGTGTCATGCATATATTTATACATCCGAAGAGTCAAGAAGTCGTAATTTAAATTGAGTTTCCCGCTTGTTGAGACATAATAGCTCCATCGCACGCTATTCGAGAGTTGTGCGGTGTGCGGGCGCGAAAAGTGAATGAGTCGCGTCTGCGAGAACGGGATAGTGTGGGTGGTTGGCTTGGGAGATTTCTCGCCTGGTGCGTTATAGCCAGTGGGTCTCGGTTGGCCGTATAGTAGGGCGCGATGATCTAATTGATCCAGGTCCTGCCTCTACTATCGTTCCGTCTACACACGCACAAATATATTCATATATATATATATATATATATTAGTTCTAGGCAGAACGACAGTCCTCCATAAGCGATATCTTTTCAGATTTGGGTCAGAATGTTTTGTTTTCACGAATTGCGAACTGAAAATAGTTTATTTTGAAAGATTGAATTATGATTTTCTTTGACGAGTATTTTCCGGAAAATCATATTAATATATTTACTATTATTCAATACTTATTAACATTATCATGTTAATTACTGTTATTAATATTATTCAACGTTAACATTATTAATTATTAATAATTATGAATGTGATTTGATGTTTTTGCATAATCATTGTTTCGCATACTCCAAACATTTCATAATCCGTCAGATTTCGCCACCGACACTTAAAATGAAAAATGAAAAAAATACAAAAGCGGACTTTTTCGACACCCTCGAAAAAAGGACAAACGTTGGATTTTGTAAAAAGATTTATGGAAACATTGTTGAACATAAAAAAAGGAAACACAAGCCAAATACTGAAAATGGAAAAAAATCTCTTGGATCTGCATTTAGGAGATTGAAAGTCGTGGACCTGTCCATTTGGCTTGGAATGCCTCATATATATATACATATATAGATGTATATACACATAGTGTGGGGGAGTTTGCGCTGGAGACTCGCAAAGTCCAGGATGTGACGCGAAAGCATTGTAGCCCACATTATTATAATATATTAAATGTGTATCCTCTGACACCGATAGGGCGCGCGCAAATCGGTGCAAGGCTAATCCGTACGGTATATATATATATATATATATATATATATATATATATATATATATATACCACGTGTGTGTGTGTATATATATATATATATATATATATATATATATATATATATATATATATATATATATATATATATATATATATATATATGCGTATGCAGGCCCGATAGTGTGAAAGAGAGGTTTATGATCGCCACAGTTGCGATGAACGAGTACGGCTTCAACATGGTGTCACACATGTACATACATATATTTGTATAAAATTGAGGGACATTGTTCAGTTTGAACTTTCGCAGTAGGGAGTCTTGCAGTCCCTTCTGCAATGCCACGTCGGTGGTTCCGATGTAAAGCAAGCACTACAACGCGAAGTTATGCCGCGATTGAAAAAAATATCACTCCGCATTAGTAAGCCATGTATAATTAAATGTGCGCTCGTACGTATGCATCAATCGTTTGATAATCTGTAATTACTTTAATGTCGTGCATAAATTTATTGTAGAGTGTACCATTAATAGTTACGTGAATTAAGAGTGAGCTGAGTAACCTACAATTTGCGACGAGTGTTCTGATTTTTGTTTTCCGGTGGAGTGTTCGGAGTGTCTTCAATCTGGTGCGGTATGAAGGAAAAATCAGAATTCATCAGTGATAAAGTGGGATGCGCGTGTTTTATTCGCACGCGGTAGTTGTTGTCGATTGGTGAAAGTTGAGAAAAAAACGTGCTATGGTTTGGACTTGGATACTTTAGAACTGTCGGTGGATGATGATTCGATGTGGAGCTGCACTGATGGACACTGGGTACGTATGATCAACATGAGAAAGCAATACTAGGCATCTACATCGATGGTGCATATGAGTTCTAATCGAATTAGTCTGATCCACTGTGATTGATCCTGATGATCCTGATTATTGAGTGTACGAATGAGTTCGCAGCTTGTCGTCATGAAAACGATGATTTAGTTACTTAAAATGAAGTTAACGAATCAACGAATCTGAAGATTGCTGAACAATCTTAAAAAAGACGACACATGAATTAAATACACTGTCCACCGGAGCTGAACGTGAATCTCCGAATGCCCCAAACCCGATAATTCATGGTGAAAATGGCCTTTTCGATTTTTCATCGTACTCCAAGTTGTAGCTCGGTCGAATAATTCCAGCTAACCTAATTCTTGAAACTCTTTAAGAGAAGGTTCTGAAGATTTTTCACCAATTTTTTATGCGAAAAGTATTGAATACAGAATGTTGATATTTGGTATGTTGACTAAGCGGTCTTTATTGAACATCAAAATATTTTTTAAAGTTTGACAAAACACGGTGGTGGGAGTGGGAGGAGCCACGTATGTCGGTGCGCGGGCGATGACATTCTTTGCTTGCGGAAGCCCCAAGTCCCGGCCAGGTGATGTGCAGCAAAAAAATCAAACATATTTTTACTTTGTACAATATTGTGTATAAGTTGACTTAGAATCAAGAAGAAAAATTAAAAAGTAAAAAAAAGGGAGCGATCAGAAGGAAGTTTGTTTTTTCCCCAAAAATTGTCGCAGTTTTTTTGCTCACTATTTTTTTATTTTTCAATGTTTCTTCTTGATTTTAGGTAAACTTATACACAATATTGTACAAAGTAAAAATATGTTTGATTTCTTGCTTCAGATCACCTGTCCGGGACTTAGGATTTCCGCAAGCGAAGAATGTCATCGCCCGCGCACCGACATACCTGGCTCCTCCCACTCCCACCACCACGCTTTGTCAAACTTTAAAAAATATTTTGATGTTCACTAAATACCGCTTAGTCGACATACCAAATATCAACATTCTATATTCAATACTTTTCGCATAAAAAATTGGTGAAAAACCGAACATTTTTTTACCCAAGGCAGAACCTTCTCTTGACCCCTTCGTTGGCAGAGAGAATTCGACAAAAAGTGCCCAAAACGGCAGGAAAATATTTTTATCCTGAAAACTTGTACTTGCCACAATGTCACACAGGGCACGGAATTGTTTGGCGCGCTATTGCGTCAATGCGAACATCCCCAGAGCATCCCTGATTATTTTCGCAAATGTCTCGAGCAACCCCAAACAGAAGCGCGTTAAAGCGAGCAGGCAGTCGACGATTCTGGAAGCGAAGGGAGCTCAACAGGGCCAAATTTGAGGTGCCATCCGACGCTCGTTCCATTCTTTCGGCCAACAACGTTTCGTGCCTTTTTGATAATGCCTATAGTGCGTGCATCTGTATGTAGAGAAAGGTTTCTTGGGGAAACGTGGTTTGGGTGTCCACAGTGGATTAGTGAGTGAGAGATGGAGAGAAAGACAGGGACAGAGAGAGAGAGAGAGAAAGAGAGCGATGAAGAGGCCTGATGGACAAGAAAAAAGGGAAAGGGTCGTACCCGCAATGTGTATGAATATGTAGTCCGACGAAGCGTGAGCGTGTGTGATCGCCGGGGTGGCTACTTGGTACGCGAGACGTACGCTCATGTAATTGCGTGCCTGTCCTGAAATTATTCATCTCCCCGACCAACTTGCAGGCCCGATCCGGCAGGCGAGGTTTCTGTGCTGTGGGGCCAGGAGCAACGGCAACCACCGCCAAGAGCAAGAGAGAGAGAGAGAGAGAGAGAGAGAGAGAGAGAGAGAGAGAGAGAGAGAGAGAGAGAGAGAGAGAGAGAGAGAGAGAGAGAGAGAGAGAAAGCGAGAGAGAAGTATGATAATGCATAGAAGTGCCAGTCATTATACCTACGTACTGTATCAGCGGGCAAGTGATCACACACGGCTTGGTTGTCTTTCTCTCTCTTTCCTTATAGCCTTCGTCTTTTCCTCCTTCGTTGCTGGGTAGGTAAATTGCACCACCCCATCAGCCCTCGTTCCATTCTCGTTCATTTTTCTGCCCCCCCCCTCTCTCTCGCCCGCTATACCTGATGTCTCTTACGGGCCGAAGAACCTCCTGATGCCCATGGTATAGCGCAGCTTCCATATTTCAGCCATCGCCTGTGTAACCGAGATGAGCTCCGAGATCGCAAATCTCGCTTTTCTCAACGGGAGAACGACGTGCGTGCACCTTGACGCGAGGCCCGCGTGCATTCTTGCTCGCACACATGCGCAAACGCACGCAACCACACACATTGTCGTGTCCAACTGGAAAATCTACATGAATGAGGAATAAATGTAGTAAAGTTGGCTCGTAGATGAAAGTAGGTAGCGCACGTATGCCGTCCGCGATAAATCCATTGCCTACAGTGAGGCCCCGATTAGCGCGAATCTGAGCTTGCGCACTCGCTACTGCGCAGCTGACCTTGTAGCCAGCGTCGCCGCGATTGGCGCAGCGCTTCCCCCCTCCAGGCGCCACGCTCCGCCCCATGCGCAGTACGGTGGAAAGGGCCGCTGCGTCTCTGAAAACCCAGCGGGAACTCTTCTACCTTGTGGTGGGGGAGGTGTCGGGAGTTTGCAGGTTGCTTTGTGTTGGGCATTCTTTTGCCTTGCGCGGTGAGGGTCCATTGAGGAAGAGTAAACGAATTGGCAATTGGAAGAGTTTATTACTTGGATTTTATTATTTCCCAATGAGCTTGGAAAGCAGGAGTTACGAACTTATCGGTATAGGTTTGCGAGTAGGACGTGGAGGATGCATTGAGTGCGGGATGTTGGTGATCTGCCGGCGACCTTGGCTTGGGCCATTCCTCGAATAGCTGACCGCCTAGTCGGTGACCTGAGCGGACCACAGCTTTACTGAGTCTCCAATCGCGAGCACAACTTAACTTTAGTGACAATGTAGACCCAAGCATCGAAACAGGTTTTCTCAGTTTACCTGTGCCCTGGTGGGCAACACCCTGCAACGTTTCTCAAAAACTGTAAGCACTGCAGTGACAAGCATCGGGTGTGACGTATGGAAAGCTGGAAAAAGGGATACGTCTGAAGACTGGAAACTAACTACAAAGGTAAGATTCCGAGCTTGCAAATGATTTATGGACTATAGCAATAGTAAATTCCGACTTTCGCCGACGCAGCGGTCCAAGACCAATTAAAGGGCTCTTCCGGGATCCTCGGTAAGAAGTTCTGCGTCAGGAGGACGAGAAGACTTCTGGTACGATCAACTGGTAAATTTGAGGAGATCCCAGCAGTAAGCTGATTCCGTGTACCTTTTTGCTGGGGCGAGCACAGAGTTTATCAACCTCATCTCTCGCTCTCTCTCACCTTTTCGTTGGAGACCTTTTCAGCAGGTGGACACACATGAAGGGAATCAGAGGCACGGATATCTGCTGCATGTGTATGTACCCATCTTCAAGTCGTTAAAACTCACTTAGTTTAATATCCGGCTCGGAGTTCGACTCTTTTCATCTCTTTCTCAGGGATTTTGGTGAGCTCTTCGCTTTGGTATAGCAATTTATCTCCTATTTTTGTGAGCAAGTTTCAGCGCGATTTTATATACGTGTGTACGTTTGTACATGTAGGTACGTAGCTCTTTGCCAGCCCTCTTTGCCTCGGCGTTTTATCTCACTCGAACTCTCTTCCAGCATCTCCTCATCCTCTCGCATCCTCTCTCTCTCTCTCTCGCATCCCTCTCTCTCTCTCTCTCTCTCTCTCTCTCTCTCTCTCTCTCTCTCTCTCTCTCTCTCTCTCTCTCTCTCATCGCTCTCTTCTTCAAGGCTCCCTCATCGGTTTGTCCTCGTCGTTTCGGAAGCGACTTTTAAAGTATAACCATTTACGATCTCGCATCCGCGCGGGCCTGAGAGACGTGCGTGTGCCTCCGGCGAAACTTTTCTGCCCACCTCGGAGAGCGAGCGAGTCTTGATCTCTGATGATCGGGATAATTATTTTAGCCTGCAGTTAAAGTTGAACTCGAACGCGTGAGTACCTCTTCGGAAACCTCATCCGTACGTGGATGAGATATTCCGGTATTTCCTCTGGTGCACTCTCATATCCGGAAAGTGAAACGAGAAGGTGAAAAATTCGCGAGAGCCGGTCACCGAAGTGTGCTGTGATGGAACTATGAGGATCGTCATTTGCGTAAAAGTAAACAACGAATGAAGCTTGCAATTGTACGAGTGCGCGCGAAAGCGACAGTCTCTGTGCATCGACCCCCCCCCCCCCAGATCCACCACCCCCCTCATCGTCTTTGACTCTTCCATCGTTCTCCTGCTCCCGAATTTTTTTCTCCTTCATGAGCCTTTGTTTTTCGGCCCCACGAAGATAATGAATGCAATTACGCTTTTTGTTGTTGAAATTACAGTGGTGTGCGGATGCGTGTCTGCGGCTGATTGCCGAGACTCTCCGGGTAGTACCGAGAGAACATCGTGCAACTCTTTCTCTCTCTCTCTCTCTCTCTCTCTCTCTCTCTCTCTCTCTCTCTCTCTCTCTCTCTCTCTCTCTGCGTGAGCTGCTTGCAGAATTTCCTTGTCTGCATCCTGTGCCTGTGTGTACCTGTGTTTTTGTTCAATTGCATGTGTGAGCATGTGCATACACGTGCATCTGTATAAAACAGAGATAGAGGGAGACGGAGAGAGAGAGAGAGAGAGAGAGAGAGAGAGAGAGAGAGAGAGAGAGGTGGAGAGGGACGAGCAAGGAGGGATGAGGAAGAGGGAAGCTGTATAGTCAACGTCCGTCATCATTGCCGTCTTCACCGACAGCGAGATAGGTAGAAAGAAAGAAAGAGAGAAAGAGAGAGAGAGAGAGAGGGGGGGGGAGAGATAAAGATGAAGAAAAGTACGTGGAGTGAAAGAGGGCGTGTAAAAGAGAAAAAGAGCGAGAAAGGCCACCTCTCAAGTGCTTGTGTCGACTTTGCATGCGAACTCGTGTTTATAGAGTATTGTGCACACCGTCTTAAAATCGAGATTTAGGACAGGGGAGTTGAGAGTGAGTCTGCATATACACATATTTATATACGTTTTAAAAAAATGAGATTTGGAACCCATTACAGTTATCCCGTGCACAAATTTGTTGGCCAAAATGCACCCACATCTCTACAGAGATTTTCTAGGGACACCGCATATGAGGAGTCCTCATTGGGATCCGATTGGACAATTCTTACCACGTTCGAATCCAAAATACGTGAGAAGTCTCGAAAAAAACACTCGACTGTTGAATCATAACCTGCACGCTTCGCGACCGTGTACGCGTGTGGTGATATTGTGTCAGTGTGCGGCAAAATAAACAACAAACGATCATTAGGGCGCGATCACATTGCGAGCTATTGATTAGTAGCTTGTAGCTATTTTGTAGTTCAAGAAGAGCTAAACTGGAATTTGACTTAGGAGGCTAGAGCGAAATGGGTCTATAATAGTTCACTAGTTTTGGTTTGCAGTGTGAATTACTCAGATTGCAGCTCAGCTAATTCGAATAGTGTAGTTTCTACTGGCTCGCAGATTGACATTTGTCGATATGGCTTCGAGACTAGTAGCCTAGCGTTACGCGCTTGGTACTCGTAGTGTTCTATCAATCAGTTAGTCTTGGTTGGAGTCTCAAACTATCCGACAGTTCCACATTCCACATTCTAGATCAATTAGTATTGGTATTAGATCAATAAGTATTGGACTTGATCCATTAGTCTTGGTACTAGTATCAAACTATCCGAGAGTTCCACATTCCACATTCTAGATCAATTAG
Source organism: Ophion slaviceki (assembly GCA_944452715.1). Lineage (NCBI taxonomy): Eukaryota > Metazoa > Arthropoda > Insecta > Hymenoptera > Ichneumonidae > Ophion > Ophion slaviceki. Next base: position 25,161,239 of record OX101794.1, read on the forward strand.
TATTAGTACTAGATCAATTAGTCTTGGTACTAGTCTCAAACTATCCAACAGATCCACATTCCACCTTCACAATGTTCACTGTTTAGTTCGCTGCTAGTGCGTAGCGAAGTGCAGATCACTGTTTACAGCTCAGCGTTAATAATTCTAGCCAATTAGTTATAATAGTCCGCCATCTAGATACTAGTTTGCTAGCTCACTATCTTCTAGTTAGTAGCTCCGAGTATGACCGCCATTCGCTAATAGTTTACTAGCACACTATCTACCAGCTAATAGCCCGCAATGTGACCGTGCTATTTTACAGTGGGAGTCAGTTATGAGATTCAAATTGTTTTTTTAAGATATCCTATTTTAAGTGATCTATACTTTCTTTTAGATGAGATTTATACTTTTTCAAGACCCACTCATTTGTCATATCTTCATATTTTGTTTAGAAAATTCGTGTTTGGAAAATTTTGTCCGATAATATGAGAATACCTTAGGATTCTAGTTGGTTTCTGCATCGGATTCCAGTGAGGAAACCCGATAAGTCGCCAATGTGCGAGCGTGACTCTTCAGTATAGAAATCCAATACGATGACCCATTGGATCCCTATCAGAAAGTGGTAACAAGTATGGGAATGCAATTGGATGCGTACGACAATTCCTGCACGGGATGTAACGTTGGCTATCAGCACTTATACGTATTTCGAGGACGATCTTGTAAATTCGTTCGCGCGAATCCTTTATTTTAAGGGGTAAGGTCACAGCAGAATTTTCCAAAAATCGATTTTTTTCGCTAAAACGGTGCTTTATCATCATAAGAATAAGTTACTTTTCGATTTATAGCAAAAACATTTTTTTTCACCGACTTTGAGCGTATAACGTAACCCCACCTCTGACACGGCCATAGAGTACCTAAAACTTTGAACGCGTTTTTCTAGAAACAGCTTTTTTCCAATTGGCGTGACAAATAATTTCAACAATTTTCACTCGATCTACTTCAAATTTAAAAGTTATGTTCCTAATTGCATTTCGCAGAGAAGTACGTACGAAATTTCTGATTAAGGGGTTACCCCCTCTTGCGATTTTGAAAAAATCGATTTTTTTTATTGCATTTTTTTGAAGTATAACTATCCGGGCCCACACTTCTGTATGGGCCCGGAATAGATGACTATGTAAGTTTACAAAAAAAAATATTTTCTTCGTGTACACTGAAATTGAAACTTTAAACGCGTTTTTCTCAAAATGGCATTTCTGAAGTCGGTGACCAAGATTACTCGAACACTAATGAACCGATCTTCTTGAAATTTTGCAGGCTTATTTAATATATAAAAATGTAGTCTTAAATCGTTCGATTTTTTTTCGAAAAAAATGGCCGTTTTATAGCCAAAAAACGGCCGTTTTTTTTTCTTTAAAATCGAACCATTAACTGTGACTGTCCGCCATTTTGTGAAAAATGAATATTTTTTAAAATCCTTCGATTAAAGACTAGTTTATACTTATATTTGACTAAATCCATCCGCATTTTTTTCAGATGATCCACTTCGCCGCAATGTTGGTCACCGCAAACCGTGTATATAAAAACATTATTTCATTGACGGCCATTTGCCACTGAACAATGTAATATTTTTCAATAAAAAAAATTACTGAAAGTTCTTCAAGATGTGTTCTTTAAGATGGTATATTGATCGATTAAAAAAGTTTTGTAGTTTTCTTTAAAAAAAATCATGAAAAAGGCCTTTTTTGCGCTACAAGCGGGGGTAACGGCTTAATCGAAAACTTTTCATTTTATGAGCAGTTTTATGCGAAATTTTTCACTGAAAATTCATTCAAATACCTACAACTCAATTCAAATACCTACAGCTTTTGAATAAAACAATATTTTTCAAATTCCGTACGTACTTCTCCAGGTATTCTAATGTAGATTGACGAGAATTTTTGTTTTTTGGTCCAGGTAAAAAATTGCGGATGCTAAACGCCACGCCGCGGAGCGCCAAAAAAAAAGATAACAAAATAAAATTTTAGTAATCGGCCATTTTTTACTTCGAAAAAAATATATATATAAATATTCTAACAGCTTGATATTCATACTAAATAGATGTGTAATTAATTTTATGAGTGAATTACTTTTTCATTCGAAAAAAAATAGTTAACTTCGCACATGATTTTATACCCGTTACCGTGGCCTAACCCCTTAACGCCCAGACTTGAAAAGACTTATGCATCATTACGTTGCATCCAAAGGTGATTTGAAAAACATTGGGGCTAACGTAACACTGACTGTGAAGACAATAATACGAGAATGATCCTCGAAGTCAATGTCTTAAAAAATTACTCGAATTGAAATATAAATTTACAATGAAGATCGCGTGTCCTATGGGTGTGTGTGTGTGTGTGATGCAGAAGGGTGAGCACACCGTGCGAAACAAAAAGAGAGCGAAGCATAGGGTGAGCGAAGGAGAGAAGGTCGGAAAAGCAAAGGGGACACGGAGCGAGCTCTAATTGCATTTAATAAAGCAAATAATAGCAAGCTCATTAGAGCCCGAGAGTCGCTGGTGAGTTGACCGCGGCTCTGTTGGTGCCGTTGCTGCTCCTCGTGCTTGCTGCTTCTTGCTGTGGTGCTGGCGCTTGTGCGTACGCTTAACCTACCTACGCGAGCTATCACCGGTCCTCAAGAACGACGCGAAGAAGGTAAAGCGAATCTCCTTACGGGTACATTTACAGAGGCGACGAGAAGATCCGGGGTTATACATATACAGGGTGTCCTGTTATGAATGGATAACTGCAACGGTCGATAGGTCACGTCGTGTCCTACTACAGCTGGAATTTCAGTTTAGTAAAAGTCCCACGGTTTTCGAGATTTTGGGCTTTATGTTATTTAAAAAAAAATCACCCGCTTTTATATAATAAAGTTTCCTTAATATTTAAGGAATAGTTATAAAGTTAAATATCGTTTATATAATAAAGTTTCCTTAATATTTAAGGGGTTATATACAGTTAAAATTTTCGAAAAATCGATTAAAAAAAATTCGTAATGTACATATATTCAAGTGCACACAGAACATTTCTTGTCAATCCGGCGAATATTCTCGAAGTTACACGCACGTTTGTAATGAAGTGTCAGAGCGTTCGAAAGTGGTTTTGAAATTTTAAACGCGTTTTTCTCAAAAATGTGTTTTTAAAGTCGGTGAGCAAGATTTCTCGGAAACGGTTGAACCGATCAGTCTCAAATGTTAACACAATCGTTTCAAGTATATTTTTTAGTAATCAATCGAAGGTTTTTTCTCACCGACAAATATTTTCCATTTTATAAACAAATTAAAGCCTACATTTTTGTCAAAAATCGATTTTTTTAAGAAGTCGCCATTTTGGTAAAAATTATTATTTTGCTCATTCCTTCGATCAATTACAAGATAATCCACTATATTAACGAAATATTTTTGGTTTTTTCATTTTAGATTATCCAGGCCAGAGATATCGTGCTCACCGCAAGACGCCTTTTTTCAGAGGTGCTCCCGGAGATCAGATATAGCAGCTGTCAAATTAATTATTTTTACAAATGAAAAATGTGAAAATACAGTTAAAAGTTACCATAATATGTGTACAAATTTTTACGTCAATAGATTTAAAGAAAAATTCTTGAAAAATTAATCTTTTTGGGCCTGCTCCTGGCTGTATTAACCCCTTGACGTTAAAAAGAAGACTTTTCTATATAAAACCAAGAATATTTTTTTGTAAACCGGGTCGAAAAAAGTTATCATTTGTAGAAATGGCATGCGAGAAACCAAAAGCAGATGATTTTTATCTCGAAAACTGTGGGACGTTTACTAAACTGAAATTCCAGCATATAGTAGGACATATGCCATTCATAACAGGACACCCTGTATATATATATATTTACGAGAGAGTGCGAGGTACGAGACGAATCCTCCTTTACATTCGCCGGCTTGAGAGCGAAGAACGAAAAGAAAGCGAGAGCAGAGATAGAAAAGAAACAAGATTAAGGAGACACTGCGGAAGAAATTGGAATCGCGAGGACTGCGAAAACGTGGTACAGTCATGGACGTGAAACAATAAGAGTAACCAGGCACCAAAATTATAGTCGTGCTGAGGTTGATTGTTTGACAAACTCCGCGAATTATGGTACAAGTGAGAACCTTGTAATTAAGTTGAAATCGAATGGGGCTTGGCAACAAGGAGGCGGGGAGGAACGGTGAGGGAAAGAAAGAATTAGCGATAAAGTGGAAAGACAAGGTGTTTATTTGGTATACTAGGATCAAAGGCTGTAAAGAATAACGTGCAAAATAAGAAAGAAAGAGAGAGAGAGAGAGAGAGAGAGAGAGAGAGAGAATAAATCTTTGTGAAAGGAAGAATGAAAAATGAAGTGGACAGAGATTGATTGATTTATTGATCGATATGTTTATTATGCCCGAGTATAAAAAGTTTGGGAAAAAGCTCGCAAAAAATAGAACATTCCAGTTCTATTTCAAGTGGAGTAATGCGAGATTGATAACAAAATCGAATGTAAAATATTATATATAATTATAATATAATTTTTTTTTCAATATATATATATATATAACAACATATATAATTAGCGATTTTATGAGGATATTGTAGGAAATCAAATGAAATGGTACGAATCATGAATCTTATGGAATGGAGTTTGATTGATTAGTATATTTACAACCTGGTAATGGGAGAAAGGAGAATTATACAGGATACTATGAGAAATCATAAAAATTGAACTGAGAAATTGAATTAATTCGACCTCACATATGAAGGGAAAGGAATTTTTTTTATATTAAATTACATACTTTTATCTATTAGTTGTGATTATTAGTTTGATTACTTTTTTCCATTTTATACTATATATAAAATAATTGAGAGAGTAGGCAAGAACGAGTGAGGTATCGAATGTGGGATAAAATATCGACTGGGTAACAATTATAAATTGACAGCCCAAGTGTCCTGGGCGCAGTATTGGCCTACAATACACTGATAGATTATCGTTACACGTTGAAGCTTTCCTTTAAGGCGGGACACCACTGTGACGCGTCAAAAAAATCGATTTCTTGCATTTTTCCAAAGCATACACATTCAAGAACATGTGAAAAAATGTTCGTTAAATATTTAAAATTTACCAAGCTGCAGACGATTTAGTGAGAGCCGGAAGCGCAACGATTTACTATACGTATAGTAAAATTTTCGATCCCGTTTTTCTCGACACGACTTTTCTCGACCTGGTTGGAATTATAACTCTAGTTGTAATTGTCCGATTTTCAATTTGGAAAAAAAATCTGTAATTGTCGTAGCTATCGCTTTACGCAGCCGTTTTCTTTTTTTATATTTAGTACTTATTAAGCTCCCGAATATAAATAAAAATTTTGCGAAAATCACACTTTTTTTAACACCCGCCATTTCGTAATTTTTTCGAAAAACGTCGACGTACAACGAGGACTACATTTACATAGATTATAAAACTATTTCATTCTTATTTTTCATACCAACCATCGTCGAGTCATCAATCCGGCTGATGTTCCAAATTTTGTATATAGAGGCTCAACAACATTATAATTTTTTTAAAAATAAAAATGCACAAATCACAAGTTCAATGTATGCTTCATAACATACCTTTTTCCAAATCCCAAATAAATAATTTAGTACACAAACCAGACCAAAAAAACAACATTTTTTTTAATTCCCCCAGTCAACCGGTTAAAAAAATATATCGGGGAAGTACCATAAAAGTTTAAGGGGGTACCTTCAGGTGAGGAAGAAATGGCTGATTTTCATGATTTGTTGTTTAAAGAAAACATTTCTTTACCACTTCCGAAACTTAGGGTATGTTTTATTACCACTTTTGGTCGTTACATGGTATTTTTTTCTTTAGTAATCTTTAAAAATGCCGGAGGTATAGAAGGTTCGTCTAAACGGATTGCGGCGAATGTTGTCAGACGGCGTGACACGTAGCGTCGGCTGGATTAATCTGAGAAAAAAACCAACGAAAATTTTTCTTTCACTAACACTCCTATGCAAAATATGAACCAGGAAAAAGTGGGAAATGTTGAAAATCGATGAAATGGTACGCTTCGGAACAAAAAGATTGACTTTTTTGAAAAAATAGCTACGTTTTAAAATTAAAAAAAAAACATTTTTTCTTAAAGCTTTAACAACATTTAGGATAATGTTTTGGACAATAAGGTTAGAAGGTTTATACCAAATTTCGCTAAAAATTCGGAAGTCTCACTCCTGTTAGAATCAAGCTGATTCTTTTTTCACCCAAACAAACCCAACCACTCCATTGTGAAATATAAACTGCATATTTTCGAAAACTTTCTTACCTAGGTCTCGATATATATTAGTGTGTTGCCCAGTACATTGGTGACCTTTTCGCACATTGTATTTGCATGTTTACATTATACCGAAAAAAATGTTAATGCATTAAAAACATTATGCGCCATTAAAATATAACTTAATACAAGGTTTTTATAATCATAAAGAATTGATAAAAAAAATGGACAGTCTCTTTTTAGCGGGAGTGACACTTCCGAATATTTACCGACCGCGCCACACCTCCGCCATTTAAAAATATTAACAAATTTTTTAAAAATAAATTTTGAAAAAAATTTAAATACCATGCAACAGCTAAAAGTAGTAATAAAACATGCCCTAAGTCTCAAAAATGTAAAAAAAAATCTTTCCTTAAGAAAAAAATCATCAAAATCAGTACATTTTTTCCTCCCCTAAAGGTATCTCTCCCCTTAAAAAAAATGTTTCCTCCGAAGTTCCTACTTTTATATTTCCAGCTCCCAAATCGCGTACGTGTTTTTTCCTCCGACCTCAACACGATCCAATACGACGAAAGTTTTGAAAAATCTCCCAGAGGCCAAACGATGCAGGAATCTCGTCGTTGAACAAAACTCCCTATTCGATTCAGTGCACTTTACGATTCTGCACACCATAAATAGAAAATATTTTTCACCAAATTGCGAGGCTTGCGAAGAAGGGGGAAGAGAAGGATATTGAATATATATACGACAAATTCAATACGCGAACGATAAACATGTAAACGTCCATGCAGCTATAAATTATCTCATTTATCGAGCAGCAAGATATGTCTTCCCTTTTTAAAGTGCTCGATAGCGAAGCGATAGAGAGCCGATTATGGTGACGTCTAAATTGCGAATTCACTGATTACCATTCTCCCAATACCTGGCGGGATATCACCGTCGCGCGATTCGCACAGCGTCGATATCGCCACGGATTATTTATTTTATACGCCAATTTTATACGCGATACATATATCCATTCGTTTCGTCGCATGTTTCATTTTTTTTTGTATCCTCGCTCTTCATTCGTTCGTTTCCCCACGTACGAGGCTCGTACTTTGGTCTCATCGTGTAGTTCTTCATAACATTACTCGAGCGATTGATACAGGGCTCGAAATTGTCCGGTGGCTCAGCGCGCCCGAACGCATTATGAATGGCCGGATACCACGCAATCCTGACATTCGTTACGCGGGCACAATTTTTTATTGCCTGCATCCTCCGGGACTCCTGTACTCGTCCCGATTATTCCCTGCGAGCAACGAGTCCCGGGACGCCGTTTATAATTATTCGGCAGTCAACAAATTCCCTCGCCTCGTACTCCAAAATCGCTATGTGTGTAAATATATATATATATATATATATATATATATATATATATATATATATATATATATGTATATTTATTTATTTACATACATAGGTATTTCCATACATACTATATGTAGACATACGTAAATATGAGTCGAGTAGTTCGCGGTCTCAACATTCCCAAACCGACCAAATTATATTTTCATAAAGTTGATAATGACAGCAAACATGACAGCAAACATTTATTTTACTTTTAAACCATTTTCACGTAATTTGTATGGGTTGGTTTTTTTTTCTTTACTTTCATATGTGAGGAACGGGAAATAGTGAAGTGTCAAGTCTGGAGTAAAAAGGGATCGTGGAATCCCGAAAGGGCATACAAAGGACCATCTGGGGAAGAAACATAGACTGGTTGTTAAAGGGCTCTGCCTAGTTGTTACAGTCGAAAACAGCTTATTTTTTAGATTTTTTAGCATTGAAAATGCTTTTAAGGGGCTCTAGCAGTGTGAACGCTGAAAATTTGGGTGATTTTCGGAATTTTTTCGGAAGAAAAGTACTCAATTAAATGTTTCGGAAAATTAAGAATCTATTCGGCTATATTTGACCTTATTACATAATTTGTTCATAGAAAAATATTGAGATCCAAGCGACTTATGCGCTGCCTTCGGAGGCGCGAAAAAAAAAGTTCCTCCACTGCTGACATGATCCGGCCGATGAGTAGCTGAAACCTGAAAAGGCAAAAAAAATCGATGTTTTTAAAGTGTCACACTGGTATATCCCCTTCAAACGGTATATGTTTGTTGAGGCAGGCTTGGTATAGGGTCTGAGTTAGCTGGATGTTACATGAAACTAACGCTGCCCCCACCCCACTGTCACAGTGTTGTAGTAGAGTGGGGGGAGCTGCGACATGCTGAATGCCCTCTTCTCACCCAATTCTGATCGTGTTATTAACCTTTCAAAGCATACATTTTCCTTTAAGTGCACGTTTTTTTGCACTTTCGTTATTAATGACACCCGCTGCGTGAAAAATTTAACGCGGTCCTCTAGTTTCTCGGCTGTTTTTTACGGCTTTTTCAATAATTTTTTACGGGCGAAGCATCGAAATAATCAATGTCATTGTTTTTGCATAATCTTTATTAACATTTAAATAAGCTTTACAAATTTTTTGAAGTCAAAATATATAATAGAATAAACGTTATAGTGGCCGACAGGAAGACATCAAGTAAAAGAGGTGCTTGACGGTGACCAAGATTGCGGCTGTTCTGCTTATCTGAAATCAAAAAACCAAACGGCATTTTAATCTTCATATTTAAGACTAGCGATTGAACTAGAGTGAATTCTAAATTACAAAAATTGACTTTTTATACACTTTTGAAAATTACATTCTATTTTTTACTCATTTTTTCTTAAGTTTTTCGCTCCCACAAAAAAAACTATCGAAGCAATCATGATAATCCTAGTTCAATTGCTGGCTTATAACCTATTAAAGATGCTGTATAAATTTGAACAAGATCGGTGCAGTAGTTTCTGAAATATCGTGGTCACCGTTTCGAAAAATGGTGTTTCGAGAAAAACGCGTTTGAAAGTATACCTGCTCCGTATACCTGCTCCGTTCCAGGGCCGTAACTTGTGAACCACTTCGAATATCGAAAAATCCTTTGGCACACATTTTCTACACATGTTGTAGATGTGATTTATGAAAAAAAATCGATTTTTTCGACCCGAGAAACTAGAGGATCGCCTTAATAAGTATGTTTTAGTAGTTATTGAACTCCTAGGAACCTTGAAACGCAATTACAACCGCCATATTTAATTAAAGAACACTTTTAAATCGCCAAAATCTGAATTGAATTCGGTGTAACACCAGTGTTAGAGTATGCCGCAATGGGTCAATTAATAAATTGTATTGCAACTTATGTTACAAATATATAACAAACATTATATAACAATTATTATGCAAACGAACCCAAAGAAACGTAAAAAACAGAACCAAAAAAACAAACAAGCAAACCCAAAGAAATAAATAAACAAACCCAAACAGACCAAATTATATACCTCAATGGATCAATATTTTTAAAAAATAATAAAGACCAACTGACATTATTTACATGTACCTGTTGTTTAGTATCCAAAAAGTCTGATTACATTTCCAAGGCCATGAAATAGTTGCACATTCTGTAATAACTGTAGATTTTTTTTTTCGAAAATCGTGATGATGAATTTCTAAAAAAATTGGGTTTTTGAAAAAGAATCATCTGAAGAACACTCTGTAATATTTTGTGTAAAAATATTAAATTACAACCGATTTACCGTTTACCTAACATAAACAAATCAAACAGATTTCGTTAGTATATTAGTTTATCCTATGATAAATCGAAGGAATTTCCGAAATATCAGATTTAAAAAATGGCGCGTGTTCTATGTGAGAGTCTTGATTTTTGCGAAAAATGGCATATTTTGTTCATCAAAACGAAAGTATACATCGGAAAAAAATTCTTCGATCAAATAATATATTTTTCCATCTAGAAAAGCCCTAAAAGTTCCAGTTCCGACGGGCGTCAACACAGCAGCCCATAAATCTGTCAATTTTGACGCGACAGCGTAAAAATTTTCAGGGAACATTTATAAGATAATATACTGTCAAAATGCATTGATTTTGAAAAAGTGATTTTTCGACTTTCACAACTAGGCATAACCCCTTAACGTTAAAATAGAACACTCGCAGATCGAAGTCACGAAAAAATCGCGGCCTATTATTGAAGAGCGAATTGAACGAGACACGAACGACGTGGGAAGGAGAAATACGAAAAGGGAAGAAGAGAGTAAGATGTAGGTAGATATTATAATAAGGCCGCGAGAGAGATCAAGGTAGGAGGATTTATAAGAATGGTACGATTTCACGGACTAATGTATTCGACCGATGCAGGCCTCATTATTCAGCGATAATTAATTGACGGCTATAAATAACCGATGGTCCGTAGCATAAATAAATCGTTCGCGTGAAACGAAATGGTAATGGTGACTTTGACGGACCGTTTAAACTGGAATAAGGCGAGGGCATATATACGCGATATTTCCTCCGGGCCCTCGCCGGACGGACCAACACTCGTGGCAAAGCCTGTAAGCTGGTATTACTCACCGAAGCGGTAGCTGCAGCATCGCCGATCGGCGAGACTGCATATGACCACCACCGAATCACGGAGTGTTGAGAAAGGACGTACCTCTTCGTTCTCTTGATTCTTCGCGAAACTGGATTAATTCATATGCAGAATGTAGGCGAGAAGCAATACGGGTTTGATTCACGTTGTATGTCTCTCAACTTGTATTATCGTTCGTATTTTCTTTTTTCAAATATTATAGTGTTTCTCCAAAGCTTTTTCGCACGCCCTTACAGGCTTTCACTTTCAGCCCACACTTGTTCACCCACTGCAGATCCTCAGAGATCCCCCACAGTGTTGCACACGCCCCATTTTTCCCAGTGCCCGCGTGTACCACATTTGCACGAGGGCACAGGGAAACTGTGGAAAACCTGTGCCGATAGAGGCGGCAATTTTCACCGTACTTCACCTTCGGAAACTCGGTAAAATCGTGTGGGTGAGTAACCTCGGTGACTGAGCGGTCACCCATCCAGATATTGGCCCGGGCCAACGCTACTTATCGTGAGGGATCGACAAAGTCACCGACCACGCACCCACTACTGCTCGCTAATCGTTTTTCATTATTATTATTCACTCGCAACGTACAGAGTTTCGAGATTGACTCGAACCCCCACCACGTCCACGGACACGCCCACTTGCGCGCGCAGCCACCCCCCACCACGGCGTCGAATTTGCCGTTGGGCACGGGGCAACTTATCGTGAGCGATCGACAAAGTCACTGCCCCCATGGAAATTTATATACGCAAAAATATACTGCAAATTTATTTCATTAAAAATTGTTATATATGTGAAATGTATGCCATATATTGAAAATATATGTTGCATATATGTGCCAAATTCTAATTTTCGTAACATTTTTATATATGAGATGTATATGCGTGGTATTACTGTATATCAATGGATCATGTATCAATGATATATGTAGTATTTACCCTGCATATATACCACATATATTTAGCATATATGTTGCATACACACTGCGTACATACCACATATGTACTGCATAAATGGTACAAATATGCCACATATATACAGATATGCGGAGCATATCTCTATATAGTGTTTATATGTAATAGCGTACTTTAACTGTACGTTAAGTTTTTTTAAGTTTAAGGTTTAAGTTTTATTAAGTTTACCTGTAATAGTGTTTATACACAGCATATATTTTTTGTCAGGAATATGTATCAAAAATGTATGCGTCAAATATGACGCATACATTTTTGATATATTTTTCTGACAAAAAAATAGATTGAAAATATATCGAAAATATATGCGTCGTATATGCCTCATATATGCATCATATATAGTGTTTATACGTAGCATATATGTTTTGGTCAGAAAAATATATCGAAAATATATGGGTCATATATGCGACCGATATATATATATATATATATATATATATATATATATATATATATATATATATATATATATATATTAGGGTGATTCGTTTCAGGGTAACTTTTTTTTTCTGACCCATCGTGCCCGAAAACCTTTAGTTGGCACCCAAAAACGAAGTTTCGTGGAAGGGGGGTGTTGTCAAAAAATATTTAGAGGTCGCGAATCAAAATTGAAGTTTTCCCATTTGATTAACATTGAAAAAAATGTTTTACTCATTATTAGTCTTACCATTCCGCGAATTTTGATATCGCGATATTTTCCAAGTGGGTTCTCATAGGAAATATGATACTTTACAATAAAGTTCATTGAGCTATGTCCGTAAATTCAACCGTTTCAGCGGTATCATTATTTCAAGTGAATATTGTATGAAAATATCTATTCAAACGGCTGTAACGCCTAATCTATTAGATATATTGAAAAAAATTCAGATGAGAACTTTGTAGAGAAAGTAATTTGCTACAAAAAAGTCTTATAAGCCGAGCCCGTAAGTTCAACTGTATCTCAGCGATAGGTGGATGAAGTAAAATGAATCGATTTTTTTTGTTTAAAAAAAATCTATTTATTTTACTTCATTCACCTACAGCTGAGAAAGAGTTGAATTTTCGGGCTCGGCTTATGAGACTTTTTTGTAGAAAATTACTTTCTCTACAAATTTCTCATCTGAATTTTTTTCGATATATCTAATAGCTTAGGCGTTACAGCCGTTTGAATAGATATTTTGCACAATATTCACTTGAAATAATGATGCCGCTGAAACGGTTGAATTTACGGCCGTGGCTCAATGAACTTTATTGTGGAGTATCATATTTCCTATGAGAACCCACTTGAAAAATATCGCGATATCAAAATTCGCGGAATGGTAACACTAATAATGAGAAAAACATTTTTTTCGATGTTAATCAAATGGGAAACCTTCAATTTTGATTCGCGACCTCTAAATATTTTTTGACAACACCCCCCTTTCACGAAAGTTCGTTTTTGGGTACCAACTAAACGTTTTCGGGCACGATGGGTAAAAAAAAAGTTGCCCTGAAACGAATCACCCTAATATATATATATATATGTAGCATATATTTTCTGCATATATTTTACATACATAAATTTCTATGGGGGTGACCACGCACCCACTACTGCCCGCTAATCGTTTTTCATCATTATTATTCACTCGCAACGTACAGAGTATCGAGATTTTCTCGAACCCCCACCAGGTCCACGGACACGCCCGCTGGCGCGCGCAGCCACCCCCACCACGGCGTCGAGTTCGCCGTTGGGCACGGGGCAACTGCTCACTAGCCGCTCGTGCCTCATTTTCTAACCATTCTCAACGTATCTCAAGTGATTCAAATTCAGCAGTACCGAAACCATTCGAATGACTACAATAAATTTGATTCTTTTTTAACAGCACCTTGCTTACGGTACGTTATTATATTCTCATTTAATGTTTTCTGTACACGTTTTTGGAAAAAAAAAAACAAATATATACCGGTAAAACTGTTAGACGACAAAGTAAAGCTATAAGTCGTCGATAGACAAGTAGTTAACATCTTCCTTAAGTATCCATTAGGTAGGTATGCAAATTACTAGTGACATGTTGTTTTCTCGCTGCAGCGCGAGTTATCGACCAGATCAAGTTTCAGAGAAGGAACTTTTTACCCTCAAGTTATTTATCAATTTATCATGTGCGTTTGGAAGCGTCATTAGGGAAGATCAACAGCGAAATTTTGTTGTTTTTCGTAAAGGTTTTATATATCACTCAAAATCAGTCCGAAATATTCGAAAAATAGTAACGATCGATATTTTGGGCACACTGCAAATATCGTAGTGCTATGTGGATACGAAATCGTGTCGAAGTACTAAAAATTGGATCGTATATTTTAACCAGCCGAGAACTGGTTGTTTGCACATAACACTTGAAGTACACATACGGAAATTACGGCTGCACGAGTAAGATGGCAATTTATTCCGATGGAGCGTACATTGCTATTAGAGAGGGGTCAACACTTTATAGTGTGCACCGTAAATTTACTCCCATCACCGGTAGGAATTACAATTTTGTAAAAATGTTTCTTCACGCATCGTCGTAAACCTTGTTCTTTTTTTTGTTGTTGCTATTACACAAATCCTCGTCTAATGGTAGAAAGTCGTGATATAGCTGGACACGTGCATCAATTTGCTCGAAAGCGATCATCGTCTTCTTTGAAAAATCCCTAAGTTCGTGATACTTGGCGCGAACTTTGGAACTTTATAAAATGTTATTCGATTCATAAATTCTTAGCGCGAACTTCGCTTCTGAATTAGGACGTTTGAACAAACAGTTTTTAAGGGGAAAAGGGACATTAAGGGGGGAGACACCTTTAGGCGAAACATTTTCTTGCTAACTTTCACGATTTTTTTAAAGACAGTTTTCTTTGCATGGTTTTTTGAAATTAATTGCTACGTGACACGTAACGTCAGTGGGATTAGTCTGAAAAAAAACCAACAGAGAATTTTCTTTTTTTAACACCGATACACAGAATATGAACAAACAAAATAAAAAATTTCGAAGATTGATGAAATGGCACGCTTTGAAACAAAAAGATTGAATTTTTCGAAAAACAGCTACATTTTGCAATGAAAAATTATTTCTTTTTAATTCTCGATAATATTTTGGGTGATGTTTTAGACAATACAGTTAGATAAATTTGTGAAAAATTTAATCAGAATCGGTCGATTATTTTTTAAGCGATACGTTACGTCAGTTTTGAAAATGCAGTTCAGAATACCATGCTATACTTCCGTTATTTTCGAAGATAATGACGGAACAAACCAACCAACCAACAAACAAAGAAATGCCACATAACAGCGAAAAATAGTAACAAAAAATACTCTAAGTCTCAAAATTAGTGAAAAATCTGTGCTTGAAAAAAAAATCAAGAAAGTTAGCAAATGTTTCCTCGCCCAAAGATATCCCCTCTCCTAAGGCGAAGCCTGAATTAAAAGATGCGAAAAAGCGTTTTTTTCGGGAATTCTTTTTGAAGGGAAAAAAACTAGTGAGCCGAGTAAACATTGAGGTATCTTTTCATGCATATTTGAAATGTATAAAAAAAGTTCAACATAAAACGATATATGACTAAAAATTTATCAGCCTATTCCACGTGCGTCTTGCCACTGCAGTCCCAAATCGGCGAGAAAGATGCAGCTCGTAATTGTTGACTGAACCAAATAATCCAATAAAATTTTCAATTGTCATATATTTTTCTTCTAGGTGAATTTAAAAAATCTGATAAATCATGAAATAATAACTTTTGTCAGGCTCGAAAAAAAATGTGTTAAAAAAACACTTTAGCGTGCTATCAAAATCATTTAAAAAGACTTTTCAACGACTTGTTTAATTCACTTGGAAGAGATTTCCATACTGGAGAAAATAAACTTTGGTTTGATTCAATAGGTCGTTTGTTTGTTTTACTATCACGCCCGTCAATTCGGAAAAATCGTGAAAATGAAAACCGGAGAAAACGCGCTTCAAAATTTTCAATAGGAGGAAATATCAATATCAAATATTAATCGCTTCTCTGCTTTTGGCCTTGTATCTTTGAAAATATTTACAATTGGCCTTTGTACCTTTGTAAATATATTCTTGGATAGCTAATCTATCGATATAAGCAATAAAATAAAAAACGATATTTCGGACCGTCTAATTCAGGCTCCGCCTTAAGATTATAATCTTTTCTATTTTAATATCAAACGCTAATTACAAAAAAAAACATTATCAACCATTTTTATTCATAGAAAATCTATTAAAAAAATTATTTACATTATCGACAGTGCTCACCAACTCTAATCTTAACAATTTTATACAAATCTTTTGTACCCAAATTTTTATCATTTTATTACAAATCAATATTTTATAACGAATTATAACCAATAATCGTTGATAACGATTTATTAATTAATAATCTCCCAAAACTGCATTTTTTCAAAGGTTTCCGTGAAAACCATGTTTGGAACAAGAGGTAAGGCAATTTCGAAAAATTAGTCTGCATATTATTTGTGAGAGAGAATTTTTATTGCCCCCTCACCTTCCCTTTTCCCCGCTCGCTCCGTCTCTTTTCTTTGCCTCGTGAGTGCACCTCCTGTACGTGGCGCTTATGCGATCGTTTCGATAAAACGCCGAGATAATTCTCTACGCATACTTATACATCTCTGTACATGCAACGAAGATGCCTCGGCAGAGCGCAAGCTCGTCGGGGGACTAGCGTGCGGCGGCTTATCACGCACACGTCCGCTTTGTACAATCACACATTCTCCCGCCTTTATCGCATGCCTCACACCATCGGTTTTCGCACGCACACCTACATTTCCCGGTAAACTATAGGTATATAGACATACATACAGACGTTGGTATCCCGAAGGGATTGCGAAATACTGTGGCAATTGCTTCTGTATTATCGATGGTAATCTTTTAGAAAAAAAAATCTTCCCAGCTTTTTATGAACCCAATCATTTTTATGGATCTAACCCCAGGCTCTTTTTTATCTTCTAATGCATTTTCCCGCTGCTTTAGAGGCGTTTGATATTATTCCGACCGACTTGTACATTTAAAAAATTAATGCGAACTTCGCTATGTAAACTTAAGGCCTTTAAACCCTTAATAAAGAATAATTAATAATAATTAATAATTAATAATAAACAAGTAATTAATAATAAATAAATAATTAATAATAAATAAATAATTAATAATAAATAAATAATTAATAATAAAAAATTATAATAATAAATAATTTAAAAAAAAAACATACCTTAATCCAAGTTGACCCCGACACAGGGTCAATTTGGATTTGACCCTGTGTCGGGGTCTATCGAATCAGTGCCTGGGGTTAGTTGAAATACGTGTTTTTTTTTCAGAAATACCAAAATTGGTGGTTTTTCAGAAATACCAGTACACGGACCTCCCGTCCGTCCCTTGTGATGGTCGGAAAAATGGACAATTTTTTAATTTCACATTCTTTAAGTACAATATCTCAAGAATATTCTCACCAAATTTCATAAAGATCGGAGCATTAGATTCGCAGTTATAGGTATTTCAACCGCACGAAGCGTGTGACGCTCGCCGAGCAGCAAGCGCAAGCAGCCACAAGAGAAAGAAGAATGGCTCGTAGGCAGTATCAAATCAATGTTTTAGAGGCTGCAGAGGATGCAGAAGGATTACTCTATGGCCCTCGAATCGACGACTCCATGTTAGTATGAATAAATTAACTTTAAATGTAAAAGAAACATACTTCAATCTTGAACACGATTGTCTCAGAATCGTCTTTTTTGAGAAACACCTTTGCGGTGGACACGATTACTAAAAAACTATTGATCCGATCCATACCAAATGTATACCACTTATTTATTATGATTATAGCTAGGGCCTGGACGAAGTATTCTGAATTTTGTTGAAAAAAAATTTGCAAAAAAAAAACGAAAATTTAGCAGTTTAAAAAATGCATTTTTTGTTAAAATTATCGTAATCTTTTTTTAAATCAAAATTTTTACAAATCCTTCGTCCAGGACCAAGCCAATGCAATATACTAATGAAATCTTTTTCAAATCCTGATTTCAGATGAACCGTTCTCGAGTTATCATGTCCACCGCAACTGATGCTCAAAAGAAGGGGAACTCCTGGAAGACAGCTGGAGTTCCGACACTTTGAAATATTTTTGAATAAAAAACATTGTACAAGTACATGAAAATATGTACTAATCGATGTTGTTCACGGTTATTCAATAAACATTTATTGTCCCGTCGAAAAAAAAATCAAGAAAATCACGTCCCTTAACCCGCTACAAGTGTTTATAAGGCCTTAAGGCGTTACCCGCACTTGTAGCGCAAAAAAAGGCCTTTTTCATGAATTTTTTTTAAAGCAAACTACAAAAATTTTTTAATCGATCAATATACCATCTTAAAGAACACATCTTGAAGAACTTTCAGGAATTTTTTTATTGAAAAATATTACATTGTTTAGTGGCAAATGGCCGTCAATGAAATAATGTTTTTATATACACGGTTTGCGGTGACCAACATTGCGGCGAAGTGGATCATCTGAAAAAAAAATGCGGATGGATTTAGTCAAATATAAATATAAACTAGTATTTAATCGAAGGATTTTAAAAAATATTCATTTTTCACAAAATGGCGGACAGTCAAAGTTAATGGTTCGATTTTAACGAAAAAAACGGCCGTTTTTTGGCTATAAAACGGCCATTCTTTTCGAAAAAAAATCGAACGATTAAAGACTACATTTTTATGTATTAAATAAACCTGCAAAATTTCAAGAAGATCGGTTCATTAGTGTTCGAGTAATCTTGGTCACCGACTTCAGAAATGCCATTTTGAGAAAAACGCGTTTAAAGTTTCAATTCCAGTTTACACGAAGAAATTTTTTTTTTGTAAACTTACATAGAGTCATCTATTCCGGGCCCATACAGAAGTATGGGCCCGGATACTTATACTTCAAAAAAATGCAATAAAAAAAAATTGATTTTTTCAAAATCGCAAGTGGGGGTAACCCCTTAAGACGTTTATGCCTGAGTAGAAAAGAATAGTAACTGGTTTTTTTATTGGCTTGAACGATGTACGAACATCGTGAGAATGATATACATAAGGAATTATACGCGATTCATTTTAAAAATAATTATTAGAGCTCTTTTTCCGAAGCGACCAAGTACACTCCGAAATGCACGGAGCAGCCTAGACGGTGAAAGAAGCTGGTTGGTGTCGTTTAGTCCAGTCGTTGTAGGAAAAACAAACAACGACCCAACAACTGAAAACCTACTATCAAAATGCCTCCGTGGGTACACGCAAAATTTATATGAGAGCTTCAAATCCGTCGTGCGGACGATGGCTCTTAAGGGGTAGAACCACTGTAGCGGGGAAAAAATAAGTATATTTTGAGCATTTTTTAGCGGGACTGGGAAATAAATCAAAATTCGGAAAAAGGTCCTTTATTGTACATATCATAAACTGTACAAACTATTTTTTTTTCAAAGTAATATAAAACAAAATGGCGGCTGCACAGCTTTTCTTCGACGAAGCCATTTTTTTCATAGGCGCGCGGCCGGACCAACGGCACCGGCAATTTTTAATTTACAGTGAATGAAATTTCATTTTCGATTATACATGTGAATAGCTACAGAAGTACGTAGGATTTTTTTGATATATCTATTTTTGCAAAAACAGCGCGTTTTTTTAAATAAAAGTTCAAACTTCTCAAAAAAAACACATCGTCCAAAAATCGTCTATAAATAAAAAAAATTATGTAATATATCGAGAAAATCCTCCGTCTTGAAAAATGTAGTTTCGAGAAAAACGCATTGAAAGTTTTCGGTACGGATTGCATCAGACTGAGAGGGGCTGCGCCAAAGTTCAAAGCAGAAGTATTCAGACAGTTTTCCCACCTTAATCCTTTGAGTGTGTAATTTTTAAGATTTGAAGGCATCTTTTAAGAAAAAAAAATCGATTTTTTTTTTATTTCTACAGTGGCCTTACCCCCTAAATCAGTTTCGAAACTATAAGGGGTCTTCACACTTGAGACGCTAAGCAGAGGCTGTTTTCATGAATTTTCTTGATAGGTTTATATTATAGATGTTGATATAAAAATTGTTACACTTGATCAATACACTTTCGGAATACATAAAAAAAGACTTTTGTGTATTTATGTAACCCAAACAAATTTGAAACGCGTTTTTCTCGAAACAACGTTTTTCGACGGCTTATTGATAAAATCTTCTAAATTACTGAACCGATCCTTGTTAAATTTTAACCATGTATTCTTTACAACTATAGCTAAAGCGCATATCAAGGATTTTTTAAATTTCAATATTTACTATTTTTTTTTTGCCAAAAACAGTGAAAAAAAAGTTTTTTTGTTTTTTCGAAAAATGTCCGCCGTTTTGTTATTTTTGCACATATCAAAAGTCGTATAATATGCGCTACAGCCATTAACATATTGAATCTAAAACCGTTTGATTTTTTTTTCAACTTTCATCAACAGCGCAGACCTACCATTTTTTAGGACATTTTTTTAACTACCGTGTTTGTCTATAAATAGTGACTCAAATAAATACATTTTTTATAAATGTATTTCGAAAGTGTATTTATTAAGTGTAGCAATTAAACTTTGACATCAATATCTATAATATAAACCTATAAAAAAAGTTCATGAAAATAGCCTTTTCTCAGCGTCTAAAGTGAGAAGACCCCTTGAATCCGTGGGAGATAATTATTATTGCAGCACGCGTAATATACCGATAGGAAGAATGAGATACCGAGAGAGATCGAGATCGAGAGTAGCTGGCGAGATAGAGCCGCGGGCGGGGAGACTTTCGTCCAATGATATCGTACCACATAATATATTCAAACATACCAGTAGGACGCGCGACTTACGCTTGCTAAGTGTCCACGATCAAAAGCGACACAAATATATGCTCGATATTAATATCTTTCCGTCGATTTAACAACACGCTACGAAATGCACGTAGACTGAACGACTCGTTTTAATTAGTTATGTTGATTATCGATTTACTCGTCGAAAGTTACCTTACCAGATCGCGCGGCAAGCTCGTTCAGCCTATATCGGCGGTTTTGTCGAAATAGCGGTATATTTCTTTCTTAAGGGGGAGGACACCTTTATACGAGGAAAAATGGCTGATTTTCATGTTTTTTAAGGGGTTACCCCCACTTGCGATTTTGAAAAAATCGATTTTTTTATTGCATTTTTTTGAAGTATAAGTATCCGGACCCATACTTCGGTATGGGCCCGGGATAGATAACTCTATGTAAGTTTACAAAAAAAAAAATATTTTCTTCGTGTAAACTGAAATTGAAACTTTAAACGCGTTTTTTCTCAAAATGGCATTTCTGAAGTCGGTGACCAAGATTACTCGAACCCTAATGAACCGATCTTCTTGAAATTTTGCAGGCTTATTTAATACATAAAAATGTAGTCTTTAATCGTACGATTTTTTTCGTTAGAACCGAACCATTAACTTTGACTGTCCGCCATTTTGTGAAAAATGAATATTTTTTAAAATCCTTCGATTAAAGACTAGTTTATACTTATATTTGACTAAATCCATCCGCATTTTTTTTTCAGATGATCCACTTCGCCGCAATGTTGGCCACCGCAAACCGTGTATATAAAAACATTATTTCATTGACGGTCATTTGCCACTAGACAAAGTAATAATTTTCAATAAAAAAATTACTGAAAGTTCTTAAAGATGTGTTCTTTAAGATGGTATATTGATCGATTAAAAAAGTATTGTAGTTTTCTTTTAAAAAATTCATGAAAAAGGCCTATTTTTTGCGCTACAAGTGGGGGTAACGCCTTAACAGGAAAGATTTCGTTACCATTTTTGAGGCTTAGGGTTTGTTTTGTTACTATTTTTGGCTGTTACATGGGATTTAAAAAAATGGTTCTTCAAAAATGACGGATGTATGGCACGGTAGGCTAGGCTGGGGTCAATTGGAACGTTTTTGTGAAAATCGATTAGTGTGACTTCATTTTATACCCCATCTGTTTGGTAATTGGCTTTAATTATAGCTAGATTATCTGGTTATATAATGGCATTATTGATTTCGCTTTTTATATGCCCTTAACTTAGGTAGAAGCTATTTAGAAACCGTCGGAAAGCGTGTCATTTGACCCTGTGTCGGGTTCTACGGAAACAGTGCCTGGGGTTAGTTGAAATAGGTGTTTTCAGCTGATTGAACGAATGTTTCTACTAAACCCCGGTACTGTTAATGATGTGTATGGAGCGATAAAGTATGTTTGTTGTGAATAAAATATACTTTTAATCAAAATAATCAGTTTTATTGCTTTTCATTCCAGTTTTAGTATCACTGACGGTACATTAAGAGAAGGTTCTGCCCTGTTGGGCCAAAAAATGTTCGTTTTTCCACCAATTTTTTATGCGAAAAGTATTAAATACAGAATGTTGATATTTGGTATGTTGACTAAGCGGCCTTTATTGAACCTCAAAATATTTGTTAAAGTTTGACAAAACATTATGGTGGGAGTGGGAGGAACCACGTATGTCGGTGCGCGGGCGATGACATTCTTCGCTTGCGGAAGTCCTAAGTCCCGGACAGGTCATCGGAAGCAAAAAAATCAAACATATTTTTACTTTGTACAATATTGTGTATAAGCTGGCCTAGAATCAAGAAGAAAAATTGAAAAATAAAAAAACAGTGAGCGATCGGAAGCAAGTTTGTTTTTTTCCCAAACATTTTCGCAGTTTTTTGCTGACTATTTTTTTTATTTTTCAATTTTTCTTCTTGATTCTAGGTCAACTTATATACAATATTGTACAAAGTAAAAATATGTTTGATTTTTTCGCTTCAGATCACCTGTCCGGGACTTAAGACTTCCGCAAGCGAAAAATGTCATCACCCGCGCACCGACATACGTGGCTTCTCCCACTCCCACCGCCATGTTTTGTAAACTTTAACAAATATTTTGATACTCAATAAAGACCGCTTAGTCAACATACCAAATATCAGGATTCTATATTTAATACTTATCGCCCAAAAAATTGGTAAAAAATCGAACATTTTTGGTCCAACAAGGCAGAACCTTCCCGTGTGGTTCTTCAATATTATTTGACTTTTCGGACGACTTCTTGGCATCTAAAAAATAAAACAAGATTTGGAAAACTTGCTTGCTTATGAAATGTTTTTTCGGGGTAAATGGAAACACGTTTCAATTGACTCCCGAACCGTTTGTTTCAACTGACCCCACACCCACGCTTCAAATAATTTATCAAACAGCAAACAAACCTGAATGTTGTAGGTAGGTACTGACCACAGTAAACTCAATTAGGATATTCATCGTAATGATGATTGTAAACAACGCTGAAGAAGGAACAATAGTTTTGGAGCAATACGCAAAATACTAATAGCAATAAAAAACTTACTTTTTATGGCAAAAAAGCGATGCACCCACATAAAAATGTCCGACGCGCATTGAGCGACACGTTCCGATACGCAAAGTAGTCCCTCCCCCCCCCCCCCCCCCCCACCGGAACCGCGCTGCTGTCACTAACCTTCTTTGAGTTATTCAACTCGTTTCATTCGACCCGTGTTTTTATCGACCCCAGCCTACCCTATTCTAAACGGGTTGCGGCGAATGTTGTCGGACGGCGTGACACGTGGCGTCGGCGAGATTAATCTGAAAAAAATCCAACGGAGATTTTTCTTTCATTAACAGTCATACGCAGAATATGAACCAAGAAAAAGTGAGAAATGTTGACAATCGATGAAATGGTAGGCTTTGAAACAAAAATATCGAATTTTCCGGAAAAAATAGCTGCATTTTGCAATAAACAAACACTTCTTTATTTTATTTTCAAGAACATGTAGAGTCGTATTTTAGACAATAGGATTAGAAAGATTTAAACAAATTTTCATCAGAATCGGTCGATCATTTTTTTAGCTTACGTCACGCTAGTTTTGAAGACCGTGCTGGCATTTTTGAGAATTAATAAAAAGAGACTCCGCCATTTATAAAAAAGACTCCGCCATTTTTGAGGATTAATTTTTAAAAAACCATGTAACAGCCAAAAGTAGTAATAAAACATACCTTAAGTCTCAAAAATGTTGCAGAAATCTTTCTTCAAAAAAAAATCATAAAAATCAGTACATTTTTTGCCCGCCTAAAGGTATCTCCCTCCTTAATCGATCAACATTGTTGCGGGAGTCGTAAACGGCGGCGGCTCACCAAAAAGCTGCAGAAGCGGGTGGCAAAGTCAACGGCACTCTCGTTGGCGTTTAAAGGACCGGGTCTCTCTCTCTCTCTCTCTCTCTCTCTCTCGTCCCTTTCATCCTTCTCATCCTTTATCCAATTCCACCTTTCCTTCTCTCTCACTCTCTTCCTATACTCCACTCTCACTCACTCCGCCGCCCCCTCGTCATTCTCTCCCACTCACTGCGATACTGCTTCCACATCATCTTCCTATATACTCCCTCGCGTTTCATCGAGCACTTTTTTTCTCTCTCGTCTCTTCGCCCCGGTAGACTTGAAAATCCGGTCGCATTAAGATATCTATCGGAACAACGGATGTGCGCCATTAAACTTTTACTTTATTTAACGCTCGCAAAATGCTCGGCGTATGGGGAGGAGACGAGGAAGGATGGGAATTCGCATGACTGTAACAGCCTCGATACAAGGAGAAAAACCGTGCGTTTTACGAAGTGAGCACTGCGTGTCTACGACGACGGGAACTCAACTGCAGTGCCAGCTATGTGCACGTGAACACTGCGAAAATATGAATATATGAAACACACACACGGTGTTAGGAAGGTCGATGCAAAGCCTTAAGGGGGTTATACGTCACCTCGTTAGGAACATATCTAGCCTAGGTGACCCTAGACCAAGCCTAAGGATTTCGCGTGATCATGGTAAGCATAATTTTTGGAAAATTTCCCAAAATTAGGTACTAACTCGTTTACCTCCTATATTAATGCTCTTTTTTTAAATAGCATTAACATAAGAGGTATTTTTATTTTTTGACATGTTTTTAATTATGTGACAAACACCAATACAGATGATTGTATTGGTGTTTGTCGATAGAATACACATTAAGCTAAGACGCAAATGAGTTTTTAGTTACCAATAATTGTCCGTTTCAACATTATGAACGAGTTAGTACTTAATTTTGGGAAATTTTTCAAAAATCATACAATGATAACTCGAAATCCTTAGACTTTGGACTAAGGTAACCTAGGTTAGATATGTTCCTAACGAGGTGACCTACTACCCCCTTAAGGCTTTGCATTTACCTTATTAACACCCTGTACATATTTGTATGTGTATATGTGTATATATATATATATATATATATACTTACATACATATATATACGTATATGAATACATATGTGTGTATACAGGAGATATTCAGATTTGTATCATCGATACTGACCTTCAATGACCTTGAACGACTTTGACCCTCCAATGTTTTGTTCTGCGGCTTGAGGTGCTCCACAAGATGGTTACAAAATGAACGATACCATTTAAAAAAGTGGAGGTGACCTTCACTGTCGGTCAGCGCCTCCACCGAAATAAACAAAAAATTGGTCCCCCGCACACCGTACAACTTTTGTCTGTAACATTTTTTGTGACGTCGATAATTACCGAGTTATTTCAGGTGGCAGCGATAAGAGGGACACCCTGTATATGTACATGAATTTGTATTTGTGTATATATACATATATATGAATATACATCCTGGGTGTCCTGTTGTGAATGGATAATCCTGCAAATGTCGATAGGTCAGATCATGTCCTACTGTAGTTGGAATTTCAGTTTAGTAAAAGTCCCACGATTTTCGAGATTTTGGGCTTCATGTTATTTGTAGAAAAAAAATCATCTGCTTTTGTTTTTTCGCATGCCATTTCTACAAATGATATGAATCGACAACAACCAAGCAACTTTATAAAGTAATTGGCACGACATTCGTAGTACACTTTTTTGACTTCGCAGGCTATCAAAGTCAGATGTTCGAATTGGTTTGTACGAAAATTCTGCATAGAATCTTTTTTTTATAAAGTTTCCTTACCATTTAAGGTTAAAAAGACGATTTTTCTAGATAAAACAAATATCAAAGAGTATTTTTAAAAAACCGGGTCGAAAAAAGTTTCCGTTTGTAGAAATGGCATGCGAAAAACCAAAAGCAGATGATTTTTATCTCGAAAACCGTGGGACTTTTACTGAACTGAAATTCCAGCATATAGTAGGTCATGATCTGACCTATCAACAGTTGCAGGATTATCCATTCATGACAGGACACCCTGTATGTATAGACTATACATAGGAAAATGCGATTTCGAAGACATTGGACTTCGAGGACCTCAAAAGAGCCAGATGTGCTGGTACTCAACATTGCACAGAAAAACGGATATCAATGATACTTTCCTCAGGTGTGTGTGTGTGTGAAGAAAGTTACCGTGAAGGAGAACACCGTCGCGGAATATCCTGGTTCTTTTATATCTCTCGGAGCATCCTCGTGATTGTATACGCGCCGACGTGTAATTATTCTTTACGTTTGTTTTTCACGAGCAACTGTTACGTGCGAGCGTTTAGAATTGCTAATGGCTCGCCGCTTCTTACCTGTACCATCCCTCGGACCATCCCCCGAGTACCATGCGCAACGTCCTCGTGCAACGGCGATATATCGGCGCTGGACGGAAAGCCCTGGAAAGGGCCGATGAAGCAAATTAGAGATAACGAGGATGAACTTACCGTATCAGAGCTAGAGATGCTCAATTTTATGAAATGGAAATTCTTCGAAATTCGTTCAATTTGAAAACAAAATTACAAACAGAATTCTGAAAGCAAGGAAATTGGGATCCTGAATTATTCGTAATCTATTACGGCCTCGAAATGACGACGTCAAACGTCGTTCTGTTACACTGAGGGATGATCATCGTGTTTTCAACCATATTTTAACTATATTTTATATTTCGCTGCGGGGACAGGCATATTTTATAGCCATAGTTACTGCCAAAAGTATAGTACTGCTTATTGATATTTTGGCAGTTGCATAAGTAAGGGAAATATGTTAAGGGGTTCCCCCACTTGCGATTTTGAAAAAATCGATTTTTTTATTGGATTTTTTTGAAGTGCAATTTGAAATGCAGTTTTTTTTTATGCCCGGAATAGATGACTCTATGTAAGTTTACAAAAAAAAATATTTTCTTTGTGTAAACTGAAATTGAAACTTTAAACGCGTTTTTCTCAAAATGGCATTTCTGAAGTCGGTGACCAAGATTACTCGAACACTAATGAACCGATCTTCTTGAAATTTTGCAGGCTTATTTAATACATAAAAATGTAGTCTTTAAACGTTCGATTTTTTTTTTTCGAAAAAAATGGCCGTTTTATAGCCAAAAAACGGCCGTTTTTTTCGTTAAAATTGAACCATTAACTTTGACTGTCCGCCATTTTGTGAAAAATGAATATTTTTTCAAATCCTTCGATTAAAGACTAGTTTATACTTATATTTGACTAAATCCATCTGCATTTTTTTTTTCAGATGATCCACTTCGCCGCAATGTTGGTCACCGAAAAACCGTGTATATAAAAACATTATTTCATTGACGGCCATTTGCCACTAAGCAATGTAATATTTTTCAGTAAAAAAATTACTGAAAGTTCTTCAAGATGTGTTCTTTAAGATGGTATATTGATCGATTAAAAAAGTTTTGTAGTTTTCTTTTAAAAAATTCATGAAAAAGGCCTTTTTTTGCGCTACAAGTGGGGGTAACGCTTTAATTGCAACCACCGATCCTACAAGTATACTAGGGGTGTGCGGGTACCCGATTTACTCGGGTACTCGACGGGTTACGTTTTTGCATTACCCGCCACTATCGGGTACCCGAATTTGGTAATCGGGTAATCTCAAATTTTTGGTACTCGTAAACGTCGAGTACTCTTAAACTTCGACCATTCGTAAACGACTTGGAGATACGCATCTATTATTTATATTTATTTTTATTTTTTACTTAAGTGTATCGACCAAATAATGGGAGAAAACGAAAACTCGAAGAAGGCGATAAAACGAATAAATGATAATACTGTAAAAAATCTTTTTTCGTCTCACTTTTCTATCCTGTGTGTGTGTGTCTGTTAGGGTGGAATGGAAAACGGTCACTTTTGGCGGATCATATCATAATAGCGCAGGAAAGTTGCGTTTTGGCATCACTAAAAAGTGTGCGAAAGAAAAAAAATGCACAATAAATATCTTCTGTTCCGGCGAACGTCTTAACGTTTCGAATTTTTTAACGTGGGTTTTAAATGGAGAAAAAAACCAAAAAAGACCAAGATTCAACGCCTTGCGATTATTCGAAGCGAGAAGAATGTAGCTTTGACCATTTCACATTTTAAAATTGAAAATATCTTGATTAGTTTCAGAGATATATAAGCGCTTGAAGAACGAGTTTTACCTGGAAAAAATTCAAAAAATTACAAAAATTAAATTAAGAAGACTGAATCGCCGAAATTACCAGTTAGCACTAGACAGAATTAATGAAAATTCGACAAAGAATATTGCTTTTATTCAGTTTTTTGACATTCAAATATCTCGATATTTCCTGCAATGCGAGTGTCTTAAAAGAAGTTTGCCGGAAAAAAATTGTAAATATATACAGAACAAAAATACTAAAATTATTAAATAAATTATTTGTATTTCTTATGAACTCCAACCTATCGGTGAAGGGTAGACAACGTAAAGCTGGAGTCTATTTCGTCCGTTTTGGTACGTTTCCGTGGCGCTATCTATACTATGAGACGAAATTTTGTTCCGGCAACACGACTTATCGAGTACCCGATGTGAGATGAGTACTCGAAAAACTCGGGTACTCGATAAAGTTCGAGTATACCCGCCCAACCACGGGTACCCGAAAAAAAATTTCTATTTCTATTTCTATTTCTTCGGGTACCCGATCAGGTCATAGTCTAATTACCCGACCCGACCCGACCCGACCAATTCTGCTACTCGCACACCCCTACTACATTATATAGTAGGTTTTCGTAAAATGGATTTTCCATGAAACTTCTAAAAATGTATTCCCCAAGATCCTAATAGTGAACCGGACTAATATATATGTGTATACATATATATATCACATGTTACATATTAATATATATATTGATTAAAATTGTTGCTTGTGATTTACGACGATGTTTATAGTGATTTGTACCATATTATAAGATACGACCTGCTTTATGCGTATTTGGTGTGGAACATGCAGTTGATGAAAAATTGTTCAGAAAATAGCACTATATTTGCGTCTTTCCATGGAGTAAATAATGCATCCAAATTTGTATGGTCGAATTGGTTTTTGTTTTAATTATTATCAATAATAAATTATCGTCGATAAATAAATAAAAAATGCTTTTGTTTACGTACATCGCAATTACTAGTCATCTTTCCGTTTTACTCGGACGAACTATTTGTTTCGCAAATTCCGAATAACTTTTACAAGCTTTTATTAACCTTGCTTCGTTTGTACGTCTGTCTTGGTGGTGGGAGGTGAGAACTGAAATTTCCTCATGGCAAATGGTAGGACAATCGAGTTTGGGCTCATTAACTTTGTTGTCTTGAGCACTATTTATAATTACACCACTATAAAGTTTCTTGCGAAACCTTCATAACCTAAGGCAAGGTTTTTGATTACGCCGATGTCTGAATGGCATGGGGTTCTGGCATGGCAAATAAATAAACAAATTCTAATACTAAAAAGTATAAAATAAAATAAACGTAAAAAACTTTTTTTAAACAAGCTTTTATTTAAAAGGTACTGTACTGAAAAGTGAAAAATAATGCTCAGTAAAATTCAAAATCAAAACAGTATGACTACAAAAAAGTCCCTTCCGTGGTCACTCATCATAGGTGCAAGTGCTTAAAAGGTGCATACACGTAGATATTTTTTAAATATGAAATATAAATTTTGAAAGCTTGAGGTGTCAAACGTCATAAGTACTTTATAATATATTAAACGTCAGACTAATTAAAAATTTCTGAAAAAGAAGTCTCAAGATTTTTAAAATTATATTTCATATTTTTAAAATATCCACGTTTACGTGCCTTTTGAGTACTTGCACCTATGACGAGTGACCAAGGAAGAGCCTTTTTTGTAGTCATACTGTTTTGATTTTCAATTTTATTGAACATTATTTTTCACTTTTTAGTACAGTAACCTTTAAATAAAAGCTTTTTTGTGAAAAATGTTTTTACGTTAATTTTTTTGTTTCTTCGCCGACTCGGTTTAGCTGTACTGCTTGATGGGAATGCCCCGTGCGGTGTGCAGGCATGGGGCGCAGGGGTACGAAAAGTGATACCCGGAATTGATCGAACGGTGGAACAAACGGCTGCGCATCCAATCGCAACTTCAATTATCGATACGTGAGTGTTAGCAAGAGTGTTTCAGCGTTGGCCCGATGAAGAAAGAAGCTTCTTTACTCATCGACGCGGGACACGCCTCCCTCTCGTTACGTACGTAAATGGATGTCTCGCCGGTGAGCACGCACTTGCGAAAGTTACGAGGCTCGCTCTTCGTTACGAATGCATAGTTTTGCCGCGCGTAAAATATATATTGAGACGTCCCGCTGTTACCCGCTGCGGTGTCGTCACCCCTGAACTTTTCAGCACTGAAGCCGGAAAAAAAAACCGGCTACACTGCCGGGCGTAATTAATTTTACCGTTATACGAAGAATAGCGATTATTCGGAGATTAATTTATGATGGAAAGACGAATAACGGACGTACGCTGCCAAAAAACAACATATTTAATTTAAATGGGATCTATTTAAAGCGGGAAACCAGTTTCGGAGCAGGTTTTTTTTTTAGTGATTTTCATGATTTTTTTGTAAGAAATTAATGGATAGAATTTATTCAAACTTTGGGCATATTTTATATATTTTTTCAAACAAATATTTTAATTTTTTGAAGTATTTTTTAAAAAATATTTTAATATTTTTATTTTTTCGGATTAAATACATTTAATTTTTTCAAACAAACATTTTTATTTTTTCGTATTTTTTCGATCTTTGAAAATGTGGAACATATAACCCATCGAAAGTTGCCATCAAACTTTGCTGTTTGTGTACACTGTGAAGGCCACAGTTTTCATCGGAAATCAATGCGGTTTAAAGATTATTTTGAGAACATATTTTTCTTCTATATGAACCTCACTTCGACCAAAAAATAGAAAATTTCATTTTTTTAGAGGTATTTAAACAAAAGGGTATAATTTTTGCCTTTATTTTACAACTTTATTTGCTATAAAAAATATACTTCAAACAATGATATTACCCCAAAGTTAAGTTCATATAGAGCATAATTATATAAAGAAACTAATTATCTTTTTATAATATTATAGGCTAGAAACTTTTTGAGCTAGAGTGTACACAAATTGAAAAAAAAACTCGTTTCGAGAAAAACGCGTTTTAAAAATATTACCGCAAACAAAAAATTCAAGACAGTAATGAATTATATATACAGCTAACCGGTTAATTAGCGATTAGTTTCACTGACAATTTATAGAATTTAAAAAAATTCGATTTTTTAACTCATCTAAACTGGTTTGCTGCCTTAAATGAAATAGGATTTTTTTCTTGTCTCACGGCTTACTACGATCCAATTTGTGGCAACTCTATTTTTTACTTTGTTTCAGCTATTCTCTTTGAATATTTAATATATTCAAATTAAGTAAATCAAGATTCGATTCGAACAAATCTTAATTAGCTTACAATTTACAATGCAAATCCAAGTATACTATATAGATTATATTCTTTTTAAATATTAAATATATTCAAACGAAGTAAATCAACATTCGATTCGAATAAATCTTAACTTGCTTACAATTTACAGTTAAATCCAAGTGTACTGTATGCACATAATATTTCGTAGGACCAAAATAAAATGAAATACTGAACTTAGAGTTCCAGCACAATGATTTTATATGATAATTCGTCATTCCCTGGCCTTCTGAAATGATTTTAATAGTAGAAAATCTTTCGCCTACAGATGGAATTGCATCTACGAACCTACCTACCTATAGCTACGCACGCCGCCCTTACGGTACCGATAAAAAAATAATTTTAGAAGTATTTAAAAAAATACACAAGCCGTTTTTTAACTAACTGTTAAAATACAAAAACCCTTAAAACCGTTTTTCCGCAAATAAAAAAAGTACGTGTCTAATAGATTTCAATGCTGTAACACATGTGTCAGTTTCAACCAAATCGAAGGAGGACACTTAAGTGATGTTTCTTGTTATTCGCAGATATGGCATAAGAGACGAACTGAAGTTCTATAATTATTCGCTTTATCACATAAACTATATCAATTAGTTAATACCATTGTGATAATTAGAGAGTTTTATCGAATAATATGCTATAGATGTTGCAAACATAACTTATATATGTTTAAAAAATTCCTCTCGCCCCACTTTCGATGTGTGTTACAATATACACAGACCATTTATTCACTCAAATGAAAAACATGTTTGACTTTACAAAAATTACGTACAATTTAAATTTCAAAAAATTAAATACATACATTTATTGGATTCAACTAAACTGTTTTTTGAACAGATGAAACCGAATCACAGATTGATTAGGAATAAATAAAATATTTAGTTATTAGACGATTATAAATAGATTTTGATTTCAATAAAACATATAAAATAAATAATTCCAATAAAGGAATGCAACAGGAAAAATTTGGATTTACGAAAAATCTAGTTAATTTAAATTTTTCAAATCAAATATACGCATCTAGTTGGTATCAATAGAATTTTCTCTTACTGTATACCCGGGATGCGGGCTCGACGATCACCCACGTTGAGCGGCAGGCCGCCTAGGCCAATACTGTGATGGGTGATCGCGCGCACTGGCCTTGGAAATCGAAAAAAAATTGTAACCGTTCTCAGTTCTCATCAGAGATATATGTGGAATTTTGTTTTGAAGTTATGGTGAATATTTTATGAACGAGAATGCGTTTACGTTTTTTTTTGTTTTACCAGTTTTACACTTACGTAATTTAGTCCACAATAAAAGTGGATGCCCGTGGCGCGCATACTGAGCGCACCGCATAAATAGCGCAGTCAAGCGCGAATCCGTAATTCCGATCGTAAGAAAAAAAGAATCGATAATACGAATAAAAAGTGGAGAATCGATTAATCGACTCCCCAGGTAGAATTGAGAAACCGGTCTCCGGCAGACGCTGTTACGATCACCCGGTTATTGAACCCGGGACCCTGCTTTATGTCGCCCAAAAGATGCTCGGCTAATTTTGTCACGTTTTGCACAATGCCTCGTTAATGGCCGATCGACCTTTGGTTTTTTTCGCAGCTTCAGCACTGTGGCAGAATCTTACAGGGGCAACATTTTTGTTTTTCACGTTGGAGGTGACAATTTTAAGGTGGCCATGTGTTTTTTAAGGGGTTACCCCCACTTGCGATTTTGAAAAAATCGTAAGTGAATCGTAAGTGAATCGTAAGTGAATCGTAAGTGAATCGTAATGGAAACTCTATGTAAGTTTACAAAAAAAAATATTTTCTTCGTGTAAATTGAAATTGAAACTTTATACGCGTTTTTCTCAAAATGGCATTTCTGAAGTCGGTGACCAAGATTACTCGAACACTAATGAACCGATCTTCTTGAAATTTTGCAGGCTTATTTAATACATAAAAATGTAGTCTTTAATCGTTCGATTTTTTTTTCGAAAAAAATGGCCGTTTTATATCCAAAAAACGGCCGTTTTTTTCGTTAAAATCGAACCATTAACTTTGACTGTCCGCCATTTTGTGAAAAATGAATATTTTTTAAAATCCTTCGATTAAAGACTAGTTTATACTTATATTTGACTAAATCCATCCGCATTTTTTTTTAGATGATCCACTTCGCCGCAATGTTGGTCACCGCAAACCGTGTATATAAAAACATTATTTCATTGACGGCCATTTGCCACTAAACAATGTAATATTTTTCAATAAAAAAATTCCTGAAAGTTCTTCAAGATGTGTTCTTTAAGATGGTATATTGATCGATTAAAAAAGTTTTGTAGTTTTCTTTAAAAAAATTCATGAAAAAGGCCTTTTTTGCGCTACAAGTGGGGGTAACGCCTCAAGGCCTTAGATACCTCTTCGGATGGTCGAAAAACAAGACTTTTTTGGACTTTTGTTTGACAATCCTAATGAAGCAATCAAAATAAAGTTTGAAGGGTTTATTTTACACATGTCTGGGGACGCAAATCAATTTTGTATTTTCCACAAAAATGGCAGCCTAGTGGCTGGTAGAAAGGGAACGCTTTTTTGTAGGCCCTCCATGGGTGGACTCATTGGATACGCACATGAGCACATAGAACAGAAAATGGTTTTTTTTCATAACTTACATGAGTTTTGCTAGCGAGGCACACACAATTATCACAAAATATTGTTTTTTTCAAAATTGGCACCTTTTTGAAAAAAAATCGCATTTTCGACTAAAAAACCATTTTGATCTGTTTATAAAAATGGTGATTGTAAATAGATTATAGGAATCGCGTGTACTTCGGTAGAAAGTCTTTCTACGAAGCTACAGTTGAAATTTGAAGTCCATCGGTTGAAAAATGTCGGAGCTACGAGTCCACCCGATTTTGAAAACATGATTTCGAGAAAAACGGCGTTTAAAAATTTTTAATCATATTTCTTCGGATCATATCATTCTTGAGATGTTTAGACGTATCAATCATATAATTTTTTGGATGTTTATATATCATTTAAGCCAATAAAAAAAAACGATAAAGTTTTTTTTTGTTTCAAAGGTATATAATAGGCCTTTAGGGCCTGGCGTGGGGATTTTGCGACAAAGGAAAATATGATATTTAATGGTTTTCAAGTCCTCTTCGAGATAAAATATTGAGTACTTTTGTGATGGATTGTATACAGGGTGTCCCTCTTATCTCTGCCACCCAAAATAACTCGGTAATTATCGACGTCACAAAAAAACGTTCCAGACAAAAGTTGTACGATGTGAAGGCCATCAAATGCGACCATTTTTGTTTTATTTCGCTGGAGGCACTGACGCACAGTGAAGGTCACCTCCACTTTTTTAAATGGAATAGTACATTTTTTTCCAACCATCTTGTGAAGCAGCTCAAGGCGCATAAAAAACATTCGAGGGTCAAAGTCATTCAAGGTCATTCGAGGTCAGTGTCGAATACCTATTAAAATCAAATACAAATATAAATATCTCGGATCACTACCAAATATTTGGCAGTGATCCGAGATATTTATACTGGATCATCGATACTGAACTTGGATGACGTGTTACCTTGAGCCGCGGCGATGTGAATTGACCTCCAAGATCATGCGATTTGACGCCATTGGACTTCTCTCTTTGGGCTTTTTTGAAAGGAAAAGTGTATGCCAATGATCCACAGACCATTCCGGAGCTCAAGCAAGCAATTGGACGCACCATTAATGAAATTAGTCTGCAATTATGCCAAAATGTTATTTGAAAATTTCGTCAAAAGAGTGAACGTTTGCAAACAGGGACGAGGCGGCCATTTATCGGATATTGTATTCCACACATAACCTCCATGTTTGTATCTTATATTAAAACAAAAATATTCGTACTTTTCAAATAAATAATGCGTTTTATTAATAAATTCAAATGTCAAGTCAATTTGAGACACCCTTAAGTACTTCTTCATAGATGCACTATCATCTTAAGGGGAGATATACACCTAGGAGCCGGAAAAAAGGTCATTGTTGAGATTTTTTTCAAGGAAAACAATTTGAAATCTCGGATTGGGGTTTTAATTATCTAAAATTATATACATTCAAAAATATCTTTAATTTTCTTTATTTAAAAATATCAAAAATATACAAGTATATTGTATGATCCTTGGAGCGTCGTAAAAAAATCTGCGTAAACGGTATCCACTGGCGTTTCTTCAAAAATCATCTGAAAAAAAAACCAAAAAGATTATTAAATTAGATACTGTAATCTAGTACTTGTCATAGCCGATTTTGAAAATATCGATTTATGACAAAATGGCGGACGTTTGAACATAAATAGTGATTTTTGGGCCAAAAATTAGTTATTATTTTGCCTATAAAACAAAAGCTAAATAACGGAAAAAAATCCCATGACAAGTACTAGATAATGGTGTATAGAATAACCACAAAAACCTCAAGGCAATCGGTTCATTGGTTTTCGAGAAATTTTGGGTACCGATTTGAAAAACATGGTTTTGAGAAAAACGCGTTTGAAAATTTGGGAATGAATAAATCATGAAGTTTGTCAACTTACATGGAATCATCGATACCAGGCCCATAGTGTAGGTCTTCTACGGTCGACGGAATGTTCATAGCTTGTAAATCCTCGACCTCGACCGTCCCCTTAAACACGCACGCAGTTCTGGTAACGCTATCTGTTGGAAAACATCGAGAAATTGAACGTCCTAATAAATAAGAGATACAAAACAATGATTTTGCACTCGAGAGAAACAATTGTCGCATCGCTCGAGACATCTGGCTGGAAACTTTGCGGCGTCTCATTTTACGCGGGGAAAAAAAAGTAAGAGCGACTGAATTTTTACGCGCGTCTTGCGGTTTTGCCAAACAGAGTGCAGTGTGAAAGGGATGGAGAGAAAGAGGGGCACAGAGGAAGAGAGAGAGAGTGTGTGTGTGTATGTGTGTGTGTGTGTGTGTGTGTGTGTGTGTGTGTGTATGTGTGTGTGTGTGTGTGTGTGTGTGTGTGTGTGTGTGAGAGAGAGAGAGAGAGAGAGAGAGAGAGGTCCCTCTTTCTCGTTAGCCGCCGACATTATATTACCCATCGACGTGCATACATCATACACCCATACCCTTGGTCCACTTACAAGTGGAATATCTATAACGGGCTTGGGAAAGATTTGGAGTCTGCATTTATTTCGCGTACATCTATATATGTAAGAAGTGCCGGGGTACTGTGAGCATACACGTACACATATATTAATGTCCGGAAAGCCGGAGTCCGAGAGAGAGGGGAAAGAGAGAGAGAGAGAGAGAGAGAGAAGGAGTAACGAGAACCGCGTGGGCAGCATCCCGAGCACTCCGCATCTCACACGAGAAGAATTGATGTAGTGCATCTGGCGAACAATGAGTTCCTCGGCTCTATATACATATACACACGTGGCCATTGCATCGCACATGCACGTGGGTACAGAGAAGTTGGTGCGAATCCGAACCACCGTTTCCCCTTTGCTAAACCTACACGCTTAAGGAACTATGCCATGTATCGTTTGATCATTACGCTAATAAATCAGCTTAATTCGCCAATATTTTATTTCGAGACAAATTTAATTGAAATTACTTCCAATCGAAGCTGGACGAACGATGGGAGCTTGATGATTTGTCCCGTGATCATTCGTTAACCCAAACAAACCCAACGATTTATACTGGGATAATTAGTCCGATGTAATGTCAACGTTGTGCTCCAATGTATTCTTCAGATCTAAGTTTTCATGGGAGATGACCTCTCGATGATCCAGTTTTCCTGGCTGTGGAGCATATATTCTATATAGATGTCCAGTGGAACATAAATTATACGTTTTTCAAGGGGTACATCAAATATGACGTGTACGTGAGAATAACGTAGAAGTGAAATACAGTATGTATTTGAAACTCTATAACATTTGGAAATGGCGATTGGTGCATAATTCTCTATGTTTTCAATAGCAGTACGTGTATTGTGTTAATGTTTGATTTTCCAATGGAAAATTTGATTGGTAATAATTGAGTAATGAGCCAACTCAAGTTTTCGAATTTCCGTTTTGAACTTTTATTTAATGCTTGTAACATTAAGCTTTGACGTTTTAGACTAGTATTTGACAGACATGTTTGTATTGATAAGAGATATGCAATTACAGTACATGCATACAAAGTCGAGGTCAGAAACAACAAAACATTAAAACATCAAAACGCAGTCACGTGAAATTTTCTCCGGCGGAAGAATATCACGTGTGATTAAGGTAATCCTATCGCTTCACACTAGTCATACCACTGATCACACTTGAGACTTGTACAATTTATATTTTCAACATATGCAAAAAAAATATTTGTAATAACTAAAATTTTCGACGTGTAAACTGTTTAATGAATGATCACATTTAATTAGAAAAATGAAAAAAATACTCATTCCAACGATTCGCGCAGTATTTCTAGGTTTGATATTTGGCAACATTGGTTCTATCTCCGTCTCTGTTTACTCAATCAGG
Source organism: Ophion slaviceki (assembly GCA_944452715.1). Lineage (NCBI taxonomy): Eukaryota > Metazoa > Arthropoda > Insecta > Hymenoptera > Ichneumonidae > Ophion > Ophion slaviceki. The sequence continues at coordinate 25,199,186 of OX101794.1, forward strand.
CGAGTTTAACCTCCATGCTTTTCAACGTCGATCTGTCAAAACAATGTCAGGTGCGGGAAATATAAAGCATTGTATTCGGGCCACGACTGGTAAAAAGCGTGGAAAATTTGTGTCGGCGAAATATGTCGGTTAAAACTGAAATATGTGTGGAAATTCGAATGAGTGAGATGAGGTTAGGACTACAGTCAGCTGTTGCCTTGCTGTCACGTCTCTTTATCGTAGCAAGTGGTAATAAATCCAATTCCGGAAGTTCAAATTTAACTTGATATTACATAAAAATTAGGTCAATAAGCGTGTTTTTTGTTCTGATAGCATTGGATTACTACAAGTGTTGAGTACGTAAATCTGATTATTTTCAAGAATCTGACGGATTCTCACTATTATGTACACTTTTGAAGCGACCGGAAATTGGATTTTTGTATGTCGTCTCGGAATTCCTTCACGAAAATACACAATTTTTATATATTTTTTTCTCTGTAATTAGGTCGATAACCGACCCTGAAATTTAACGAAGATGATTATTAATATATTTAGTGAAGCTCAAAAAAAAATGAAAATCCTATGGATTGAAGCCTGGCGATAGGATTACCTCAACGGGAGGGTAGGTGTTTCAGCGTGAAAAAAAAACACTTTTTTGCCATTTTTTTCATCTATATGGATAGAGTAAATTTATTGAAACCTTTTGTACATCGTTAAGTGTCATTTCAAGAACATTCCGTGAAATTTGTACGCGAAAATATCCACAAACAAGCCGGTGACAAAGCTTTTCCAAGAACGCCTTTGGAAAAACACGATTTGCGGTGTTTACTGTATCTCAGCTAGAAATGATCTGAAATCAAGTACCATTAAAATTTAGTCGAAGTATCATCAAATCCTCCCCCCAACAGTCTTTGATAATTTTTTCTTTCATTTCCAAATTTTTGGTGGTCATGTAAAGTGAAAAGTGCTATTTTTCACGAAAAAACCCGCCATTTTGGGGGTGGAAAACCCCTCAATGTAAAAAAAAATCTCAAACTAACCGTTGGGGGGAGGTATTTTATATGTAGAAAGTGTGTACCAAGTTTGAAATAAATCGGTCATGTAGTTTCAAATGGCAGTGAACACGGTCTTTGAAAAAGTGGTTTCGAGAAAAACGCGTTTGAAGTTTAGAGAAGTCGGAGCTACAGTGTTAGGGGAGCGGGACTAAATAGTCAATAACTTCGAGAGTTTTGCTCTGATCGACTTGACATTTTGGGATTATATTCTTGAAATGTTTAACTATAAGAAAAGACAAAAAAATCGATTTTTCAAAAGTGCAAACCCCTACCCTTCCCTTAACGTATAACTGAGAAAACGTAAACCTCGAAACCGACGTTGGGGAATAAAATTAATAACGTATGAGCGCGAAAAACGTATTAGTGGAAAACGTAGAAACGAAACTTTATAAAAACGGATAAGTGCAAAACGTATAAACGAGGTTTCACTGTACATGCATCATAAACCGACACTGATGGATGGGTGGCCTGGGTTCGGCTCCGGCGGTACTTCGAGTTATGCAGCGTTGCGCATGGCCGATACTCGGAGCGGTGACCGCTTAGCCGTGCAGCGGCTGGCGCGTCAATCAGCCAGCGGAAGGCCAATACTTTCGAGACCTTAGAGTGGATACTCGAGTAAAACGTCGGTGCATCAGAGATTCAAAAGAATATGGGGCCATCTATACCTGGTACGGGTTTTCCATAGTTTTTCCGTGTCCTCGGCAAATGCGGTGTAGTGGAGCTTAAGGGGTTATGCCTAGTTGTGAAAGCCAAAAAATGACTTTTTCCAAACCCGCTAAATTTTGACCGAACATCTTATAAATGTTCCCTGAAAATTTCGAAGTGACCGGATCAAAATTGACAGACTTATAGGCTGTTATGTTGACGCGCGTCGGAAAGCTCGCAGCGTCGTTCAAAACTTCAAACGCTTTTGTAACGAAAGTACGTTTTCAAAGTCGGTCGGCAAAATATCTCGAAAACTACTGCATTGATCTGTCAAATTTTTTTGGGCTTTTTCTAGATGTAAGAATACAGTATTCGATGGAAGGATATTTTTTTCCGATGTATACTTCCGATTTCATCAACGAAAAATGCCAATCTTTTCGCTAAAATCAAGACTCACTTTGAACACACGCCATTTTTTTTAATTTGATACTTCGGAAATTCCTTCGATTAATTATAGGATAAACTAATATACTACCGAAATCTGTTTGATTTTTTGATATTAGATAACTTGGTTCAGAAGGCCGTTGCTCACCGCGAAAGACGTTTTCGAGAGGTCTTTCCGGGCATCGACTGTAAATCGGTTATAATTAAATATTTTGACACCAAAAATAACAGAGTATTCAGATGATACTTTTTCCAACACCTAATTTTTATAGAAATTTATTACAAGAATTAGGTAAAAAAATGTATAATCGCGATTTTTCGAAAATCGTGTTCGTAAATTTCTACAAAAATTTGTTTACCTAATTTTTGTAGAAATGTATCAACACGAATTTCGAAAAAATCGTGATGATACATTTTTTTACCTAATTTTTGTAATAAATTCCTATAAAAATATTAATTTATAAATACATTTTTTTACCTAATTCTTGTAGAAATTTATCAACACGAATTTCGAACAAATCGTGACGATAACATATTTATGCCGCATAGACAGGAAAAGTGGATGATCGACTCTTAATTTCGAGTCGATTACCTCTTAATCGACGTTCATTTTTATATGTGGATTCACCAGGGACTTCACTGCCTGATCGTATACATATATATGCATAGAGTAAGTCCCTAGAAGTAAAAAACTCTAAAACGTAGTCGTTACAATTTGCTCATGCATAATTCACTAATCGTACTGAAAAAAGTGTTATGTGGTAAATCGAACACATTTTGAACACGTTATCTGATACAAAATAAATGTCATTTTGATGCAAAATCAATGTCATTTTTATACAAAATAAATGTTCTTTTGATAAAAAAGGAATCTCATTTTTATACAAAACGAATGTCATTCGTATACAAAATAAACGTCATCATTATCGGCTGCGGGCCCACCACGTTTGACGAGCCTTAAGCTAATAAGCCTGTTTGATTGATGATATGGTATGTCCAGATCACCCCGGATTCATACCAGGTCGTTAGGTTTGTTTAAAACAAAGCCTGTAAGTGGATTTTGCAAATGGCTCTCCCCATTTTCAGATCAAATTGATACCCAAATCAATTCGACGCCCACAATTAAAAGAGCCGACCGCACAATAGATCTTGAACATCTCTCGAAATATTGCCTGCGACGTTTTCGACCAAAAATCAATTTTTTGTCGGAGGTTTCGAATGTCTAACTCTCAGTGACACACCCGACATATATAAGTAATCATTACGAATAAAATAGACCAAACGGATCATTCGGTTTGATGACTACCATGCGTTGTAGCCAGGATGAAAGACGCTACGAAGTGTTTTCGTTGGTCGTGTAATGTGCCCAATGGGACAAAACATTTACGGCGCTATCGGCCTAGCGCGAGAGAGGCTCGTGAAAAAGAAAAACAAAGAGCGAGAAAGAGGGAGAGAGAGAGAGAGAGAGGCTCGCTCGGTATAACCCGTGCGCAAGAGATGCATCGGTCCAGGTCCAGTCTCGCATTGTTGTAAGCTTCTCGATCCTATCTCACTCTGGACGTTGTCGTGAATCGTAAGACACGCATGGCCGGGGTCTCGGTTACGGAGTGCCAGAGGAGAGAGAGTTTGAGCCGGATGACGAGGGGCGAAGGGGGCTGAGAATAACGAGGGGAAGCGAGGACACGAAGGAGAAAGACACAGAGGGATGAAAGGGAATCGCCATGGAATTTCTCGACACCATAAATTCATTCGGACGAATAAACTCATACACACACACACACACCCATATAAATAACAATTTTTCTAGCGTTACTTACGAGGACCGTGTCAGTTTTATATCGATATATCGATATATCGTTTATTACGATTTATCGATATATCGTTCATATCGATTTATCGATATATCGTTTATATCGATGCATCGATAAATCGTTTGTATCGATGTATTGCTTATGTCGATGTATCGATATATCGATTATATCGATATATCGATAAATCGTTTGTGTCGGTGTATTGCCAGTATCGATGTATCGATGTATTGCCTATATCGATACATCGTTTATTTCGATATATCGTTGATATCGACATATCGATATATCGATTTATCGATGCTTCGATACTTCGTTCGAGGGAAATGCATTTTGTTTGGAGAAAACCATGGTCAGCTGTTCATCCAATCGCTGTCACGTATAAAACCATCAGAGAACATAAAATCCTTTTTTTTTCTCGCGATTGCCTTCACTCGGCCCATCTAAATATCATTTTAATAAGTTCAATCGTTTTTTTTTCTTCGTTCATAATATTCGTGCTGTTCCCGTAGCTTTGTTATAAAGTGAACACGCGTATTCGGACGATGGAGAAATAAAAATGAGTGCAGTCACCGCGAATGACTTTCTTATTTATTCAAGTGCTCAGCCGCGGAATCGCGTGAACTCACCTTTAGGAGTCGCTTTTAACTCGCAAACGCGCAGCCTCTGGGACAAAAATAGGCGTAACTGATTTCCCTAAAAGCCAATTAAACAATCTCCTCCATCCGTCTCTCGTTCGACCGATTCTTTCGCGGTGTTTCTTCTCGTCCTTTTTCCCCGACCCTCTCCGTGTCCACGAGCGGAACGAGAGAACGGCGAAAGAGGACACGAAACACAAACGAGTCACCGATACACACACATGGGCATACACAGGACACATGGAGAGCGTGTGTTGCCTCGACGACCCTTAAAGGACACGGTCGTAGAGACACGAGTGAGTTCCCTTTTGGTGGAATCTCGCCGTGAGCTCGTCCCTGTTGTCGACGTCGTGTGTGGAAGGATGTTGGCGAATGGAGCGGACAAGGACAACGAGGAAGGGCGAGAGAGAGAGAGAGAGAGAGAGAGAGAGAGAGAAGGATGCACGCACGGTTAAGAGGGTCGAGACCGAGGACAACTAAGTGAACGGAGCCGAGGGAAAGAGAGCTAGATCCGATAGCAAGTGAGAAGGAGCGAGTGGGACAGCGCAAAATACAATGTATTAAAGCGAGAGCAAAAAAAGGACATCGAGAACTCGAAAAAGCCCAAGATGGAAAAGAAGAACACGAAAAGAAGGAGCGCGCGAGAAAGGGAGACTGAAGTACCGAAAAAAAAGAAAACAAAACGCGAGTCGCACTGAAGAAGGAAGAGAACATAGAGGGAAGGACAGCCGGAAAAAGATAACAAAGGACAAAGAAGTATTAAGAAAAAGAGACCTAGAAAGTGATAAACAAGGAGAGAAAAATTAGTAGGGTGAGAGAAGCGTGTAGAAAAAAGAAAGAGGGCCGGAGAGAGGCGGAAAAAGACATAGAGAGAGGCAGATGGCGAGAGAGAGAGAGAGAGAGAGAGAGAGAGAGAGAGAGAGAGAGAGAGAGAGAGAGGACTTACGAGAGACTCCCGATCCGCTTGACAGTGAGGTGTCGGGTGGTCGGGGCCCGGCTTGCTGCCAGCTTGTCAGACTGTCAGCCCACGCACGTTGGCAACGCGCTCTTTCCATCTCTCCTCCGATGTCCCTCTGCCCTCTCTTCATGCGCGGTCCACTGGATTCACGGACAAGGCGCTCTCATCTCCCATGCACACCGCCAAACTCACTTGGCATTCTCACACTCGTGAATTTATATATACGTATACATATCTGGTTGAGTGAAGGAGAAAGAAACGAAATTCTTCAGGGACTCTCACATAGCGTCACGCACGTGATACCGACCAATACACAAAAACGAATGGGGCACCATACACGACGTGTGAAAATTGGAGTGCCGAGGTGTACAGGCCAGGGAACTTGGACGAGAAACTGCGACCGAACACCACAGTCCCTAACTCACGTCAGGGTAAAACGAGCGTCCATTTCCCCCCGGTAACGTACGATGACATTAATGACGAGCCAGTCTTGAGCTCTTGCCCTCTGAGCTTGTTTGCCAGGGAAAGATGCGGTAGTCGATTTTCTCCAGGAACATACAGGGAGAGCAATGACGAATGTGTTATTAACCCACAGTTCGAGTGCCATGGGGTCATTCGTATACTCGAAATTTCTAGAGGCTGAAATTCTCCTTGAACGTCGGTTATAGGACTGAACATCTGGTGCTTACAACCTGCTGCCAGGTAAGAAGATCGATCTTACAATCAACCATATTCAAGTAGGATCATAGAAGGCACTGGATTCATCACTGATTTTTTCTTTTCCAAGCTCTCAGACTGCCATTTCAGCGACAGCTAAAAGCGGCTGCATTTTAGTCATTTACTAACATTGGTTTGGTGTTTCGCTGGATTCAGATCAATAGCATGCCATTGGTCTGACTTTAGCGAACAGCTAGCGAGTTACTGAGCAGCTGCATCTTTTTTACTGCATACGAAACGGAATTCCAACTCGTTGAAGAACCCTGTCTAACAACTAGTAAGTTACTAGTATAATGGTTTGTACTTTTTCGCTGCTTGTAAGGTGGCACCAAACATATTGAACGGCGCTAGCCAATAACTAGCGAGTTACTGAAGTGCTGCAGCTGTTTTGCTGACGATGAAGTGGCAGTCTAACAAGTTGACGAACGCTGGCTGAGTACACTAGTAAGTTACTAAAGTGCTGTAGCTCTTCTGCTGTCCGTGAAGTTTTACACGTTGCAGAAAGCAAGCTAACTTCTTTGGCAAGTGTCTAGAGTCACCGGCAAGTTATTAAAGTAGTTTGGGAGGTTCAAGGTGCATTTCGGTGATGACCGGGTACACTGTCGTCCAATGGGATGCGAATAGTAAACGAGCATGCTTTGGACACTTATTTACGGAATTTTATCTCATCATACGCATTACCCTTGGCATCCCATTGGACGACGAAGTACCCAGTCATCACAGAAATCCACTTTGGGCCCTCGCAATACTTTGGTCACTAGACGGTAACTTTACTAACTTGCGGCACTTGTTACCTAGCATTCTGCAACGTGAAAAACTTGACAGGCAGCAAAAAGCTACAGCTCTTTTCGGCACACACTTTCAGAATTTTCTCTCATCATACGCATTACCTTCTCATCCCATTGGACCACAGAGTACCCAGTCATTACAGAAATCCACCTTGGAGCCTCGCAATACTTTCGTGACTAGCCGGCAACTTTAGTAACTTCCGAAACTTGTTAGCCAGCATTTTGCAACGTGAAAAACTTGACAGGTAGCAAAAGAGCTACATCATTTTGGGGCGCTCACTTCAAGAATTTTTTATAGTTATACTCGTTACCCTTGGTATCCCATTGGACGACGGAGTACCTGTTCATCACGAAAATCCACCTCAAACCTCCACAGCACTTTAGCAACTAGCCAGTAACTTTAGTAACTTGCAAAACTTGTTAGCTGGCCTTCTGCAACGTGAAAAACTTTAGAGGTAGCAAAAGAGCTACAGCCCTTTGGGGCACTCACTTCAAGAACTTTCTATAGTCATATTCATTACTCTTGGCACCCCATTGGACGACAGAGTACCTGTTCATCACGAAAGTCCACCTCAAACCTCCACAGCACTTTAGCAACTAGCCAGTAACTTTAGTAACTTGCGAAACTTGTTAGCTGACCTTCTGCAACGTGAAAAACTTTAGAGGTAGCAAAAGAGCTACAGCCCTTTGGGGCACTCACTTCAAAAACTTTCTATAGTCATACTCATTACCCTTGGCACCCCATTGGACGACAGAGTACCTGTTCATCACGAAAATCCACCTCAAACATCCACAACACTTTAGCACCTAGCCGGTAACTTTAGTAACTTGCGAAACTTGTGAGCTAGCCTTCTGCGACGTGAAAGACTTGAACAGGTAGCTACCGCCCTTTAGGGCACTCACTTCCGGAATTTTCTGTCACCCTCGATACCTCGCTAAGGGCTGGTACTTCGGCTTCCCTTTTCCTTGTGTTCTGTTTCGAAATTTCAGAAAATCCGAGACACCCTTAGTCAGTCCAAATGGAGTGGAATGTTTCACACCGCATTTTATTACCTCAAAATTGATCGAGAAATGGGCGCGCTTTCTCACCTCAGCGCATCCTCTTCTCAGGTGCTTTCATTTGTCCCCCAATCGAAGATTCCCAGAGTGCATCTTTCAAAGCTGTTCCATGTTAAGGGAATAATAATAAAAAAAGGAAAAAAGTAACTGGTTCGCTTTATTATAGCCGGGATTCTCCAGGTTGCGGTGCGTGGTGTCCGTCGTAGCGCTATGGGATTCTTACCTCACGGGGAGTCGAACCGATTAAATCGCTTGTCGGGCCCCTCCTCCTCATTCGTTCCGGAGACGAGCGAGAGGGAGAATCCGAGATTCTAGCCGGATCCGAACCTGGAACGGGTATATTATAATTTAGTAGGTATCCGAAGGTAGGCAGCGAGGGAATAAGAGAAAAAGAATAAGAGGGAGGGAGAGAAAGAGAAGGGAGGCAGCGAGAGAGACAGAGAGAGAAAGTCCGGTCAATGGTCGCGCACCTGTTTCTCTAAACCACGTTCTCGGGTCAAGGCACGTCTAGGCTGTCGGGAGGTTATTACCCCGATATTCTTGCTTACCCCCAACTATTTTATTCCTCCATCTCTCCCTCTGCCTTTTTCCCTCGTGCCGTTACCCTCTATTTTCCCTCGTTCTATCCCTTCGTCTCGACCATCTTTATACGTTTTTCATCTACGTCCCCAAAAATTGGATTGTCGCACACGTCGATGATGTAATTTTTTTTAGGCGTGTAAGGATGACTTTTTGGGGGCACTGAAAAGCAGCAGCATTCTAGTCTGACTCATCGTGACTGTCTGGGCATTTTCAGCAACTGATGCTGCTAAACATCTGTTTACTCTTAGCATCCATGTAAACATAGTAAAACATAGAATAAATATTGAAACCTGCGCTTCGGGCTTTAAAAAAATCATTATTTTCATCAACTTTGTTTTTTAACATAATGTAATGTCATTTGATGTTGCTTTCTTGACACTCATATCTTGCGTCCAGAGTCACGGGTATTTCTAAAGAGTTTTACAAAGAATTTCGTCCATCAAATTTATCGTTTCTGGCCTACTAGACGCTATTTAACGCACAACGTGTGAATTCTTTTTTATAAGGTGACGACCAGATTACGTTATTTTAGGCCCAACGTGCAGAAATTGTCATAGTGATCCAAGTGGATTCCTATACTTGTCCCCAATTCCTGATAGGGAACTCATCGCGCTTAATCCCTATACTAAAACGTCACGCTCGTACATTGGATTCTCATCGGGATTCCCCATTGGAATCCACTTTGAATCCTAAAGGATTCCCACAATATCGAACAGAATCCGATGCGATTCTTGATGGATCCCATCGCATTCTGTACGTTGGATTTTTTAAACAAAATATGTAGATATAGAAAATGCGCAAATCCTACAAAAGTATAAATCATATCTTAAAAAATTATGAATCGCTTGAGATAGTATATTTTAAAAATCGATTTGCATCACATAAGTGAAAATCGACTGTAATTATCGTTTGTTATTTATTTTACTGCATTTTGGCATAATATCACCACGTCGATATGAACGATATATTGATACATCGATATGAACGATATATCGATACATCGATACATCGATATGAACGATATATCGATACATCGATATATCGATATGAACGATATATCGATACATCGATACATCCATATGAACGATATATCGATACATCGATACATCGATATGAACGATATATCGATACATCGATACATCGATATGAACGATATATCGATGCTCACGAAACTTGCAGGTTATGTTTCAAGACGCCGACTTTTTTTCGCGCGACGTTTCACATATTTTCGATTCGTAGATGGTAAGAATTTTCAAACTAGGTCCATCAGGGAACAGTGCAGAATCCAATTGCATCCCAATGGATTCTGGTATCCCTAACAAATTCCTATAGAGATCTGCATCTTGGGAGTGCCCAATTAATTTGTGCACGGGATCACGAAAGAATTTTTTTTTTGGGGGACCCAACAAATTCCGTTTGCCCATTACAAAAAAATTCTCAAACGATGTCAATTGGAAAAAAGCGCGGAATCCACTAGGATTCCAATGTGCATTCCCTATATGCGACATCCCTAGAAAATCCCTACAGGGATGTGGTGAAATCTGGGGAGACCGCAACAAATTTCTGCACGGGTATGCTTTTCCCGGAGCGAAAGGATTGAATTTGCATACACCCACTCCGTACAAATGTCGAATAAGCGCAACGAGAATTTCAAAAACGAGATGTTTATTTGTTCGTTCCTTTTATTCGGTAGCTGCGCCGCGTGCATGCATGCAACTGCAATACAACGAGTGCACGTTATACACGGGATCGAAACTCATCGAGCTTGTTCGTATACACCGCTTATAAATTTACTATAGGTATGGAACGCACGAATATGACCGCGCACGTAGGTAGATTCAAGGGTCGGGGCAATTTGTACGTACATGCGTGCAAAGATTATTCCACGGAATATAATAACTAAGCGGAGTCTACGTGTACATATACTTTATGGGCGGCGTGCCTTACTTTGCAGGTGGGACGTTTCACAGTTCTCCTCTCGGCTCTTTCCAAAAATGCGCCATTCACCCTCTGTATATTCAATCATCGTAATTGTATTTTTAATCGCCCAGTACAGTCGAAACGACCTTTATTCTGAATTAACGGAGTCTGATTTTCAACACTGTTCTCTTGAAACAAAAACGTGTTTAATAATTTATAAATAAATAAATGATCAATATTGAGAAAATTAATTTGCAAAAGACAATCAAAATAATAATTCATCATTGAAAATCATGGTACCTTACATTATTAATTCATTAGTGAAAAATGGATTGTATTAACAAAATACATTAAGGGGTTAGACTACTCGGAAAATTTCAAAAAACGTTCGTAGCTCGAGGCAATTCAAAGTGAAGAGGAAGGTCTAACATCTCGTGCGGGAATCGCAGATTGAAGGTAAACTTATGATTACAACGATAGAATTGCTGGTAAAACTTAAAATGCGGTTTTCTTGAAACTATGATTTTTAAAATGGTGTACACAATTACTCGACATCTAATGATCGGATTAACTTGAAATTTTGCACATTTATTCAGAGTAATAGTAGTTTAGTCTTGACCGATGTTTTTCTTCTTAACGTTTTTTTATGTCATGTATAATAATGTCGCTTCTCGTCGAAAAATCGAAAAAAAATTCAAACAATTCTTTATTGATGACTGAAACACGATACGTAAAAAATGCTCGGTCTTAGCTAATATTATCTATTGATTGATTGATCAGTTTAGTAAAAGTCCCACGGTTTTCGAGATTTTGGGCTTTATGTTATTTTTTTCAAATCTTTTTTAAAAAAGCTTTTCGTTTTTCGCATGCCATTTCTACAAATGATATGAATCGACAATAACTAAGCAACTTTTTGAAGTAATTGGTACGATATTCGTAGTACATTTTTTTACACCGCAGGCTATGAAAGTCAGATGTTCGAATTGGTTTGTATGAAAATGCTGCATAAGATCTTTTTTCATAGTTTTCTTAAGGGGTTAGGTCACAGTAACGGGTATAAAATCATGTGCGAATTCAACAATTGTTTTTCGTATGATAAAGTGATTCACTCATAAAGTTAATTACATATCTATGTAATATGAATATCAAGCTGTTAGAAAAAAAAAATATATATATATATATATTTTTCGATATACAAAATAGTCGACTGCTAATATTTTCTTTTGTTATCTTTTTTTAGGCGCTCCACGGCATTTAGCATCCACAATTTTTCGCCTAGAACAAAAAACAAAAATTCCCGTCAATCTACATTAGAATACCTAGAAAAGTACGTACGAAATTAAAAAAATATCGTTTTATTCAAAAGTTGAAGGTATTTGAACTTAAGAAATGAATTTTCAGTGAAAAATTTCGTTCTAACTGCTCACACACTGCTCATAAAATGAAAAGTTTTCGATTAATCAGAAATTCCGTCCGTACTTCTCTGCGAAATGCAATTAGAAACATAACTTTTAAATTTGAAGTAAATCGAGTGAAAATTGTTGAAGTTATTTGTCACGCCAATTGGAAAAAAGCTGTTTCGAGAAGTTTCGAGCAGTCGGCAATTTTGTACATCGAAATATATATATATATATATATATATATATATATATATATATATATACATTTTCTAACAGCTTGATATTCATGCTAAATGGATGTATAATTAATTTTATGAGTGAATAACTTTTTCATGCGAAAAAAAATATTAAATTCGCACATGATTTTATACCCGTTACTGTGGCCTAACCCCTTAACATTTAAGGTTAAAAAGAAGACTTTTTCAGATAAAACAAATAAGCAAGAGCATTTTTAAAAAAACCGGATGAAAAAAGATTATCATTGGTAGAAATGGCATGCGAAAAACCAATAGCAGATGATTTTTATCTCGAAAACCGTGGAACTTTTATTAACCTGAAATTCCAGCATACAGTAGGACATGATTTGACCTATCGACAGTTGCAGGATTATCTATTCATAACAGGACACCCTGTATTTATATATATATTCGGCAGACATTATATTACAAGGTGCTACAGACGTGTGCCCGTGTATGCATTCATACGAGAAGGGAGTGAGGGCTGTTATTCGTGAAGGGAGAGAAAGAGAGCGAGAGAGAAAAGGGAGGAAGGTTGGAAGGCAGAATAAGGTACGGGCCTTCTCTCGCGTTGTACTCGATGGGGGCTACGGAAACACGCGTGCGTTATAATCTCGATATCCCATATATCCATGTACCAAGACATGCCTCTCGTCTTCCCCTCCGTTTTAAATATAGCATCGTGTAATTCATAATAAATGACTTATAAATGCAATGTATTTTTTGCTCGCTTCTTTTTTTCTTTTATTTCAATTTCTTTTTTGTTCTTTCGCCAAAGAAAGTTTTCTCGTGGCGAATACCTCGGCGCACGTATACCGATCCGCCGGTATTCAAGTGTGAGTATCCGCGTACAAGTGTATTCAGATATTCGTGTATGTAGCTATGGCGTTGTTGAACATACGTGCCCACGTATGCACATATGTGTATGTGCCATTTTAAGATGTTTCGCAAGCCGCGAGCATTCGCACGTTTTGCACTTTTCGATGCATATTTATGAAGTTTTTTTTTGCCTCTTCTTTTTTCGACTGCGAGCAGAAATTACAATGCGGCCATTTGTGAAGAGACAACCAAAATGGTAGTGGCGCTTTGAGTACTAGCTGCATTTAAATAAATGCATTGTATGAATCGAAATTGAGTATAATTGCGATAATCAATGTTTCATTGTAGTTTCATTTGAAATCATGTGGAAACTACAGGGGTGGTGACGTTTCGGAAAGTGTGGAGTTGTGTGTCAGGGCAGAACTCATTTGGATCACATTGGCTTCCTACTGATATTTTAGTTACGGATATTTTATGAAATAGCATTTTTTTCTTAACAATATTTAAATTATTTTGACATTGGCTTTCTACTGATACTTTATTTACGGATATTTTATGAAATAGCATTTTTTTCTTAACAATATTGAAATTATTTCGACATTGGCTTTCTACTGATATTTTATTTCCGGATATTTTATGAAATTACATTTTTTTCTCAACAATATTGCAATTATTTTGAATGAGGTATCATCTTTAATTGGGAAGGGTAAAAACCACTAAAAACCCTCAAGGATACACGTTGGGACTGAGGAAATAAAATGTTTGAAAATAAATACTTGTACAACATACACTTGACTTAAACGATTAGGATCTGGATTTTTTTATATAGAAAACAATTGTTGCCACGAAACGAGAGGGAGGATGTACGAAAACTTACAAATTCGCTAAATAAAAATTTCCTCACAGCCTTATATTTATATGTGCACTAGGGATATATATTTGACTACTAGCTTTCGCTAGTATTCTACTTGATTCTAAAACTTGGACATCGGAGCTTTTTCTATTACCGGTATTATTTCGATATCAACAAGTTGTAATAACGGAATATCGGTATTTCGATGTTTTACAATATTTATGTGAAACCTTGGAGCGGAAGGAGCTTGCAAGCGAAAATGGAAGTTGTACAAATAATAGCGCAAGAGTGAAACTACAGTATTTATCAAAAACTACAGCTTCGGTTCTTCATTGACTGTATGAATCGAAACATACGCTGCTATGTTCTTAAATATATCCAAGCAAACATAAAATAAATAAACAAAAAATAGTCAGTTTTATGCAAATCAAATAATTCACGAAAAAATATTTAATGTAGGTAATAATATTTTAAGGTTGCTTAACGCAATAAAAAAAAAACAAGTAAAAATAACTTAAATGGAAATAACAACAATAATCATGATACGAGGGTGGGGTGGAAAGTTTCCGGCCTGACCAAGAGATGGTGCCACTAGGTCTAGTTTTGGAGCGGCGTCCTACAGTACCATTCCTACCGAGCTTGTATGTACAGTTTCAGCCCAATCGCTACGTTAGTTTGCGTTTGAGAGCACATTGCGCGAGACGCTTCCGTTGTTTTCGTAAAAATGGAAAAATTGGAAAAACGTGCTGTCATCAAATACTTCCATTTGAAAGGTTTTACACCAAAACAATTAAAAGAAGAGCCCGAGTAGAAATATTGTCAGGCTGGCCTGATATTTGATCTGCGCCTGATCAGCTTGTGGTACGAAAGCCTTACTTAAGTTTGCCTTAATTTGCCTGATCAAGCTGGGGTCAGGCGGTGGTCGAGCAACCGGACTTACGGCTTACTTCAATTCGCCTGACCCGGCTAGCTTCAGGCGATGTCAAGCAACTGGACTTACGGCTTACTTCAATTCGCCTGATCCAGCTAACTTCAAGCAATCATCATGTAACTGGACTTCTACAGTTTGGCGCTAAAAACGTGCCTAACCTCATCTTGTCAAATGATACACAGACACGAGAGAAGCACGAGACATATTAATTACTTTATACATTTTTACAAATAACGTGTACGTTGTGAATAAGATGGACGAACACAATCGGAAGAAGATTGCGCAACGACTATGTCTGCGTGAATAGCGGGCTCTAAATAAGGGAAAAAACGAAGAAATAATACAGCAGCAGGTTAGTATAACAATTAATTTTTTCAAAGTCTTATAATTCTTAAATCTATAAATATAAATTGGATTAAATCTGACTGTAAATTAATCATACGCCAAATTATATATGCATTGGTTTAAATATTTATTATGATACATTTGACAGATCCGGAACAGATCCTCTCAGCGAGGAACAACTCGAAATTCCTGAGGATTGGCATGTGTTGGCGCTACCACTATGTAAGTAGATTTATATTTGTTTTGTGTATCGCTTTTATTTTTCTTTACTTGGTCCGTCTCCTTTGCCAGAGGAGAAAAAGAGACAGCGTAGGCCAACCAAATAATGGTAAGCTGACAGCGTAGTTCAATCTGGTAAATGTTTTGCCATCGGTGCTGATTAGCCCGGACAGCGTAGGCTAACCGAATAATGATAAGTTAACTGCGCAGTTCAGTTAAGTCAAAGTAAGTCCATCGGTGCAAATTAGCCCATTAGAAATGCACTTCGGTTGGACATTACATTCACTGAACTGACTACGCTGTCAACTTACCATTATTTGGTTGGCCTTCGCTGTACAGGCCCGGACAGCGTAGGCTAACCGAATAATGACAAGTTGACTGCGTAGTTCAGTTAAGTGAAAGTAAGTCCATCGGTGCAAGTTAGCCCATTAGAAATGCACTTCGGATGGACATTACATTCACTGAACTGCACTACGCTTTCAACTTACCATTATTTGGTTAGCCTTCACTACAGGCCCGGACAGCGTAGGCTAACCGAATAATGATAAGTTGACTGCGTAGTTCAGTTAAGCGAAAGTATTTCCATCGGTGCAAGTTAGCCCATAAGAAATGCACTTCGGATGGACATTACATTCACTGAACTGCACTACGCTGTCAACTCACCATTATTTGGTTGGTCTTCGCTGTACAGGCTCTCCTGCTTCGATTCTAATTTTCGTTAAAAAATGACCGCTCGCAACTTTTGCAACAATTTTTTTTCTTCTTTAAAGTAGATAATTGGATGGTGAGAAAAAGGAAAAAAATAGAGCTCAAATTTGTGCCACCCTAATAAAATAATGTGCATACCTTATATAGATATATATATGTAGACATTGAATTCTAAGTGGGATACACATTTTCGTATTTTTCAGTGGCTGTCATTTCGAAATATAGGGAACACGGAATAGAAGTTCTTTCGAAGCAAATTGGACAAGCTGTTGGAGCGGTATCAAGGCCTGATTAATTCAGCAAAAGATTGGGACAAGTTTCGAGCGTCGCGTAAAAAAACGAACAGAACGCCCAATGTAACGTTTCCTAGAAACGTCTGGTCATAAAAACGTTGAGCTCTGTTTACTTTATTCACGAAGTTTCTTAAGTTTTTGTTTAGAAAATATATTAGTTTATTTCGGGATGATAAGTGGAATATAATACAGTGATATATGTTAGTTTATTTCGAGTTTTTGTTCTATTACAAATACAAGAAAAATGATGTTTGTTTTCCACATAGATATATGTGACAAATATATGTGATAAATTTTATATTTAGATTAAAAAATAAACGATCAGCGTTATTTATAAAGTGGTACCTTTTTCTCTTTTGTGTATGCGTTGTATTTTTTATTTCAGGAAAAAATCGGTCATCCTGAGCCGTGAAAAATCATATGATTTTTCATTTTGATCAAGCCGTGAAAAACTAAGCTCTTGTCAGGCCTTAATTTTTTACGCTGATCAGGCCTTGATCTTTTACACTGACCAGGCCTTAATTTTTTACCCTGATCAGGCGTTGATAGTTTACCCTGATCAGGCCTTGATTTTTTACCCTGATCAGACGGAAGTCAGGGATTGTGTTTCAAAAATGATCAGGGCTTGATAAAAAATTCTGATCAAGGCTGGAAAAAGAAGTCAGGATGCCTGATCAGGTGTTTATTGTAGCTGGAGCAAGATTTCTACTCGGGAGATGGATTCAGCACTAGGCGACTCCTCCCCATCATATTCAACTATTAATCAGTGGGTTTCTGAATTTAAAATTGGTCGTGTGAGCACCTCTGACGAGCTTCGCTCAGGACGGCCCGTTGAAGTCACAACTTCAGCGATGATTAAAAAAATCCATAAAATAGTGTTGGAAGACCGCAGGTTGAAAGTGCATGAGATAGCTGAGACCTGTAGGATGTCAGCTGAACGTGTGCGAAATATTTTGCACAACCATTTGAACATGGAAAAGCTGTGTGCAAGGTGGGTGCCGCGTTTGCTAACGCTTGACGCTACCGACAATTTGGCGCTGTACAGACGTAATCCAAACGAATTTTTGCGTCGATTCATAACTGTTGATGAGACATGAGTCCACCACTACACTCTTGAAAGTACAGAACAGTCAAAACAGTGGGTTCGAAAAGGGGAACCAACCCCAAAGAAGGCAAAAACAATTTTATCGGCAAACAAGGTTATGGCTACTGTTTTTTGGGATGCGAGAGTTATGAGAAATGTATCAGTGTTGATGGAGATTATGTTGAAAAATAAAGCAAAAAAAATTTTTAAATATCGTTTTTCTTGGTCAGGCCGGAAACTTTTCACCCCACCCTCGTATATTAATTTTTTTAACTCTGTAATCGAAATATCGGTATTATTCGAGTCCAACTTTAGTTTTTCAATATGGGATTTGTGGTCCGATATTCTGGTTTTTCGATATTATCGAAAACCGGTATCCATGCTGTAGTTGATACATACAGGGCATGCAATTTTCCATTCAAACTTTCACGGCCCTTTTCACCCCCTTCAGAGTTGATTATCGAAAAATCGTCACCTCTACACCTGCCAAGGAACACATCTTCCAAATTTTGACTTTCTATCTTCAGCGGCTTAGGCAGTGCGTTGTCTATATGTGAGTCAGCCATTAAGTCTGTCATGGAAATGTTTTAAGGTGTCTTCGCACTTTAGACGCTAAAAAAGCTGTTTTCATGCGTTTTTTGATAGGTTTATATTATAGATATTGATATAAAAGTTGTTGTACTCAAGAAATACACTTTCGAAATATATTACATTTTTTTTAAATGTATTTTTGTAACCCAAACAAACTTTAAACGCGTTTTTCTCAAAACAACGCTTTTCGACGGCTTGTTGATAAAATCAACCATTGTAAAGAATTGTTAATCACATATTCTTTACAACTATAGCTATAGCGCATATCAAGGATTTTTTTTAAATTTCGATATTTACTTTTTTTGACAAAAACGGTGAAAAAACACGTTCTTGTTTGTTTTTTTCGAAAAATGTCCGCCATTTTGTCATTTTTGCGTATATCAAAAATCGTATGATATGCGCTATAGCCATTAACATACTGAATCTAAAACCGTTTGATTTTCTGTTCCGGATGATCCATCTCCGAGATTTCATCAACAGCGCAGACCTACAATTTTTTAGGACATTTTTTGAACTGCCGTTTTCGTCTATAAATAGTGACTTAAATAAATATTTTTTAAAAATGTATTTCGAAAGAGCATTTATTAAGTGGAATAACTTTTTTATCAATATCTATCATATAAACCTACCAAAAAAATTCATGAAAATAGCCTTTTTTACAGTCTAAACTGAGAAGACTCCTTAAAAAGGGGGTCTCAATGACCTGACATTTTAAATAGCGCCATTTTTTTGTGGCGAATATAGAGTACTAATATTTGACAACTGGTATCAGAAAGTATTGAGGTTTAGTCATGGGGAATTACACGATCGAACAACGCATAGAAATTGTTATTGTTAAGATCGTGCGATTTGACCCCATTGGACTTTTTTCTTTGACCAAAATGTTATGGAAAATTTCGTCAAAAGAGTGAACGTTTGCAAACAGTGACGAGGCGGCTATTCATCGGTTTAAAATTTATTAATACAACAAATAATACGTTATATTAATAAATAAAAATGCCAGGTCATTCTGAGACACCCTGTATGTATAGAAAATCGGATTAAAATGCCCTTTTCATCTATATATTGTTTACACACAATCTGCAGATCCATATATATGTAAATATAAAATAAAATACTCAAAACATCGAGGACCGTCCTTGAAACAGCCACATGTCCCGATAACCACCATTGCATAGATATAGTGTCTTCAAAATTACCTTTCCTCCGCAACGACACATATAAACATGCGTACAGATGTGTGTACAGTTTGCTCATTCGAGGGGGAAGTCATGCATATATAAACCTGCGAATGATCCAAGCTTTCGTTTGCGCAGGCCGTATCGCAATACGCACGGTCGTGCGCGCACGTTCATCGCATGCGCTCGCTCGCGGTGCATTATAGTTCGGGAAAAGGGATTCCGCATCTTCCGCAGCGGGGTGCCTCGCTAAATAATGCAATAACGCAAGAATTATGGCAACTTAATGATACTTTATGTATAATTATATGGCGAGGGTCCTCTCACGGTTTCGCGCGGCGTGCTCTTTGGCATGCGTTACTACCAGCGCGCCGCTGTTGGGCTCTGGTGCTCCGTGCGCCATGGCATCAGGATATCTTCGTGTACCGATGATTCCGCAGCACTCGCAAGGGTGTCCGCTCAGAAATAGAAACAACTATACGTGAATACATAGCATTCGAACACTGAGAAAAAAACTCATCGATCCAATATCATTGGTGTTCTTGAATGAAATTTCGTTGATTCAATTGTAAAATTGTTGGTGTAAATTATCGGATTTATTCGTCCAGACAAAACGCTATTGACTTTAATAACATGATAAAATTAAAAGATTTTTTTCATTCAAAAGATGTATTGTTAGCCGAGAACAATATATTATTGAAATTATGTAAAAAATTATCGCGAATAAATTATATAGTTTTGAATGCATTTTCTGCAACGAACAAAAAAACCGTTTCAATTCATAGCATGAATATTGTTGATTCGAGTACACAAGAAAAATTGAATTTCGCTCGTTCGATTCAGATAAAAATTCTATTGAGTAAATATGTTATTTTATTTTTTTCACCACATCCGACATTGATTTCCAAGTACATTTTTCGTTAAAAATTAATATTTTATTTTGATTGAAAAGTATTGAGCAAATGTCTGAATTTGTTAAAAAATAATGCGAAAATAAAATTTGTTTCTTGCGCATTTGGTTGAAAAAATTCAACCAAATCATGGCCGAGCGCCACCGAAATTATGGGTGTGAGGAAACCCGTAGTTCTCGGAGTAACCGCTGGAAGCCGCACGCGCGCTCGTTTCTCGTAAGCGTAGCGCGAACCGAAAATCTACTTAACCGCCGGAGAAACTCTAAAGAGTATCGCTTCTTGGCCTGTGGCTAAGATCAAAGTGTAGTATCTGTTCTTATCAGTCGAATATCTGACATTCTCTTCATGGATATTCCACTGGATATCTGATATTATCTCCACTATTATCGTACATTGATCATTCTAATGCTCCCTTTTTATTGAAGATTTAAAACAAATTGAAAAACTTACGTCCCATGGCATACTCGTTTCCATGCAGTAAAGAAATAATTAATTCTATTGATTATATTTTTGTACGGAATAAAAAATTTTGTAGCAACCGCTTAATTATTTCATCCATACATTTACGGATTTTATATAGAATCATTTCAATAGAATATAATTCTAATTGAAGGATAATGTAGATATTCAGAGAACAGAAGAATTTTTTCAAATAAAATAATATGTTATTTAAATCAATCGCATTTGCCAATATTTTATAGTATTATAACAATCTCATATATCGGTGGCACTCCACAGCAGCACATTTATTTGGATCAACCAATTAATTTTTTTGATTCAATTGGTTTTTTGTCTCAGTAAATATACGCGCGATACGCCAATTCGTATTTCTATACGGAGCGACGACCAGCGAGGATCCCGGTTACATATAAATTTTAATTCTCACACTCGCGCGTTTACTCGCGAACAATAATTCGATCCTTCGAGACGCTTCTACCAGATGCACGCAATCTTGTGATCAGAGAGGAAGAAACGAAAGACAAAGAAAGACGAAGAAACAAAAAAAATGACAAGAAGAAATGAAAGAGGCGTGCGTGTCTGGCAACAATTCGAGGCGAGGAGCAATGAAAATTCAGGCAGACAGCGAGAGAACGAATAATTTTACTTTCTTTTTCGAAACTGAATATTCGCTACGCATCACGAATAGGCTCGTGACGAATCATTGGGAATTCACGGTCTTCGAAGTTTACTAGCTATCCATAATCGATATTTAATTAATCGAATCTCGCTGCACGATTGCGATAAAAAAATATTAAAATAAGTTCTCATCGCCCATGTTCGTTCGTGTGTCCTTGCGGTCTTTTACGATCAATTATATTTCACTTTTACTCCGAACTTGTCACTTCACCGTTCCTCGTTTCTGAGAGACCCCGCTGAGTGCTGCCCCGAGGACTCGTTTCCTAGAGAAATCTTGTGGCAGGAGGGCACAGGGAAAGTGTGTAAAACCGTGCCGATACAAACTGTACTGCGTTCAGTAAGCTCGAAAGAATGATACAGCTAAGTGTTACCCCGAGGACTCGTTTCCTAGAGAAATCTTGTGGCAGGAGGGCACAGGGAAAGTGGGAAAAACCTGTGCCGATGCAAACTATACTACGTTGAGTATGTTCGAGAGAACGATACAGCTGAATGTTGCACCAAAACTAGTTTCATAGCGTAACCACGTTGCACGAGGGCACAGGGAAACTGGAAAATCTGTGCCGATACAAATTATACTGCGTTCACCCCCATGGAAATTTATACACGCAAAAATATACTGCAAATTTATTTTATTAATAATTGTAATATGTGTGAAATGTATGCCATATATTGAAAATATATGTTGCGTATATGTGTCAAATTCTAATTTTCGTAACGTTTTTATATATGAGATGTATATGCGTGGTATTACTGTATATCAATGTATCATATATCAATGATATATGTAGCATTTACCCTGCATATATACCACACATTGTTAGCATATATGTTGCATATACACACTGCATACATACCACATATATACAAATATGCGTAGGATATTTGTATATAGTGTTTATATGTAATAGTGTACTTTAACTGTAAGTTAAGTTTTTTTAAGTTTAAGTTTTACGTTTTATGACGTTTAACTGTAATAGTGTTTATACACAGCATATATTTCTTATCAGGAATATGTATCAAAAATGTATGCGTCATATATGACGCATACATTTTTGATATATTTTTCTGACAAAAAAATATATCGAAAATATATGGGTCATATATGCGTCATATATTTGGTGCATGTATACTGAATATATACGTATTATTCTATCTTTCGTCACTATATATGCGACCGATATATATATATATGTAGCATATACTTTCTGCATATAATTTACATACATAAATTTCCATGGGGACAGTTCGTTCGAGAGAACGACACAGCTAAGTGTTGTCCCCAGCACTCGTTTCCTGGCGCAACCCCGTTGCACGAGGGCTCAGGCAAACTGTAGAAAACCTGTGCCGATACAAACTATACAACAATACTAAGGGGGTTGAAGCGGTCCCGCTAAGTCAAACGACGGTTTATGATTTTTTTTCTTCAATAAACCTCAAAGGTAGTATAAATTTATTTTGTAGATGTTGACTTTTCATAAAATGTACAATTAAAGGGCAAAATGATCCATTTTTATATTTTTATTGCGTAAACAAGAAAAACTTTTGTGTTACTGCCAACTTGAAAAAGCATAACATTGTCGATGATTATTATGAAAAAACTGCGTCAGCGAATGTTTTATACAGCCCAGAATAAAATGTTGAGTCATTTATAATTATGCTTATTCATATTGATGTCATGAGGTTATTAATTATTACAATTATTTAATATTAAATGTTGCCCAAGCAGGAGAGCTTTGCGGACATTGAGGTTGGCAATGCTCTTCATTCGCCAGCTAAGATTTGTAATCTTTCATCAAACCTTGATGGTTCAATATTGGATATATATGGTTTACGATGGGCAAGATGGTTTTTTTTTGCAATGTTTACAAAGGTTTGCGTTCATCCGTTGTTAGAAATGGTTTATCTTGGTGCTGGATAGCCGAAAAAATTACCTCACCCGTAGCGTCAAGGTCTTGCCCATCTCACCGCACGTAAAATTACATGCATTAAAATTAACTATTTTTTGTATCTCTGGTGTTTCGTGATGAAAACGTTTTTAAAAAATCGTCACGACTCAGTATAGTCTAGAAAGTAACATAGAAAGTAACTGAGGACAGCTGTCGAAAAAGGACCTGGGGTCGAATCGACCCCGTTTATGCAGTGGTGCGGTGTAAGTAAAAACATTTTTTTTCGTGAAATTTGGTATTTTATTACTACATGTAAATGAGTTACGATAGAAAACGATCATAGATTTTTTGTTTTCCGCTACTATATAATAGTAAATTGTGAATTTAGAACGCCGAATATAAAACTAAAAGCAAGTGTCCGTTATGCAGGAGGGCTATGTACAACGAGCACCGAATGTACTTATGCGTCGATTGCGGTAAATGTCAATAATAATAAGTCATTGAAGTAAAAAAATGCGGAAGATATACGTTTTCAACAATTATCCTACCGAAGGTGTCTCTTTTTTCCATTTTTCACTATACCGCTAATGCTCAAATTCAAACCTCCGAATAAATGTACTTTTCGGAAAGACGGTCGACAGTGTCTTTTTTCGTATCTACAAACCTTCCTCTTTAAAAACGTCAAAGAACTTTTTTTTTAATATTTCGAAAAAAAAATGATGATCTTTTTCGTGCAAGTACGATTTTTCAACGCATCTCCCACTGTGAACGAATGTTTGGGCGCTTAATTTTTGATTTTCTTGAAAAATAAATTTTAGGCCATACAATAAGGATCATTGGTTACAAAAAACGTCTCTACCAAAAGATGCAAATTTACCTAAATGCAACGATCTAAAAAACGTCTGGGGTCGGATCGACCCCGTATGCAGTCCGAGGTTTAAAAAAGGGTTAAAAATTGATTTTTTGCCCTTTTCGACAGTTTATACTTTCAAGAATGTCCTGTAAAAATTTCAAGGCCGTATCTCTAATCATTTTATCTTGCAAGAATCGATAGTTAAATCTTTAAACGCGTTTTTCTGGAAATGAGATTTTTCAAATCTGCTGACATTGTAACTCAAAGAGCAATTATCCAATTGACTTGAAATTTGAACTGAGTACGCTTCAATATATTTACTCTACAATGAAGTAGGATATTTTTAATTGGATGAAAATGGACGATTTGGCATTGAAAAAAAAGAAACGACCATTTTATAGATAAGAAAACAGACTTTTTTCATAACTACGCCATTTTGTTAGATTTTGATATTTTTCAAAAATCCTACGTCATTGTACAGGAAATACCTTCCAGTTTAACGACATTTTTTCCTTTTTCTGTTTCAGCTACTCAATCGGCCGGAATCATGTCAGCAGTGGAGGAACTTTTTTTTCTCCGAAGGCAGCGCATAAGTCGCTTGGATCTCAATATTTTTCTATAAAAAAATTATGTAATGAAGGTCAAATATAGCCAAATATATTCTCAATTTTCCGAAACATTTAATTGAGTACTTTTCTTCCAAAAAAATTCCCGAAAATCACCTAAATTTTCAGCGTTCACAATGGCCCCCTTAATTCCCTTAAAAGCCCCTTAAATTTCGATTATTGTTCGATACGCATAAATCGGTTTTCGATTACGTTCGCGCAGATAACACGTTTCGTTACTCCAGTCGTGTATCACAGGCGCAAGTCGACGGAACGGAAGGTGCGAGAGGATTGAAAAAGCGCTATTCGAAGTGCGCTACGAATTCTGGCGCTGTTGCAATTTCGCAGCGGTGCATCATCCGTCCCTCACAGAGAGGAGGCCGCGGCCACCGCACCGCGCTCGCAGTTTCATGCTCCTGTTGCGGATGCTGGTGGTGCCGGTCGGCTGGTGCGGTGCTTGCGTGTCGAGCCTTAATGAATGCAAGCCACGATCGGTATAGCCAGAAACCGGCACCACCGTCTACCCACCTACCTTCCTACCTGTTGTTTTCCAGACCAGATAGGCTATAATTTTTATTGTCACGGGAGAAATAGTGGGGCCTCGGCGTGATGGAGGCTGGCTCTCCGGTGGAGAGGCTTATCTTCACGATACCTCGCTCATTGTGCCTTCTTCATTCGCGCGTACAGCTCGACTGGTAGGGCGACTAGTGGGATGGGATGTGCAAAATCAAGTGGAGGAAAAAAGAGAGAGGAAGAGAGAAACGATTAACAAAAACGCTGAGAGAGAGAGAGAGAGAGAGAGAGAGAGAGAGAGAGAGAGAGAGAGAGAGAGAGAGAGAGGAGGCTGTATATACAGGGTGGCCCGAAAAGTAGCGTCCGAAACAAATTTCTAGATACCTCGTATCTAGTAAATCAATACCTATTCGGATTACCCCCATGTATATTTTTGTACAATTTTTACCTCTATTTTCAGGTATTTTAGTTACTATTTTTCGTTACTATTTTTATTGAATACTATTTTTCGTTACTATTTTTATTAAATACTATTTTTCGGTACCATTTTTACTACTATTTTTACTACTATTTTTCGTTACTATTTTTATTACTATCTTTTGTTACTTTTTTATGACTATTTTTCGTTTTTGAGATAAGAGCATTTTTTTATTTTTATTTTCTACTATTATTAGTATTTTTTCTACTGTTAGTTTTCGAGAGAAAAGCATTTTTAGAATTTTTCTCTTTTGTGTATGGACTTTCCCCGCGATTTATTTTTACTTGTGTTATCGTTATCAAATGAACTGTTAAGCAATACATCTATGACCAATTGAACCCGAACGTAAGTGCCTTAGAGTTTCATGAAAACGTGAAAAAATTGTTATAGAGGATCAGTCACTAAGGTTCAGATGATAAAGAAAATACTTATACTAGCCTAAATTACTATCAACTGCTTCTGAAAACTTGTAAGAGGAACTACTGCATACACAAAAGAGAAAAACAATCAATGTTACAGGAAAACTGAAAAAAATAGTGAACGATTTTTTCTTGAAAACTAACAAAGATATTAGAATATACATGGGGGTGATTCGGATAGGTATTGATACGAGCCATCCGAATTTTACTTTTGGATGTCAGTTTGCGCCACTCTACTACTGGTTATTGGTCGTAATACCATGAAAGGTTTATAGGACATGTTTTCCGCTATCCAATAACCCAGTAATGCTGCATACGAAAGTAAATAATTTTCGACATATTATTTTTATTATTTTTCCTCAAAGTGAGGGGTAGATCACTTTAATAATTAATATTTAAAAAACTGTTTTATGGAATCAAACTTTTTTTATAATTTGTAGTTTGAGGACACAGCAACAAAGAATTATCAACAGTAAAATAAGAATAATTATTAGACATGCAGAGTTTTGGACCCCTAATTCAACATTTTTTGCAATTTATTTTTATTTTATTGTTGATAATCCTTTGTTACTGTGTCCTTAAACTAGAAATAATAAAAAAAGCTTGATTCTTGCTGTGATAAAAATCATCTGCTTTTGGTTTGTCGCATGTCATTTCTACCAATGGTAACTTTTTTTATCCGGTTTCTAAAAAATGCTCTTGGTTATTTGTTTTATCTAGGAAAGTCTTCTTTACAGCCTTAAATGTTGAGGAAACTTTGTAAAAAAAGATCTGATGCAGAATTTTCATACAAGCCTATTCGGACGTCTAACTTTGATAGCCTGCGATGTAAAAAAATGTGCTACGCATATCGTGTCAATTACTTCGAAAAGTTGCTTACTTATTGTCAATTCATATCATTTGTAGAAATGACATGTGAAAAACCAAAAGCAGATGATTTTTTTTTCAAAAAATAACCTGAGGCCCAAAATCTCGAAAACCGTGGGACTTTTACTAAACTGAGATTCCAGCATATAGTAGGACATGATCTGACCTATCGACAGGAGCAGGATTATCCATTCATGACAGGACACTGTATATATATATTAGGGTGGCCTAAATTTGAGCTCTATTTTTTTTCCTTTTTCTCACCATCCAATTATCGTTTTTAAACAAAACAAAAATTGCCGCGAAATCTGTAAGCGGTCCAAAAATATTTAGAGGTCGCTCAAGCCTCCCAAAAATTCAAATTTTCATTAAAAAATCGATTTTTTTTCGTTCACTTCTCACCCATGACTTTTACGCTTTATATTTTTTAAGTTAACCTCGCGAAAGCTCCAGGCGGTCAATAAATATTTAGTGGTTGCTCAAAAGGTTCGAAATTTCTAATTGTCCCATATTTTTTAAAATTCATCTCACTCATAAATTTGACACTTTGTAAAATTTTGTAAAAAAGAAGTGTGAGGTAAATTTAACAAATCTGTTTCTAAAGGAAAAAAAATAATTGTTTTGACAATTTCACAAAGTGCTAAATTTATGAGTGAGAAGAGAAAAAAAATCGCGACTGTTGGAAATTTCGAAGCTCTTGAGCGACCACTAAATATTCATTGGTCGGTTAGAGCTGTCGCGGCAATTTTTTTTTTTTTTTTTTTTTAAGAAGATAATTGGATGGTGAGAAAAAGGGAAAAATAGAGCTCAAATTCATGAGAGAGAGGGTTGAGAGAGAGAGAGAGAGAGAGAGAGAGAGAGAGAGAGAGAGAGAGAGAGAGAGAGAGACCAAATAACAATTCACTATAATATAATAATAATAATAATTCATATAGACGATAATCCCACTCGACGTAATTCTTCATGTCCTTCAGCTTCTTCATACGAATCCTTATTCGATTCCAACGATCTCGACATTTCCTCCCAACGCTTTATCTCATCGGAGCGCGTGTCCTCTGCTTCGTTAATCGATCGCGTCCTGGTCTCTTCATGGCGCAAAGAGCGTGTAATATTTGCCCTAATCTCCTTTCGTCTTTCCCTTCGGACTGTCGCGCCGCATAACGCTCGACCTCCGTCCTGCTGTCACGAAAGCAAAAGGACTCTCAATATCTCTCACATCCGCCGTTTCTCCCTCTTCCTCTCTCTCTCTCTTTCCCGCACGCAACGTCAGTCAATTCGCGCGTCGAGTGCACAGAGACGCGGGACTCGTCCGTGGCATAAATTTTCGTATCTTCGCGGTATCACAAGGCGACGTCGTGTTAATTTTTATTCATCAGCGTTGCCGCGTCACACATCGCTTATACTCGTATCATATGTATGTACGTGCACATGCGCGTGCACATTGCCGTATCGAAATCGAACTTGGAATTCTTGTGCACGGTCTTCTTATTCGCTCTGTAATCTCGGCGCAAAATTTTCTTTTTCTATATGTACAGGTATGTGTAGTTGCGGCTGTAGTAAGCGCTCAGTCACAGCGGGGCAACGTGTCGAGCTTACAGTAAGTACATATGGGACATTCCACGCCATCTCAGCTAACCCGTGGACCCGATCATTTTTGGCTTTCCTGATTTTTTTTTGTAAAATTGCACCCCATGAAAGGAATATCCACACCAATTTTTAGATTTTTATCTCTTCTCTTTCAGGAGTTATCATTTTCCAAAAAATGTCGATTTCAGAAGTTTTGCAAATGTTTAAACGCTGATAACTCCCGAACTAATTGAGATATCGACAAATGGCACTGTATATTTTAGTTTCATTTTCAAGCATACTTTCGTTAAAAGATACGAAAAAAATGATCAATTATCAATGTCAACGTTTTTTTCACTCCTAAACTAAAAACTATTTTTTTAAAAGATGATCGCCTTTTTTTATTTCTTCAAAAAAATATCTAAAATAGAGTAACCCATTTTATGATTTTTAAGACTAGTCTCATCGTGGGCCCATTTTTCCTTCTATTTTATTTTCGAATTAATAATATTTTTTTAAACGATTTTCATCATTTTAATGTCCAATAGTGCTATTAATGATTCTGTGATTTCCAATTCGGCTTTGACTGACCAGAAACGGTTTATTTTTCATTTGCACTGAATTTAACCAAAAAAAGTGATTTCGAATAAAACATTTTTTTGTTGTTAAATTCAGCACAAACCTCGTGCCGAAGTGGCCAAGACTGACCAGAATGTTCCTGAATGTTCTAGAAGGTTACCAGCATGTTCTAGAAGGTTCCATAATGATCTAGAATGTTCTAGAATGTTCCAGAAGGTTCGAGAATGTTCTAGATTGTTCCAGAATGTTCTAAAATCTTCCAGAAGGATCGACAATGCTCTAGAATGTTATAGAATTTTCCCGAATGTTCTAGAATTTTCCCGAATGTTCGGGAATGTTCTAGAATATTCCAGGATATTCGAGAATGTTCCAGGATGTTCGAGAATGTTCTCGAATGTCCCAGGATGTTCGAGAATGTTCTCGAATGTTCCAGACGGTTCTGGACCATCGCAGGGACTTCCTGTTCATTTTTCTTTCTTTTAATTCACATTTGATAGGAGCTGGCTGGCTTTGTTCGAGCGAAGCGAGGGTAACTCCGGCAAGTATTGAATAAATACTGTCGACTTTCTTCGTAAATGAACAACACGTCGATCTTTTTTCCTTCGAGTAACGCATTGTGAACCGTTCATCGATAAACTGACAGATTAGAAATTTTAGAAACTTCAGAAATCCGATAGCAAAAAGGTATTCAAAGTAACAAGTAGCTGATAAATACGATTGTGTATTTACGAATAGGTGAAGGTATTTCGTAAATCTTCTATCATCACCGAACCTGTTACTATGTTGTGTTGTTGTGATACATTTCAATGTAACCCAGCTCACAGGAATCATTTAGCGTAACAGAAATAAAGAAAAAAAAACTCTTACACGTTGAATTATTATTTATTCAATATTTCTGTGTTGAAGGTCATTTAAAGGTCATGTTACATGGTTTAATTCGTTTGAATGCCGGCTATAATGTGCAGAGGGAAAAAACATGCCATTGTGTTAAAAAAAAAATTGACGACCGAGAAAAAACCGAAAAAACGAAATAAAAAATATATATTACGATAGCCATGTGGGTTATTTCAAACCATTCAAATTCCGGTATGTACATACTCTGTGTTTTCAAATCCAACAGAGATATTCAGGTGTTCTGTTTCTCGTGACTCACCATGTATACAATACACAAAGTCAAAACTTTTCGGACACTTCAGATAATAGCAAAACTTTTGATCACTTTGCTAAATTTTTGCTAAATTATATTAGAATTGCTAAATTATATTAGAATAATATAATTTATTGCTATATAGTATCTTCATAAAATGATAAATTAAATGAATTATATTATTCCAACGTTATTTGGCAATTGTCCAGTGATCGAAAGTTTTGCAATTATCTGAAATGTCCGAAAACTTTTAACCAGTGTGTGCATGTGTATGTGTGCGTGCGTGCGCGCGCGCGTGTGTGTATGTGTGTGTGTGTGTGTGTGTGTGTGTGTGCGTGTGTGCGTGCGTGTGTGTGTGTGTACATACACATACGTGCACCCGAGAAAAGTTAACTATCCGGCGATATCCGACACTCCTGCGGGTGTAGGAGCAGAGTATAACCAGCTTTACTCCCGAGTGCTGCAGCCTCTTTTATTCACGTTGACCAGGCTACCGTGTAAGGGACGCCAGAGCAACTTTTCTCTATCATCTCAGGACGGATTCTCCCCCGCCCCTCCTCCAACGCCCCCTATCTACGTACACGTCTATGCACGTGCATATTTAGGCATGCATGTGTATATATATATGCACGTGTATGCAGCCGCGTTAAGAAATGAAATGTGGCAAAGGAGCAAGAGGGTCTCACATTCACGTTGTATTTGAAAACGGAAGATAGAAGAGAGAGAGAGAGAGAGAGAGAGAGAGAGAGAGAGAGAGAGAGAGAGAGAGAGAGAGAGAGAGAGAAAATTCCAACGGTAAACGGTTTCGAGCTAGGAGCGAAGAGGCCGCAGGGCAATCACGAGAAGAGTTAACAATGTTTTATTGTTGCATCAGGATTTTCTCGCGACGTTTCGTACAACCCTCGTCCACTACTGCATCGCTCAGACACTTTACCCGTGGGCATTATACACGGTATATATGCGTTAAGCTTATCATAACGGTATACATACACATATACGGAAATATATATATATATATATATATATATATATATATATATATATATATATATATATATATATATATATTGCAAACCGCGTTGCATTGAACTTGCCTCTGATAATGTACACACACATGGAAACGTGGGTATATACATGGGAGAATACATTTTAAACTATGTCTATGTAAGGTTGGCTATCAGCAATGCTGCCTTCTTTGGGGACGGCTTTCGGAGTCCAAAGTCTTCAAAATTGCCTCTCCCGAGTATATATATATATATATATATATATATAATTACGTCTACGCACATTATCGCAGGTACGTTCAATGTCAGAGTGGTTTAGAGCGCGGAGCATCGAGCGTCAGATCTCGCGTATTGCAATTTTATATAAAGCATCCGCGATGCCCTCTCAGCCGAGAATATCCCGGCGACTGTTTCTCATTATTTGCCCATTCGTATTCCCATTTTACATCAGTGGCAGCGCCATCATTTTTCCTTCGAATCCTCCTTTACCTCTTTTTCTCTTTTATTTCCAGCTGCGTTTGGCAGCTACACACTTTGCGCATCCTTTCCATCCGCGTGCGGGAGAACAGGCGAAGAGTCTTGCGAAGGCACGGTTGAACTTGGTCTCCGTATAGTTTTACTCCTCATTCGACGATAAGCTTGACGATATTTTTTTTTCATTTTTTATCAATCTCTTCAATAGCTGAAGAATTCAGTGGCAAAAAGTAATCACGTACCGAGCGACTGATAAAAAAAAAAACAGACAAAAGTACGAAACGTTCAGTGGGCATTTCAGAGCGAACGAATGACGATAGTGGAAATAAAAAAGTCATTCTTTTTCGATACAAACGTCGAAAATGTAACAGGGTACTGTTGCATTCGCTTCAAGGCTTTGTTGAATCTCGCCGATTTTTTTCACCCGTTTCATCTAACGAGGAGTGAAGATGGTGAAAAGGACCGTGCGGATATGCTTGAATTTCGAGGCGATAAAAACAACCACGAAAAGTCTGACGATATAATACGTGAAATGGGCAATTAGTGAGAAATATTCGGATTGTTTCAACAAAGCTGAATTTACGAATAACCCGTGATATTTGTATATATGATTGCCAAGGGTTGTGTTTTGTGTTGACGAACAATGAGCTCAAGCGGGTACAACTTCCAAGTTCCGTCAGAGTGTGCTGAAGGAGCAGTTGTTCCCGGTCGAGCAGCTTTTCTCTCTACCTGTCGTTTTTTTTCCTCTTCTTCTTCATCTCCTTCTCGTTCTTGTTCTTCCCGGCGTTGTCCTCTTTCGTTTTATTCACCATCTTTTTCTCATTGGACTTTTTTTCATGTACATTGCACACACACACACCCACACACACACACACACACACACACACACACACACACACACACACACACACACACACACACACACACACACACACACACATATATATATACAGGGTGTCCTGTTATGAATGGATAATCCTGCAACTGTTGATAGGTCAGATCATGTCCTCCTATACGCTGGAATTTCAGTTTAGTAAAAGACCCACGGTTTTCGAGATGAAAATCATCTGCTTTTGGTTTTTCGCATGCCATTTCTACAAATTATAACTTTTTTAGCCTCGATTTAAAAAAAAAACGCTCGGTTATTTGTTTCATCTAGAAAAGTTTTCTTTTTAACCTTAACTGTTAAGGAAACTTTATGAAAAAAGATCTTATGCAGAATTTTCATACAAACCAATACGATTTTTTTTTCAACCATCTTGTGGAGCACCTCTAGCCGCATAAAAATCATCAGAGGATCAAACTCATTCGAGGTCATTCGAGGTCACCTATTAAAATGAAATACAAATCTAAATATCTCGGTGTTCGAAATGACCTTGAACGACTTTGACCTCCTAGTGTTTTTTTTGCGGCTTGAGGTGCTCCACAAGATGGATGAAAAAAAAATACCATTCCATTAAAAAAAAGTGGAGGTGACCTTCACTGTGCGTCAGCACCTCCACGGAAATAAAAAAAATTGGTCGCATTTGACGGCCCCCTTCACGCGGTACAACTTTTGTCTGGAATATTTTTTTGTGACGTCGATAAATACCGAGTTATTTTGGGTGGCAGAGACAAAAAGGACACTCCGTATGTATACAGGGTGTCCCAGAACTAAATGCGTTCCCTGAAATGGGGAGTTGGGGGTGAAATTCCGAGTCGATTGATACAAGCATGTGTGGGTCTCAGATCAATCCTTGAATTATTGTTCATTTTTAAAGGCGGGAGCACGTGATTGGTCCGCCTTTAAAAATCAACAATAATTCGAGGGTTCATCTGAGACCCACACATGCTTATATCAATCGACTCGGAATTACACCCCCAACCCCCCATTTCAGGGAACGCATTCAGTTCTGGGACACCCTGTATACAGGTGAATGTATATATCTGCCCTAGGTGTAAGGTTCGAGGAAGAGAGAAAGAACACACTTACGTGAGGTTGGGGTACATAACGGGAACCCCGCTGATCTACGCATTCATCACAACCGACCTTAAACGATGAATATGAATATGTATGCGAGTGTGTATAAGTATGTATATATGTATATTACACATCTAAATTTAACAAAAAGCGAAAATGAAATGAAAAAAAACAACGAAAAATAGAGAAGATCCGAGGGCGACGAGAAAGAGAAAAGAAAAACGTGAAAACCAATTTACAATCGGGATAATTACAATATCAAGCGGTGGGGAGGTATTTAATATTTATACGGTCGATAACGATAAAGTGAACTGCAGCGAGAAACGGAAATGTGAGAGAATCTTATGTGTGGGGAAGAGAGAATGAGAACCGCCTATATTCCATACTGCCGATATTAATTGCGATAATAATCACGAGGGCGAGATAATTGTTCCGGAATTTTTCTCGCCTTATTTCCATTAATTTTTTATTGTGATCCAAACGAATTTTCATACGCGGGTTTATTATACGCTGTTCATTATCGCTCCGCACTCCCCTCGGCCGGCGTTGTTGCAGCAGTTCTTCTTTATTGCATTGCGTATGCCTGTTCGCCTGAGCCTTCCGTATCTCGCTTAATTATATACGTATCTTATATACAATGCAATTTGCCGGACATCATTCAACACCGCGTACGGGTATGTGTAATGGACCCGGTTCAATGGGGCTTCAATGGCTCAAATGTAACTGTACGCCGAGTGGGGCAACCACTATTAGCAGCAGAAATACTTTCCAGCCTATCAGACTTAGGAGAAAGCTTTTCCTGCAAAAGTTGCAAATAATTCGAAGGGCTTTATCTAGGTAGAGGCGTACATTTTTTTTTAAATCGACCACTATTTTTTGTTAATTTTAGCAAGGTACTGAAAAAAAAATTTCCCGCCAAATTTCAACATGATCTATCAAGATTTACATTAGTATGAAAAATCAATAAAACAGGAATTTCATTGTTTTTAGCCTAGAATCGATTAAGGGCCTACATTAGGGTGGCACAAATTTGAGCTCTATTGTTTTTTCCTTGTTCTCACCTTCCAATTATCTTATTTGAAGGAAAAAAAAAATTGTCGCGAAACCTGCGAGCGGTCAAAAAATATTTAGAGGGGCTCGCCCTCCCAAAATTTCAAATTTTCATTAAAAAATCGATTTTTTTTGTTCACTTCTCACCCATGAAATTTACGCTTTATAATTTAAAAATTAACCTCGCGGAAGCTCTAGCCGGTCAATGAATATTTAGTGGTCGCTTAAGAACTTTGAAATTTCCAATTTTGGCTAATTTTTTTTACTCGCCTCACTCATAAATTTGACGCTTTGTAAAATTTTCAAAACTTGTAGTCGTTTTTCTCTTGTCCGTAAATAAAATCATAGGCCCCCCGTTTTATCGGGTTAAAAGGGTGAGATAAATTTAAAAAATCCGTTTCCAAAGCAAAAAAAATGAATTGTTTTCAAAATTTTACAAAGCGTTACATTTATGAGTGAGAAGAGAAAAAAAATCGCGATTAAAAAAATAATTAAAAACAGCAAACTTCCATTTCATTATTTTCAAAAACATTTGGGGTCATGTTTTAGACAATATGGTCAGCAAGATTTATCCGAAATTTAATCAGAATGGGTAAATTAGTTTTCTAGCTATACCTCACGCGAGCTTTGAAATTACAGTTTAGAAGATCGTGCCATACATCCGCCATTTTTAAAGATTCATTTAAAAAATACCATGTAACAGCCAGAAGTAGTGATAAAACATACCCTAAGTCTCAAAAATGGTGAATAAACCTTCCCTTCAAAAAAGAATCATGAAAATCAGCAAATTTTTTCCTTGCCTAAAGATGCTCCCCCCCTTCTCAACAATGGTGAATAAACCTTCCTTTCAAAAAAGAATCATGAAGATCAGCAAATTTTTTCCTTGCCTGAAGATGCTCCCCCTTAAGGGTCCATACCAGTGTGACACTTTCAAAAAATCGATTTTTTTTGCCTTTTTCGACAGTTTATACTTTCACGATTTATACTATCAAGATTTTTATACTTTCAAGAATATGAAATGAAATTTTTCAAATTTGCTGACATTGTAACTCAAAGAGCAATTATCCGATTGACTTGGAATTTGAACTGAGTACTCTTGAATATGTTTACTCTACAATGACGTAGGATATTTTTGATTGGATGAAA
Source organism: Ophion slaviceki (assembly GCA_944452715.1). NCBI lineage: Eukaryota > Metazoa > Arthropoda > Insecta > Hymenoptera > Ichneumonidae > Ophion > Ophion slaviceki. Next base: position 25,235,031 of record OX101794.1, read on the forward strand.
ATTGACGATTTGGCATTGAAAAAAACGACCAGTTTATAGGCAATAAAACTGACGTTTTTTTTCATAACTACGCCATTTTGTTTGATTATGATATTTTTCGAAAATCCTACGTCATTGTACAGGAAATACCTTCCAGTTTAACGACATTTTTTCCTTTTTCGGTTTCAGCTATTCAATCGGCCGGAATCATGTCAGCAGTGGAGGATCTTTTTTTCGGCACCTCCGAAGGCAGCTCATAAGTCGCTTGGATCTCAATAATTTTCTATGAAAAATTATGTAATGTAGGTCAAATATAGCCAAATATATTCTTAATTTTCCGAAACATTTAATTCAGTACTTTTCTTCCAAAAAATTCCCGAAAATCACCCAAATTTTCAGCGTTCACACTAGTATAGCCCCTTAAAGTTGCTGCGTGTTGACGGCGCTCCCCGAGCTCACACCTTACAGTTTCTCTACCTCGCCTACTTTATTCACGTGTTATTAAGGGGTTACTGAAGGGGTTTTTGAAGTGCAATTTGAAGTGCAGTTTTTTTTGATGCCCGGAATAGATAACTCTATGTAAGATTACAAAAAAAAATATTTTCTTCGTGTAAACTGAAATTGAAACGTTAAACGCGTTTTTCTCAAAATGGCATTTCTGAAGTCGGTGACCAAGATTACTCGAACACTAATGAACCGATCTTCTTGAAATTTTGCAGGCTTATTTAATACATAAAAATGTAGTCTTTAATCGTTCGATTTTTTTTTCGAAAAAAATGGCCGTTTTATAGCCAAAAAACGGCCGTTTTTTTCGTTAAAATCGAACCATTAACTTTGACTGTCCGCCATTTTGTGAAAAATGAATATTTTTTAAAATCCTTCGATTAAAGACTAGTTTATACTTATATTTGACTAAATCCATCCGCATTTTTTTTTCAGATGATCCACTTCGCCGCAATGTTGGTCACCGCAAACCGTGTATATAAAAACATTATTTCATTGACGGCCATTTGCCACTAAACAATATAATATTTTTCAATTAAAAAATTACCGAAAGTTCTTCAAGATGTGTTCTTTAAGATGGTATATTGATCGATTAAAAAAGTTTTGTAGTTTTCTTTTAAAAAATTCATGAAAAAGGCTTTTTTCGCTACAAGTGGGGGTAACGCCTTAACCAGTTTTCACAGACGTATTCAACAAAATTTCTACATTAAAAAATTAAATTAAAAAAACGATCTTTTCAAATTTCTAGACATCAATATTCCAAAAAAAGTGGGTAAGTATTTCGGAAAAGCCCGATTTCCAAATATTCATTGGAATAATTCGCGTTTTTGTAAAAAAAAGGGCTGTAAATAAAGAGAATGAGGACTCGGGGGCGTTTCGGTACATCGCACCCCTCGCTAGCGCACATAGCTTAATGTGAATGCGCGAGGGATTTGTATACTTGTGTGTACGTGTGTGCGTGTACAAGTTCCCGTCAAACCCATCAATATTATATTCAGCCGTCGTCGAACGCGCCGAAAACAAATCACATTAGTTTTTCTCTCCGTCCTAGTCGCCTGTTGAGGAACTTTAACAATTTGCATGAGATTACCCGGGGAATCCTTTGCCCGGGCGAAAACATGCGACGCGGGATGCTCGACGACAGAGAGAGAGAGAGAGAGAGAGAGAGAGAGAGAGAGGCCGGTTCTTTGACAAGATGTGAATAAATACTTTTTCAAGCGTCACACCGATCTCCGGATCGCCCCTCGCGTCCTCCATCCGCAAGAGCAGATTTCTTCCCATCTTACGCTCGTCGCTCGTCGATCGGCGAGACGCCATCCAACCCCGTCCTGATCCAAGGCTCACTTTTTTCCCGTCTTGTGCTCATGGCGCCCGTCAATAAAGTTGGCAATGTCTTCGAATGTCTTCGGCCCGGTGCAAAACGGCGCCTGGCCCTCGAAGGACACGTGACGGGCGTAGGTAAGGCTGACCTTGGCCTCCAACGACAAGTTCCATTTGAAAAAACGCGCAATTTTGATCCCGCAAGGGCATGTCATTTTTCGAGCAAATGCCTGGAAAATTTGGTCGTTTGCGTTTATTTTTTTCTCCGTGTAGGGTTTTAAATAGCCGGGTGTGGGAATTTTCGAGGTATGTTTGGACGGTCGATTACGGTTCCGGTGCGAAGGGCGTTTGGAAGGGAGTGCAGCTTGAAAGGAGCAATTGACCGGAAGGTCGCGCCGATCGGGGCTCTCAGGAGGCAAACCCCAAACGTTTTGTCCTGATGGCAAGGTCAACAAGGTAAACAAAGCGAAATCGCTTGACACTTGACCGTTGTGATGTGTTTGCCACGTGCGACAATATTTACCGATTAGCTGGTTTCTCTCTCTCTCTCTCTCTCTCTCTCTCTCTCTCTCTCTCTCTCTTCCTGCGTTTCCCTTTCTCGCCCTCATCCCTCCCCCTTCAGGAGCGCAAGGTGCAAAGTCCTTTCCTGGAGTCTCTGCATGCGAACCGACGAATGTCCTGCCCACGTGCGTTTGACATTCCTACGTCCTCGGACATGTCACTGTTTGTCCATGTCGAAATATGACATGTTTGAACTTTTTCGGATACCAAGAATTCCGACGGGTCAACAGATTTTTTTTTCATCGTATACAATCGTCAAGTAATTTTGAAAAAGGACTGAGTACACAATGAAGAAAAAAACACATCTTGACCTCCGGGGGAATAGTTGGCATAAAAAATCGTCAAGGACATAATAGCACGTCATTTTTAACTTATATTGAGGCCTTAGGCCACAGTAACGGGTTAAAATCATGTGCGAATTTAACAATTTTTTTCGTATGAAAAAGTGATTCACTCATGAAATTAATTACATGTGTATTTAGTATGAATATCAGGCTGTTAGAATTTTTTTCGGTGTACGAAATGGCCGACTACTATTTTTTTTTTGTTATCTTTTTTCAGGCGCTTCGCGGCGTGACATTTAGCATCCACAATTTTTACCTAGAAGAAAAAACAAAAATTCTCGTCAATCTACATTAGAATACCTAGAGAAGTACGTACGGGATAAAAAAAATATTGTTTTATTCAAAAGTTGTAGGTATTTGAACTAAAGAAATTAATTTTCATTTAAAAATTTCGTTATGGCGGCTCATAAACTGCTCATAAAATGAAAAGTTTTCGATTAATCAGAAATTCCGCACGTACTTCTCTGCGAAATGCAATTAGGAACATAACTTTTAAATTTAAAGTAAATCGAGTGAAAATTGTTGGAGTTATTTGTCACGCCAATTGGAAAAAAACCGTTTCGAGAAGTTTCGAATAGTCGGCCATTTTGTACATAAAAAAAACATATTTTCTAATAGCTTGATATTCATACTAAATAGATGCATAATTCATTTTATGAATGAATCACATTTTCACACGAAAAAAAATGGTTAAATTCGCACATGATTTCATATCCGTTACTGTGGCCTAAGACCCTCTCTGGAAGCCTAATTTGAAGGGTCAGAATGATGCATTTTTTTCTAGTAACACATTCGTTGGAATACATTATTTTTTCCCACCATGTTGTACACATGTTTGTGGTTACAATGTAATTTTTTTCGGAAAAATTTTTTTCGAAGTGTTCGTGGTGCTGCAGTTGGCGTTGCAGTCCTCCAGCGACGAGGTCCGAAACAGCGGGATCTCTACCAGGCTCAAATGTAACCTGAAACGAAAAAAAATGTTTTTCTCCAAATATATATCCAACTGACTATGGGTTCACGATCCACTTTACGAAATTTCGAGAATTACGAAAAATGACAGCTTCTCCAAAGAAAATCTCGTTTTCTCTTGAAAAATAGCATGCTGTTCAAAAAGTTCAAAAGTTCAAAAGTTCAAAAGTTCAAAAAGTTCAAAAGTTCAAAAGTTCAAAAAGTTCAAAAGTTCAAAAGTTTTAAAATTGTTCAAAAAGGATTTTTTGAACTTTCCCGAGAGGGATACTTCCTCTTTCAGTCACAGTGGGACCGCTACGGTCTCGCCCTTTAAAAAATCACCTCAGAGCTCTAATATTGAACCATGTCTCTGAAAATACGGATCTAGGTATTTTTTGATTCGCTGATCACGAATATGAGGTCAGATTTTGAAAATTCAAAATGGTGAATCCGATATAATCGATCGACCTGGGCAATGTAATAATAAAAATTTCAATCATATAAAATCCTACTTTATCGGGAATATTCTTTCGAATATACATTAGAAATAAATATTTCAGTTAATTTGAGATCATTCTGCAACCAAAAATATTTATGACTGATAAGGAACCACGGATTTCAATTTTGCAGTCATAAATATTTTTGGTTGCAGAATGATCTCAAATTAACTGAAATATTTATTTATAATGTATGTTTGAAAGAATATTCCCGATAAAGTAGGATTTTATATGATTGAAATTTTTATTGATATATATATATTTTTAAGAAATATAAGAAAGAATAAGAAAGACATTTTTATTGATATATATATTTTTTATATATTATTATTTAAAATTGATATATATATATATATATATCACGTCCGCCATATTGGATCCGCCGTTTGAATTTTGAACATCTAATGCCAGATTCGTAATCAGCAACCCCGAAAACCCCTGAGTACAAAGTTTTAGAAGAATTAATAAGCATTTGGAATTTCGCGTCCGCCATATTGGATCTGCCATTTTGAATTTTGAAAATCTAATGCCAGATTCGTAATCAGCGCCCCCGAAAACCTCTGAGTACAAAGTTTCAGAAGAATTAATAAGTATTTGAAATTTCACGTCGACCATATTGGATCCGCCATTTTGAATTTTTAAAATCTAATGCCGGATTCGTAATCAGCGATCCCGAAAACCCCCGAGTACCAATTTTCATCAAAATCGGTGCAGATTAAAAATGCATGTCTGAAAGGGTTAATGCATATTATATAAGAGAGGCACGACTTTTCAGCACATCATTTTTCCAACGTTCATCTACGTTTCCCACGTTTTGTGAACATGTAGAAACTCTGAAAAAGAATCGTGACATTTTTTTTTCAATCGTTCCAAACGAGTCAAAAATTCTCCGTTCTTTTTTTATCTAGAAAATCCCATTTTCCGAAAGATTTCCTGTGCCATTAACCCCTGACGGTAAAAAATCAAGAAGCCAGCAATCATTCGGAAGGCCTTTTTTCCACGCATTTTCCTCCTTTCCGTCGGCTATTGTGAAACGAAAGGACGTCGATAAAGCGACCGTTTATCGGGTCCGATAAAAATGTAGTGTCAACCCGGGATCGGAGAGGCGGGAGAGAATTAAACGAGCGAGGATTGGGTGAGCCGCGGAGATACGAGGACAGGCGAGGCCTGCGCTGAAATGTGTGGCCGCTAGTGAGAGAACGTAAATTTATTGCTCATTAACAAAAGCGTGGAACGACCCTTTCGTAATAATTCAATGACAGATACGCGTTTTCCGGTTGGACGGCCGTCAAACCGGTGCCGCGAGCATTCGCGTTACGCCCTTTATCGTCGAAGGCCCTATCGGTGACGAGAACGGCAGTGTCGAAGTATAAGGATCTTCGTGTGTACGTCTCGCGACACGCCGCCGTTGTATTCGTAGACGAAAGACCATTAACGAACATTGATCAAGAATTCCGCTCATGCCGGCCAGAAAAATAACTATACAAGAGAGGAAGAAGAAAAAAAATACCACGGAGCATCAAATAATATACGGGATATGCGGATGATTTAAGGCGTTATTTACATTTTTTTCCTTTTATCTTGTCTTGCATAGTTGCGGAGAAATCGACGCTCGGAATTGCCCTCGGGGAATGTGCGACTCTGGTAATCTGCTTTTTGTTTCTTCTATACTCGTTTAGAGATTACAAGATTGTCGATGAGTACTATGCTTCGAGCCCTTTTTAAACGGATGCCTTCGACCGCTCTACTTTTTGAATATTTTCTATTATTCGAGCTTCCTTGAGTCTCCAGATACGTTTTTCTTCGTCAATTTATTGGGAACATCACGTAGGGGAGATACCTTCAGACGAGGAGAAAATTTTCTGAGGTTCATGATTTTTTTTCTACGGAAAAATGTCATCACCATTTTTGAGACTTAGGGTATGTTTTACTACTAATTTTGGCTGTTACATGGTATTTTTTATTTATTTAATTATCTGTTGAAAAGGCGGACGTATGGCTCGGTCTGCATACTCAAAACTGCATACTCAAAACTGGCGTGAGGCATAGCTGAAAAACTAATCGACCAAATCTGATGAAATTTGGTATAAATCTTCCTGATCTTATTGTCTAATACATGAACCTGATTTTTTTTTAAATAAAAGAAAAGTGTTTTTTGAGGCATAATGTAGCCACTTTTTCGGAATATTCAATGTTTTTGTTTCAAAGTGTACGATTTCATCGGTTTTCAACATTTCCCACTTTTTCTTGGTTCATATTCTGGGTATGAGTGTTAAAGAAATAAAAATCTTCGTGGGGTCTTTTTCAGATTAATCCCGCCGATGCTACGTGTCACGCCGTCTGACAACATCCGCCGCAACCCGTTTAGAAGGCCATGCCATACCGCCGCCATTTTTAAAGATCAATAAAAAAGATACCGTATAACAATTGAATGTAGTAATAAAAAATACTCTGTCTCAAAAATGGTGAAGAAATATTTCATAAAAAAATCCCCTTAACCCTCTATATAACCATGTGACTGTCCTGTATCACACCATCCAAGTCCTCACAAATTCACACATTGACAACTGGTCTATGATTTTTAGTGCAATTTATGCATACTAGATGGCGTTGGTTGCATCAAAATGTGTTCAAAGTTTACTTAGGGTGAGATTGCAAGATTTAAGGGTGCGTAAAGTTTGCGAAAATCGAAAAAATCTAAAAACTACAAACGGTGTGTGAATAATGTGGCGTGGCCTTATGCTACAGCAAGCAAAACAATTGCTTCAAAGCATTCCATACAACATAAAGGAATGTTACTGCAAAATGTAACATGTCTGTCACATTCCCTTTATTGCTTTACGACTAGATCCCTGATTAATTCTTTTTTTTTTAACTAAATGATACATGTCTTTTTATTTGTTTAAACCTAGCGTAGTCGACTGTTTTATAATTGTTACGTTGTTGAGTTATGAAGGGCCTTCCGCCTTCAATTTTGTTCAAGCTCATACATGTGATGGGACATTGAAAACTACTAGACACGTATTTTCTTTAACGGTGGAAAACGGTTTTAAGGGGAAAAACCACCCCTCAAAAAAGGCCATGTCGAGGAACAATTTTGCAGTTTCACCCGCAAACAATCCACCGTTCTAAATTTAACAAAACCAAAAATTCGTCACGTAGAGCAATGGAAAATCTTCTATAGAAGTAATGAAAAAATTAAGGGGTGACGAAAAAAAATACATGCTTAATACTTCATCACATAAATGAGTTTCAACAAACTCGAAGGCGGACACTAAAGTGATCTTTCTTGTTAGCGAACTTCACTGGATTAATTTGTCCACGGTTTGATGAAGGTATGATGGTCTTGGGGCAATGATAAAAAAATGCTTTTCCAATTGGCCATTGCTGGATTTTTTAATGGAAGATCTAGGGTGGATTAGGGCAGTTTGTGCAATCCAGTCAAGTCCGGTCATTGCCAAATTTAAGTAATCGCTTGGAACACGGAAATTTCTAATTATAGCAGTAATAATGATAAGAATTATAACAATAATCACAATCGAATCAACCACGACGACGACAAGAAAAATAATCACAACAATTAAGCAACAATTAATATAATCGTAAAAGAGAAAAATTACAATAAATATACACGTTTTTTATAGTTCCATTAATTTTACCTAGAATAACGACTGCCAATGTTAATCTAAGATCTTTAATGACAATATCATAGCTACCACAATATCGTTACTGATATTACCACCAATAGACACACTCCTTTTTCCCGGTTCAACGAATAAATATTATATTTTCAAAAACCTAATATAATTCAAAACCTATAATTTCTAAACCAAAAATCTCATAATTTCTGAACTTCCAACCTCCCTGACTCTTTTGACCTCGTTATTCTTCACTTCATCATGTTCCCTCGGCTCTTCCATCGTTCGAAGTACACAGCATCAGTTTTCGTACCCAATTTTATGGATGTCGTTTAGTGTGACGATCATTTAAAAATTGACCGAAGCCAATTTGACCCAGTACGACTGTTGAACTTGCGTCCAGAAGTGTGACTGTGAAAATATCGTTTTGCAAACTTTCACTCGCCTGAACCGCCTCGACGTTGCCTCGGGCTTGTACATCCTCAAGATCCAGCTAAAAACGCGATTTTGTCACGGTGATCTTTAACCCCAATGACAATTAGTATCCGCGGCGGGATTGTACGATTAGCGAGGAGGCAAATAAATTTCTCGCTCATCATAGTTCGAAGAGCGAAGCGAGTTCGTCGACCATTTCTTTTTGTCTGCTTCCTCGGTCACCACACACACATACATACATACATACATATATATATATATATATATATATATATATATATATATATATATATATATATATATATATATATATATATATATATGTGTGTGTGTGTGTGTGTGTGTGTATATATATATGTATGTATATATGTATATATATACATAGGGTGTCCTGTTATAAATGGATAATCATGCCACTGTCAATAGGTCCAATCATGACCTACTATATGCTAGAATTTCAATTTAGTAAAAGTCCCACAGTTTTCGGGATAGAAATCATCTGCTTTTGGTTTTTCGCATGCTGTTTCTACAAAGGATAACTTTTTTTTGACCCGGTTTAAAAAAATACTTTTGGTTATTTGCTTTATCTAGAAAAGTCTTCATTTTAACCTTAAATGTTATGGAAACTTTATGAAACGTTACTGTGGTATAAGGCCTTAATTACAGGACACCCTGTATATATATATATATATATATGTGTGTGGGAACGAGCTCGCGAAAAGAACTCGCGCAGGCTCGACAGCATATCGGCGGGACAATAGCTATTAGTTTAGTCGCGTTTTCTAGATCCGGGCCCGTGGCGGAAAAAGGGGGAGCATAAATACGGGAAGGGAACACGGGGAGAGTTTTTGTCGCCCCATTGTGTCAGCGAGCGCTGCCTTTTCTTCTATTGTGAGCATTCATCAGCGTATTCATTCATTCAATTCAGCTGGTATTGTCTCTTCCTGTCTTTTACTCTCTCTCTCTCTCATATAGCTGGCCTCTTTCGCCTTAGGTCGCTTCTTCTCTTTGAGAGTACTTTTTCTCGTCCTCCCTCTCGCACCGCCAGCCGCCTTTTTACTCCTTTTTACGGGTATCTCTCGGTTTATCTTTGTTGGCTGCCCTCTCGTTGCGCTTACAATTCGCTAAGTCTGTTATGTTCCATCATATATACGTACAGGGCGAGGATATTTTTAACTCGTGATATCTGTGCAATGGCTATTTGTATATCTGGCTGTTTCGAGGACGATCTTATTTTTTATTTAACGTAGAGTTGATTTTGGTAACATGCCGGGCCATGAAGTGACTTTTAGATTGATGTGCTTCCAGTTATGTGGAGGTGATTTCGAGGGGATTGGGATTTAAGCAATGTTGAGTATGGGGACCATTAGGTAATGTGAGGATCGTTCACGAAGTCGGACCTTCAAAATCATCTTTTCTCGTATATAAATATATATATATATATATATATATATATATATATATATATATATACAGGGTGTCCCGTTATGAATGGATAATTCTGCAACTGTCGACAGGTCAGATGATGTCCGACTATATGCTGGAATTTCAGTTGAGAAAAAGTTCCACGGTTTTCAAGATAAAATCATCTGCTTTTGGTTCTTCGCATGCCATTTCTGCAAATGATAACTTTTTTGACCCGGTTTAAGAAAAATATTTTTGGTTATTTGTTTTACCGAGAAAAGTCTTCTTTTTAACCTTAAATATTAAGGCCTTAGGCCACAGTAATGGGTATAAAATCGTGTGCGAATTTAACAATTCTTTTTCGTGTGAAAAAGTGACTCACTCATAAAACTAATTACACATCTATTTAGTATGAATATCAAGCTGTTAGAAAAAATATCTTTTTTTTTCGATGTCCAAAGTGGCCGACTACTCGAAACTTCTCGAAACAGCTTTTTTCCAATTGGCGTGAAAAATAACTTCAACAATTTTCACTCGGTTTACTTCAAATTTAAAAGTTATGTTACTAATTGCATTTCGCAGAGAAGTACGTACGGAATTTCGGATTAATCGAAAACTTTTCATTTTATGAGCAGTTTATGAGCAGTTATAACGAAATTTTTCACTAAAAATTCATTTCTTAAGTTCACATACCTACATCTTTTGAAGAAAACAATATTTTTTAAATTCCGTACGTACTTCTCTAGGTATTCTAATGTAGATTGATGAGAATTCATGTTTTTTGTTCTAGGTAAAAAATTGTGGATGCTAAATGTCACGCCGCGGAGCGCCTAAAAAAAGATAACAAAAGAAAATATTAGTAGTCGCCCATTTTGTACATCGAAAAAAATATATACATATTTTCTAACAGCTTGATATTCATACTAAATAAACGTGTAATTAATTTTATGAGTGAATCACTTTTTCATTCGAAAAAAAACTGTTAAATTCGCACATGATTTTATACCCGTTACTGTGGCCTAAGCCTCAAGTAAAAGTTCCACGGTTTTCGAGATAAACATCATCTGCTTTTGGTTCTTCGCATGCCATTTCTGCAAATGATAACTTTTTTTACCCGGTTAAAAAAAATACGGTCGGTTATTTGTTTTACCTCGAAAAATCTTCTTTTTAACCTTAAAAATTAAGGAAACTTTATAAAAAAAGATCTTATACAGAATTTTACTACGCATATCGTGCCAATTACTTTAAAAAGTTGCTTCGTTGTTGTCGATTTATATCATTTGTAAAAATATTTGGTAGTGATGCGAGATATTTAGATTTGTATCATCGATACTGACCTTGAATGACCTTGAACGACTTTGACCCCCGGATGTTTTTTATGCGGCTTGAGGTGCTTCACAAGATGGTTGAAAAAAGTGTACCATTCCATTCAAAAAAGTGGATGTGACCTTTACTGTGCGTCAGCGCCTCCACCGAAATAAAAAAAATTGGTCGCATTTTATGGTCCCCTTCACACCGTACACTGGGAAAAAGAAATCGTTGAATGTGCAAAAAGCATTTTGTTGTCTGAAAATTTTTGTTGTTTTAACAGTTGCTCAGACATGCTAAATAAGCCACAGTTCACATTACTGAACCTATCAGTTAGATTAACAAAACGTTTGTTATGCCAATCAAAAATCAAGTTGAACATATTTAAAGATACATTTTGTTAAACCAACAGAATTTTGGTAGGTTGAACGAATTTTTTTTTCAGTGTACAATTTTTGTCCGGAACATCTTTTTGCGACGTCGATAATTACCGAGTTATTTCGGGTGGCAGAGATAAGAGGGACACCCTGTATATACTGCCACATAATATCTATAGATCACATCTCCCATTTTTGTGCCGCGGAACATAGGCCTCTCTTACCGCGCGTATACGTGCGCTCCGAGCTCGCGTTATATTCCGCATTAGTAGCGCCCCATAAATAAATATATGCGCGCGTATACGCTAATTTTTTTTTCTTTTCTTTCCGAGTCCATCGTTGACCATAAATTCCATCTTCTCGTCTTTCGTCTCGATCTCCCTCGCTCTCGAGTATCATACTTATCGCCCCGTGTCGTTTGTCTCTTGCGCGAGTATATATATGTACAGGACGACACTGGCCCTCGCAATATTACCGCAGAGGCCCACTTTTTCGTTCTCACATCTCCTCCTTCTCTCGTAATATCATCGTCGACACACCAAAAGCAGGCGAATCGAAGAATTCTTGCGTACACAATCTTTTCTTCTTTGTTTTTTTATTTCACGAATTCCGACGAAATTTAACGCGCCGTCGGCAGACACACTCGCTGAATGTTGGCAGTTATTCAGGTGTAATTATGAGCTGCCGGTTTGTAACTGATTCTTGTCGAATTGTGGATGTTGTGCTCTGTATATATATATATATATATATATATATATATATATATATATATATATATATATATATATATATATATATAACAGAACACCTGAATATCTCTGTTGGATTTGAAAATACGAAGTATGTACATATCGGAATTTTAATGGTTGGGAAGGACGCACATGGCTATCATAATATTTATTTACAATTATATTTTGTTCCGTTTTTTCAAGATCATCAATGTTTGTTGAAATGGAATGGCATATTTTTTCCCCTTGCACATTGCAGCCAGCATCCAAACGAATTCAACCACGTAACATAGTATGACCTTCAAATGAACTTCAACGCAGAAATAGTGAAGAAATAATAACTGAACGTGTAAGAGTTTGTTTTTCTTTATTTCTGTTACGTTAAATGATTCCTGAGAGCTGGGTTACATTCAAATGCATCACAATAACACAACAGAGTAACAGGTTCGGTGATGACAGAATATTTACGAAACAACTTCACCGATTCGTATGTACATAATCGTGTTTGTCAACTACTTATTACTCTGGATACCTTCTTGCTATTAGATTTCTGGAGTTTCTAAAATGTTTTAGCGTATCAGAAATAAAGCGAAAACTCGTTGAATTATTAGTGATTCAATATTTCTGGGTTGAAGGTGATTTGAAGGTCATGCTATGTTACATGGTTGAATTCGTTTGGATGCCAGCGACAATGTGCTAAGGGGAAAATGTGCCATTCCACTTAAAAAAACTGCGATGACCTTGAAAAAAGTGAAAAAAATTAAGTTAAAAAAACATATTGCGATAACCATGTGCGTCCTTGGAAGCGGTGAAAATTTCGATATCTGCATACTTAGAAGGAACATCACTTAAGTGTCCGCCTTCGATTTCGTTGAAACTCATATATGTGATAAAGCATTGAAAACTATTAGACACGGCTTTTTTATGTGCGGATAAACGTTTTTGAGGGGAGAAACGACCCTTCAAGGAAAGGCGTGTCAACCCTTAATTTTTTAATATTATTCTATAGTGGTTTTTTTTATCGGTTTACATTAGAAGAGTTTTGGTATTTGTTTTATTCAGATAGGTGGACTGTGATATGTAAGTGATGTTCCTTGTTAGTATGTTCAAATCCCAAAGAGATATTCAGGTGTTCTGTTCCTCGTGACGTGTATATATACAGGGTGTCCCGGAACTGAATGCGTTCCCTAAAGTGGGAGGTTGGGAGTGAACTTCTGAGTCAATTGATATATGCATGTGTGTGTCTCAGATTAACCCGTGAATTATCAATCCAATGCGATCACCCGTTGGATCCCTACGACATTTCTGCCCGGATATTGATTAGCAAACGCCCCTTTGTTTAATGACGATTTTCCCCAACCTGATAATGTATCTATGTACTTATAAATGGTTTGAAAAGTGACTCAAACTGAGGTGTGATGATTCTCTTTTCAATTACAGGCATTTAAGTGAAGTAGAAAAAATTCTCTATTCGTGCTGAAATGTATACGTTTTTCAAATTAATTTTATTCCCCAATTTATTCCTCACATTGAGGATAACAAATTGATATTTTTCTCCCCGGTACCAAATTACAAATAAATGCAATAAAAAACCGTATTTCAAGAATTTTGGCAACCTGTAATAATAGTTAAAAAAAAACACACACACACGAATGTGGTTCAATCGTACGAGGATAATTAACGTGCGTGTGATTGATAAAGCATATTTTATTGTCAAAATAATTCTTATTCCATTTGATCTTCAACTTAAAAAAGCATTAATTTTTGTTTCTTTTTTTTATTGTCCCGATGCGAATGAACCGTAAAACAGTTTAAAAAAATCATTGTCATCGAACCAAATCTTTCGAATGAATGCGATTGGAGTTTTTTATTCTCGGTGACGAAATGGAAAGCGATTAAATTCGTAGGCTCGTTTAAAAGCGGACCCGATAAATTTTGGATCCGAGCTACAATGGCTTGGCTAAGAAAAAAAGAAGAGAGAGAGAGAGAGATTTTTATTTCATACTCTGGAACCTAGGTTCTCTAAGAGTACCGTGCTCTAAATATCCATAACGCCGATAGAAGGCAGTAATGAGCGAAATAATGTAAATTAGAAAAATGAAAACAATAGTAATAGTAAAATAATAATCAAATTATCTGGTATAGTATAATAGTGATGGTATTAAAAATCTACGATGCATGGTAAACATTAAAGATGAGAGAAAAGACAGACAGACAGACAGAGAGAGAGAGAGAGAGAGAGAGAGAGAGAGAGAGAGAGAGAGAGAGAGGTGGTCCAAAGGTATGGGACCGCTGAATAAACCTCCATTTAGATGTGGTAAATGATCGTTTGTCGATCTTTCGTCGAACATGTTTACGACTGTTGATCAATTCGGAATTGCGGTGGTCCGCGTACACAGCCGTGACTTCTGACGCGAGCGCTTGACAGTTTCCTCCATGAATATAGCGAGAAATATCGTGAAACATTCTTTTCGCCATACCGGTCCGTACGGTAGCTGCGTCAACGCACGCGCGTGAGCGTGTGAGATTTTCGAGTTTCTAGCGTTAGTATCGATCCCCGCCGCGATCAATAGCCTATCGATGAAGCGTATACACATGTACACACGCATACACAGACAAACATCGTAAGACTTATCAATATTACCTGTGGCATCCCGATATTATAACGGTGATCGCGCCGATCGATTCGCGATCAGGTGCCACTTATTACGACATATATCTCGCTCTCCCGTTTATTTCATTTTTATTCGACGCGTGATGTTCCCTTCTGATATCGCGAATGGGCGCAATTGAACAGGTCTCTCTCTCTCTCTCTCTCTCTCTCTCTCTCTCTGTGTGTGTGTGTGTGTGTGTGTGTGTGTGTGTGTGTGTGTGTGTGTGTGTGTGTGTGTGTGTGTGTGTGTGTGTGTGTGTGCGCGCGCGCGCGTGTGTGTGTGTGTGTTAAGATACGACGATACATTTGAGACTCGAGAAATGTGACCACAACGAATTGGAAGAGTCCTCGGCCGGTTCTGCCTCTCAACTTTATTTTAATTATTATTCCACGTATGATAAACACACTTTTTATTCTTCGTCTTTGCATCGCATTCGTGGCGTCCAAGGGAGCATCAAACTCGTTATCGCTCGCGAGTAAATATATCCGTGCAGTGAATGGCAAAAAGGTCCAAAGGAGGGGGAGGGAAGGAGAATCGCGCACAGTTCATCATCGGAAATTTCAACGACTCGAGTGAATAATTTTCCGTCCAATGGTTCAATAATATGTAGCCTAAGGTTTTGGACGTTCTCCACAGAGGAAAAATCTACTTGAATCAGCGACAATGTTCATTGGCAGGTGGCCAACACAGGTGGTCAACGAAATATTGAGATGGAACACAAAAATCTTCGATTTTTCCGAGCTCGTTTGTTCGATGGGATCAATCATTCTTCGAATAGCTCATTATTCGTTTTTTCAAATAAATAAATCGTTGGCATCCACCGGTGGCTGATGTAGTGAGCGCAAATGATTTCGTTGTGACCAGCAAATATAATAAATGACTATATAAGAGTTTAACATTTTATTACCGTCAGGCGCAGAGTTTTGCTTAGGTTTAACGAGAACGATGAAATGTTTTGGCCCGAACAAAGATCCTTTTTTTTTAATTTAGTAAAAATTCACTAGCTCAAAACTTGCGCTGAGATCCGAATAATTTTTTTTTTCCATCAAACTTAATTTCTCTCCTATTGGAATCGTAGGATTTTTCATTTCATTTATGTCATCACAGCGTCGACCATTTCATTTTTCAACTAAATCATTTTTATTAAATCCAGTAAAAATTCACTAGCTCAGAACTTGCGCTGAGATCCGAGTAATTTTTTTTCCCATCAAACTTAATTTCTCTCCTATTGGAATCGTAGGTTTTTTTATTACATTTATGTCATCACAGCGTCGACCATTTCATTTTTCAACTAAATCAATCGTTGGCATCCTCCAGTGGCGGATTCAGATTTGTTGTGACCAGCAAATATAATAAGTAAATGAATTAATAAAAGTTAAACATTTTATTAGTCGGGCACAGAATTCTTCTTAGATTCAACGAAAAAAAAAACCAACAAAACAAAACGGAACAAAAATAAAAATTTAATCACGTATAACCAATAGCAGCGTACATCGATGGATGCAGCTGCTACCTTTACTTACTTTCTTCTATAATCGCCCCAACGAAATTATTTATTGTTATGCAACATAACAGCGGATAATTATAAATAAGTGAGAAAAAAAAGGTTCAACGAAAACGATGAAACGTTTTGACAAAACGAACAAAGATGCTTTTTTTTAATTACTAAAAATTCTCTAGCTCAGAGCTTGGACTGAGAACCAAATGAATTTTTTTCCATCACACCTAATTTTCCTGCCGTTGCAATCGAAGGATTTTTTATTCCACTTGTTCTCTCCCAGGGTCGACACTATCGAAGTTACTGTATCGATTTTGTTCTTTCAGCAAAAGAAACAAACCGCTTCACAACTATTTTCTGCCTCGTCGCTCTCCCTTTCTCTCTCTCTTTCCCTCTCGAAACAGTGGCTGCGTCCTGTCGACGCGACAACGTAACGACATTTGTCGATTTAATATTGTTTATTTAACGGAATATCCTGCCGCAAGCTTATACAATCAAGCGTCTCGTTACGTCAGACGCCCCGGCTCCTCTCCCCGTCTCCTTCTCGCGCCTCATCGTGCTATCTTCGATTCTCTCTCTCACGTAGCGTGAAGCGCGTTATTCTATCGTCGTCGGGATGTAATTGTATTTCCATGCTCGCTGTGCCGAGCCCGCTCGCGTGTCTCGCTCTTTCTCTCGAGACGGAAGTGAGAGTTCGTACAGCGGGGAAAACAACCCTCGCGGGCGATTGCCGCTGCGGAACGCAGCTCGAGACAGCTCGCTCGCCTAGGATTGTAACTTTGTAGCACGGAGCTTTCGTGCGACTCTGCTCTCGCATACGTATACAGAGACCCGTGAAAGCTCTGGCAACAGACTGATGGACTATCGTCGCGCTGCCACCGTCACAATACTCGATCTGCTTTTCACGCGATACATGTACGACGCGGTAGAGAATGGATCACGCGAAATGACAATAATCCCCTCGAGCTGCTACGATTTGGGATCTGAGGTGTGTGTGTGTGTGTGTGTGTGTGTGTGTGTGTGTGTGTGTGTGTGTGTGTGTGTGTGTGTGTGTGTGTGTGTGTGTGTGTGTGCGTGTGTGTGTGTAAGTGTTTGTTTGAGGGTGTGTAGATGTGTGTGTGTGTGTCTGCGGCCGTGTGTCTAGGTGTGTGGGGGTGTAGGTGTCTGTGTGGGGGGCAAGCGGATGTGAGTGTAGGTGTGTGTGCCTGCGTAGGTGTTGGTGTGTCTGTAGGTGTCTCTGTGTGAGTGGGTGTGTGTGCGTGTAGGTGTCTATGTGTGTGTGGGTGTGTGTGAGTGTAGGTGTCTCTGTGTGTGTGGGTGTGTGTGAGTGTAGGTGTCTCTGTGTGTGTGGGTGTGTGTGTGAGCGTAGGTTTCATTCTATCTCTGTCTCTCTCTGTGAGTGTGTGTGAGTGTAGGTGTATGTGTGTGTGGGTGTGTGTGAGTGTAGGTGTCTCTGTGTGTGTGGGTGTGTGTGAGCGTAGGTTTCAATCTATCTCTGGCTCTCTCTGTGAGTGTGTGTGTGTGTGTGGGTGGGTGTGTGTGAGCGCAGGTCTCTCTCTCTCTCTCTCTCTCTTGGGTGTGTGTGTGTGTGTGTGTGTGTGTGTGTGTGTGTGTGTGTGTGTGTGTGTGTGTGTGGGTGGGTGTGTAAGTACTTGTTTGAGGTCGTTTAGGTGTGTGTGCGTCTAGGTGTGTGGGGGTGTAGATGGCTGTGTATGTGTCTGTGACCGTGTGTGTAAGGTGTCGGTGTGTGTGGGTGGGAGGGGGGGGGGGGTGTCTGTGTGTATTTGTGGTGCGTGTAGGTGTGTGTGTGAGTGCCCGCCCTAGCATGTTTCTTGGTCTATACATCGACAAGTCGAAAACAACCCCTGAAGCACGTAATGTAATAGACCACCACGGCATTCGTAGTCTCGCATCTGTGGCGCACAACAAGAATACTTCGATACTGCAATGATGTCGCGGAAATTTGGCTCTTTATGCATCAGCCTGCGTGGGTACACGCCTTTGTTTCGGTTATATATAATTATGTAGCTTAGAATAGGTATTCGTATTAATCGACAATGGATATACAACTATTTATAATATTATACAGAGTTACGAGTTACCTAACCTTTTCCTCAGGCTGGGATCGCGTCTTTGCTAGAAATTTGATACTTGTATATGGCAATAGATGGGTTTTAGGGTCACATCGATTAAAGGGGGACATCCATTCATAATGTAAAGAAGAGATTAGGGCTGAGAATGAAGTCCGCGAGGCAGCTGAGAGACTACTTTGTGGCCCCGGAATCGCAGATTAAGCGATAGGTCATTCAGTCACAAAAATGTTGGGTCTGAAATGTCGTATAAGATAATATACGAGGTCTAATATATGATGATATACGAGGATCATTAGGGAATTTTGCACACTTTTAGGTAATATAATAACCATCTATGTCAACCTAATGTTCCTTGAGAAATATTCTGAATAACTACTTCTTCGTAAATAGATACTATAGTAAAAATGTCATGAAAAATAAAGAATTTTTTTCAAGCACGTACCATTTTTTTAATTTTCACTTCTTTTTGATTTTTAGGTTGACAGAGAGCGTGGGGTTCTTAGAAATCTACAACTTATTGATTTTGATCTTTCAGATTAATGCACCAAGCGCTAGGTTGTACGCCGTGGAGTAACGTGCGACAACCGTCTCTGAAGCAAGTTTCATACGGACGTCAATCTTTTTAATTGAAAAAAAATTGGGAAATTAAATACAAGATTTAACAATATGTACATACAACTTTAATGATCTAGAATGAATAGTTTCGGCAAAATTCGACGATAGAATCTTCAAAATTCGCTTATTTTCGGCTGGCTACGGGATCTCCCCCCCCCCCTCAAGGGTTATTATGAAAAATATAAATTCTGTATATTAAGCAAAATGTTTTCTATGTAGTTTCAGGGGTCTGTATAACTTTAGGCCCAAAAAAGGGTACATTTTCAACATTTTTTGCTGTTGTGAGTATCGGGATTATGATGTAGGGATTTTACACACAATATATAGTCCTACCAAGTTTGAGCTTTTTTTCAATTGAAAAAAAAATTGATAACAAATGAAGTTATTGTTTAACCGAAGTACCGACATTGCTGCGTGGCCAATCGGAGTAGGTGGTTCTCGCAACTAAGGTGATCTGGAATGAAAAACTAAAATCGTATACTTCCAGAATAATAATAGAAATTTTGTATGACCGGATACTTTTTTGATATTTTAAAAATCACGGAAATGGCAAGCTACGGAAAAAAGTTCGATTTTCGACAAAAAAAAACAACTTTATACTCACAAATAAGGAATCAAAAAATATAAGTTTCAGTCGGATGATAATAATGATGATGTACGTACGTGCAAATACATTTGTACGATTTGATCGCAACTAAACAGAAGTTTGGGGTGCCTTTCCCCCAACCGGAAGTCAATGTTTCGCGAAACAATATCCGTGCCGATATTGCATGGGTTGCCGGTAGTAATTCCTTCGGAAATACGATTGTTTCCCGCACCCTGACAAATGCCACGTCTATGCTCTGCCTATATGTGCTGAGAGCACCCGGTCCTATTATAGTGGAGTTGCTCCTCGGTGGCTTCTCAGCCGAGGCTTTATCGAATTGGAAATCTCGAAACTAACTTCTCCCTCTTGCGTGGAGGAAGTCGACGAAATCTTTGCTCTACTCTCCTCCAAAGCTCTGTCCTTCCTCAAGCTTTATCGCACGTACGTGTATTTCTCATGTGCCTCGTGTACGTCGCGTAAAATCGATTCGATTATTCCCCACGACGATTTTGACGAACTAATGTGTAAGCACGTTAACAAAAAAATCTCGTACGACGTAAAAAAAAGTTGCTTTGGTTTTTTGGATACTACATGTGTCAACCCAAGCAAACCCAATATTTTTTGAGGCGTTACCCCCACTTGTAGCGCAAAAAAGGCCTTTTTCATGAATTTTTTAAAAGAAAACTACAAAACTTTTTTAATCGATCAATATACCATCTTAAAGAACACATCTTGAAGAACTTTCAGTAATTTTTTTATTGAAAAATATTACATTGTTTAGTGGCAAATGGCCGTCAATGAAATAATGTTTTTAAATACACGGTTTGCGGTGACCAACATTGCGGCGAAGTGGATCATCTGAAAAAAAAATGCGGATGGATTTAGTCAAATATAAGTATAAACTAGTCTTTAATCGAAGGATTTTAAAAACTATTCATTTTTCACAAAATGGCGGACAGTCAAAGTTAATGGTTCGATTTTAACGAAAAAAACGGCCGTTTTTGGCTATAAAACGGCGATTTTTTTCGAAAAAAAAAAATCGAACGATTAAAGACTACATTTTTATGTATTAAATAAGCCTGCAAAATTTCAAGAAGATCGGTTCATTAGTGTTCGAGTAATCTTGGTCACCGACTTCAGAAATGCCATTTTGAGAAAAACGCGTTTAAAGTTTCAATTTCAGTTTACACGAAGAAAATATTTTTTTTGTAAACTTACATAGAGTCATCTATTCCGGGCATAAAAAAACTGCACTTCAAATTGCACTTAAAAAAAATGCAATAAAAAAAATCGATTTTTTCAAAATCGCAAGTGGGGGTAACCCCTTAAGGCAGTATTGGTGTATAGAAATTTGAAAACATGATTTTTCGAATCATAATTTATTATCTTGTTAACCAATTGGCCAATTGAACTCAGATTTGGCATCCACTTTCAGTATACTGTTTTTCAACGGTAGCAGAATTGAGTCGAAAGAGTTTTTTTATTTAACTTGTAGGATGGTCAGAAAAATAGAAAAAAATTGATGACCAAAGTTTAGCATGCCGCCACTTCGGTAACTTTTTTTTGCTGAATCTGGTACCAAACATCACAAAACTCATACAGATTAAGAATATGTTTGATTGCCTTTTAATTCATAGAACGTCTACAACACTGGTCGACAATTGGAGGCGTTTTTCACGCACCGTTGTAAACAAACGTACCGCGGTACATGGTGATCTTGCTTTTTTTTCAATTTGTACATATTCTTAAGAGGCTACATTTACCAAGAAGCCCGAAAAAAATGCCAATTAAATTTTCAAGGAATATAGCTAAAAGGTGATACTATAAAATGAAAATATTTTTGGAAAATGCCATTTTTTTCACCCACCTAGCTCGTTAAAAGATCAATGAACATGTGAATCAATTTGTTTAGTAACTTTTTTAGTTATTCCATCTTACTAACCACCTCCAAAACAGCGGTCTCGGCAACAAAACTGCCTTAAAAGCTGACGTAAAAAAATAGTTGTTTCAGTAGTACACATGTAAGCCTAAACGAACCCAAACAATTGTTTTTTCTAATTATCCGGCATCAAGATGAAAACCCAAACCAAATGTTCTTCGTAATAACCTTATCTTGAAATGCTGCTTCGGATCTTTCATTTACTTACACGTTTATTTTATTTTTTGAGAATAATTATGAATTCGCGTATAAACATAGATACACTGTTCAGCATGTGTATACCGGATAGCGCAAATGGATGTGCGCATCCGCGACGCCTATATATATATACATACAGGGTGTCCTGTTATGAATGGATAATCCTACAACTGTCGATAGTTCAGTTCATGTCCTACTATATGCTGGAGTTTCAGTTTAGCAAAAATCTCACGGTTTTCGAGACAAAAATCATCTGCTTTTGGTTTTTCGCATGCCATTTCTACAAATGAAATTTTTTTACCCGGTTTTTTCAAAAATACTCTTGGTCATTTGTTTCATGTGAAAAAGTCTTCTTTTTAACTTTAAATGTTAAGGAAACTATGAAAAAAGATGTTATGCAGAATTTTCATACAAACCAATTCGAACAGCTGAATTTGACAGCCTGCGGTGTAAAAAAATGCACTACGCATATCGTGCCAATTACTTTACAAAGTTGCTTAGATATTGTCGATTCATATCATTTGTAGAAATGGCATGCGAAAAACCAAAAGCAGATGATTTAAAAAAAAACTTCATAAAGCCCCAAATTTCGAAAAACGTGGGACTTTTACCAAACTGAAATTCCAGCATATAGTGGGACATGATCTGACCTATCGACAGTTGCAGGATTATCCATTAATTACAGGACACCCTATATATATATATATATACACACACACACATATACTACGGTGGTTAAATAAATGCATTTTGTTCCTCAACGGAAAATTGAAGTATGTTAAGAAAAAGAAAGTTTTGCAAAATTTGAAGGTTCTAAATAATTTTTTAGTTAGTGCTCAAACGCCTTTTTCATGTTTTTTTTCTCATGATTATCGGAGTATTATTTTTTTTATCTCGATGCAGAAAATGTGATCCAATGTAGGTCTTGATTTAATTTTTTCTGTAACAATACACCATTTTTATTAAAATATTTTTTTTTACCATAAACAATTTGTATTTGCAGATTAAGAATCAATATATGTAATTCGGTTGTGAAAATTATGTCAACCACTTGATGAATAAGAACACGGTGTTTACATCACTGAACGTCTAACAAGTATGCGTGTTTTTCTGGAGTAATATGTTGTTTTGGAGTAAGAAAACCAAGTCATACGAATTCAAGAGTTACAAACCGCGGCGCCGTTGTCGCCACTGCAGCTTTGTTTCTCTGACTGTTCGTGAGTTCTTTTCGCGGTTCATTTGACTGCTTCCAGTAGTTGCTGTATTGAGGTACGTCACAGTACACGTAAAAATAAAAATGTAAAAAAGTTCATTCGAACGATTCGAGGTCCCGTGCAGTTTTTGTGGTCTTGAATCCTTCACTTTGGGACTTTAATCAGGATTATGATGCGTGCCTAATTACTCTTAAAAACGGTTTCAACGGTTTGATTACGAAAAACGAAGACCAAAAACAATATCTGTTGCAAGTTGTGAGCGAGCACAGAAAAAGCCATCCTTTTTGCGAGAAGGGAAATTATTATTCGACATGATCTTCGGAGTAATTACGTAAGTCTTTCATATATTATTTACATATTTTTTAGAACATCCTTTGGAATTATTATTTTTATTAAAACTACTTAAAATGAAAACTACCTGTTTATGTTAACTTATAAAAGGCTCTAGAGCATAAAATGTTTTAAGAAAATTATACTGTTATAATGTCTATTGACGGGGAACAGAAATTGACGAAAAATCGAAGAAAAAAAAATTAAAAGTAGATTGAGCACTGCCTAAAAAAAATGTTTAGACCTCTCGAATTTTGTATGAATTACTTTTTCATAACGTAGTAACATTTTCCGTTGAGTGCCACGAAAAAAAATTAGTTTTTCTTTTTGAACCACCCTGAAAATTAAAAAATCAAAAACTAAAAGTCGTTTGAGCACGCCTAAACATTTTTTTAGACCTCTCAAATTTTGTATGAATTCTTTTTTCATAACGTAGTAACCTTTTTCGTTGAGTACCACGAAAAAAAAAATTATTTTTTCTTTTCGAACCACTCTAATATATATATATATATATATATATATATATATATATATATATATATATATATATATATATATATATATATATATATATATATATATATATATATATATATATATATGTATATATGTATGTATGTATGTATGTATACCCGCAAGTGTAATTGCAAACGCCAGGCAAGGTTAATTTGCTGGCTTACGGGATTTAACGTCCGAAGCATCTGACGGTGATTGAGTTAGAAAAGGCGCCAATGCGTTCCGCAGTTAAGATAAGGTGTCCGCGATAGTCCAACGTGTGTCGTCGAGCGAGAAACATCGAGCTTTACAGAGAGAGAGAGAGAGGGAGGGAGGGATAGAGTACGAAATTTATTTACGCGTATATCTACGGGAAATCGCTCGGCGAATCTTATATACCTGAAAGATACTCAAAGACCGAGAAATTCATGTACGTACACAATACGCGTAAACATTGCTGAAAGACACGCGATCGAGTCCTGCGAGAGTACGTATATATGCGAGAGCTATACGCGCGATCGACAGTTATTTATCGAGTGGCTCGTTACTCTGGTCGCGTCATTGAGTATCCCGCCGTGCATGTGCACCTGACAAATGAAAAGGCATCCTCAGCGTCTCGCCACTCGCTACCCATAGCGTAAGATGGGCCCTTCTCTATCGAACGTTAAACGATATGTACGAGCATATAATTATTGCCTCGCACTTACGGATCCTGCCGGCTTTTCTCGTCCTCGCTTTTCGCACGGAGACACGACAGAACGCGGTGAAGATCGTACGGGTAGATAATAAAATTTGCGTAGGACGAATGCCTGACTCCATGCCACCTGAAACTATTCACTTGGACTACGCGTCGATCAATGTGGATTCTTGCCTTTTCGCGTGCGCTATCTTTCCGGACAATCATTGTGGTATTCGTTTTAGTTATTTGGTTCATTTTTATTTTTCTATTTTTCAAATTTATTTCATTTTGTACGTATTTGTTTATTTCGGTGTTTATATATTTATTCATTTTTTAGTGACTTTTTTGCTTACTAAAATTTTTTCCATTTTTTTCACTTACTAATTTATTTATTTATTTTTCTTACTCATTTACTGATTTTAAAAAATGTTATTCATGTTAATTTGTATTTATTTGTTTATTTCGGTATTCGTGCACTCATTCATTTGTTTAGTAACTTTTTTGTTTACTATGTTTTGTTATCTATGTATGTATGTAGTTACCTACGTACTAATTTTTCTCCGTATCCATTTTTTACAAAACTATTTACATATTTAGTAATTTTTTCTGTATCCAATTTATTGTAATTTTGTATTTATTCGATTATTTCGTTTTTCGTGTATTTACTCATTTGTTTAATGACTATTGTATTTACTAATTCATTTATTTTTTCTTTCACCTGGTATTATACACATTTTACTTTCTCCTGGTATTTTTATTCCCACCCCCAATTCTGAAACCCTCACCGAAGTGTTTCCCAAAAGTTGGCTAATGCACAAATCCATCAGACGAGCAAGAGGGCACGGGGAAACTGCGAATAATCCGTAATATCGAATTTGCATTAAAAAAAAATCAAATACACCCATTAAGTGGATTCAACTAAATTGTTTTTTGAACAGATGAAACCGAATCACAGATTTATTAGGATTAAGGGATTAGGTCACAGCAAAGGGTATAAAATCATGTGCGAATTTAACAACTTTTTTCTCGTATGAAAAAGTGATTCACTCATAAAATTAATTACACATCTATTTAGTATGAACACCAAGCTGTTAGAATTTTTTTGCTCTATGTATAAAATGGCCGACTACTATTATTTTCTTTTGTAATCTTTTTTTAGGCGCTCCGCAGCGTGACATTTAGCATTCACAATTTTTTGCCTAGAACAAAAAACAAACCTTCTCGTCAATCTACATTAGAATACCGAGAGAAGCACGTACAGATCTTAACGGGGTCCTCTAGTTTCTCGGGTCGAAAAAATCGATTTTTTTTTTTTCATAAATCACATCTACAACATGTGTAGAAAATGTGTGCCAAAGGATTTTTCGATATTCGAAGTGGTTCACAAGTATAAATCACATGCGCGAACTTTCAAAAGCGTT
This sequence comes from Ophion slaviceki, assembly GCA_944452715.1. Taxonomy (NCBI): domain Eukaryota; kingdom Metazoa; phylum Arthropoda; class Insecta; order Hymenoptera; family Ichneumonidae; genus Ophion; species Ophion slaviceki. Next base: position 25,260,796 of record OX101794.1, read on the forward strand.
TTTCTCGAAACACCATTTTTCGAAACGGTGACCACGATATTTCAGAAACTACTGCACCGATCTTGTTCAAATTTATACAGCATCTTTAATATGTTATAAGCCAGCGATTGAACTAGGATTATCATGATTGCTTCGGTAGTTTTTTTTTGTACGAGCGAAAAACTTAAGAAAAAATGAGTAAAAAATAGAATGTAGTTTTCAAAAGTGTATAAAAAAGTCAATTTTTTAAATTTAGAATTCACTCTAGTTCAATCGCTAGTCTTAAATATGAAGATTAAAATGCCGTTTGGTTTTTTGATTTCAGATAAGCAGAACAGCCGCAATCTTGGTCACCGTCAAGCACCTCTTTTACTTGATGTCTTCCTGTCGGCCACTATAACGTTTATTCTATTATATATTTTGACTTCAAAAAATTTGTAAAGCTTATTTAAATGTTAATAAAGATTATGCAAAAACAATAAGATTGATTATTTCGATGCTTCGCCCGTAAAAAATTATTGAAAAAGCCGTAAAAAAAACAGCCGAGAAACTAAAGGACCCCGTTAAAAAATATTGTTTTATTCATAAGTTGTAGGTATTTGAACTTAAGAAATGAACGTTCAGTGAAAAATTTCGTTATAACTGCTCATAAACTGCTCATAAAATGAAAAGTTTTCGATTAATCAGACATTCCGTACGTACTTCTCTGCGAAATGCAATTAAGAACACAACTTTTAAATTTGAAGTAAATCGATTAAAAATTGTTGAAGTTATTTGTGACGCCAATTGGAAAAAATCTGTTTCGAGAAGTTTCGAGTAGTCGGCCATTTTGTACATCGAAAAAAAAAATATTTTCTAGCAGCTTGATATTCATACTAAATAGATGTGTAATTACTTTTATGAGTGAATCATTTTTTCATACGAAAAAAAATGTTAAACTCGCACATGACTTTATACCCATTACTGTGGCCTAACCCCTTAAATAAAATATTTAGTTATTGGACGATATTAAATAGATTTTGCTTTGAATAAATAAAAACATTTAAAATAAATCATTCCAATAATGGAATGCATCAGGATAAATTTTATTCCTCGAAAAATCTAGTTAATTCAAATTTCAAAAAATCAAATAGACGCGGTTGATAATATCAATAGAATTTTTCTGTCAGCGCATACTGGAGATCCCGGAAGGAGGCAGAGAGGGGGGAGCAATCGATGAGGGGTAGAGAGGGAAGACGAAATGATTTTCCTCATCACTCCCTCTCCCCAGCCTTCGTGCAGAAAAACGAGGCGACTTCGGCTTCTCTTGAAAAATCGAAAGCAATCTTAGTTTCCGAAGTAAAGATATTACGCCTGCCAATGCACGTCCTGTCGCGAATCGTCCACGCGAGCGTTTGAATGGCAGAGCCCCGGTTTTACTTCGTTTCTTCGCGCGCAAATTCTCGCTTCCGTTCCTTCAGCCGTATATCCCTCCTCCTTGCCCGGTATGACTATATCGCTCGAATATACATAATATTCGTTATACTTTGCGTGTCGTATGCCGCGTGCGAGAAAACTTGCCTCTCCCTCACTCTTCTTTCTATACTTAGATTGGCATGTGCGCGCGCCCGCGTCAAGAGAAAACTAATAACTGGTGCTAGCGTGTATGAAAGCGAGTACCCATTTCCATCTTATATCCGGCAACGTCGCAGTCCGTATCGCAAACGATTCCGGTATGTCGTTGCTTCGAGAATACTTGATCGATTTGTTGTCGTTAGTATACAAATTATGTTTCTTTTTTCTCTCAATATTTTTCCGTATATCCGCTCACGGCTTTTTAGCAACGGGCTTTTTGGATCAGCTCGGCGAGCGGGGCACGTGGAACTTTGCTGACAACTCTTTCGTCATGGGGAACTTCGGGCACCGAGAAACTGCAAAAAACCGAGATTTGCAATCCGTTTTACTGACGAAACTGGGGCTACTGGGAGAAGCATACTTATTTTGCTTCGGTTGAATATAACGTCGCCCATCGTCACCCAAAAAGAAAATTTTATTCGAAATCACTTTTTTTTTGTTAAATTCCGTACAAATGAAAAATAAACCGTTTCTCGCCTGTCAAAGTCTAATTGGAAATCACAAAATCATTAATAGCATTATTGGACATTAAAATGATAAAAAAAGCGTGTAAAAAAATATAATTGATTCGAAAAAAAAATACAAGGAAAAATGGGCCCACAATGAGAGTAGTCTTAAAAATCATAGGATGGGTCGCTCTATTTTAGAGAATTTTTTGAAAAAGTTAAAAAAGGTAATCATCTTTTTAAAAATGAGTTTTCACTTTAGAAGCAAAAAAAATGTTGATATTGATAATTGACAATTTTTTTCGTATTTTTTAACGAAAGTATGCTTCAAAATGAAAACAAAATATATAGGGCCATTTGTCGATATCTCAATTACTTCTGGAGTTATCAGCGTTTAAATGGTTCCAAAACTTCTTAAATCGACATTTTTTGGAAAATTACAACTCTTAAACGAGAAGAGATAAACATCTAAAAATTGGTGTGGACATCCCATTCATGGGGTACAATTTTACATTAAAAAATCAGGAAAACCAAAAATAGTTGGGGTCGCGGGCTCGACAAAACCGTGGGACTTTTACTAAACTGAAATTCCAGCATATAATAAGACGTGATCTGACCTATAGACAGTTGCAGGATTATCCATTCATAACAGGCCGCCCTGTATATACATGGACAGTGGGAGGAAAAAGAATGTGCATAACTCAATTTTTTAAAATAACTTTTCCACAAAAGGAAGCTTGTTTTTGAAGATAATTTTGACGGATGTAGACGCAACGCAAGTTAGGTCAGATTAGCAGACTGCGGATAGGGAGTGACAGGAAAATGTTAAAATGCTCGTGCAAAAATTGTCCAGGTATCCAATTAGATTCCCATACTCGTTCCCACTTTTTCATAGAGTTCCAATGGGTCGTCGCATCGGATCCTTATGCTAAAACGTCGTGGTCGTGCATTGTACGAATCAAATATGAATCCTAAAGGATTCTCACATCATCGAACAGAATCCAATACAATTCTTGATGGATCCCATCGCACTCTGTATCATGAATCGCAATCATTTGACTTTTCGAAAACAAAATATATAGATATACAAAATAAGTGGCTCTTGACAAAGTATAAATTTTGTCTTAAAAAAGTACATCTTACTTAAATATTGACTTGAATCACATCGCTGAAAATTCACGGTAATTATCGTTGTTTATTTCTATGAGTGCACTTTGACACATCACCTCACACTCGTTTTTTCTAGTGACTTTGCACGTATTTTCGATTCGAACGTGGTAAGGATTGTTAAGGGGCCAGTCCGCTTTGGAGCCACGAAAAAAGGCTATTTTCGCTATGTTTTTTTGAGGGTTTTATAAAAGAGTAAAAATCAAAATTTTAAAACCATCGAGGGTAATCTTGTTGCGAATCATGTTTACAATATGTGGTTCAAATTTCAAGAGATTCGGTTTATTAGTTTTAGAGATACGATGGAGCTAGATTTTGAAAACGTTGTTTCGAGAAAAACGCGTTTGAAGTTTATACTATGAAAAACTCTTACCTAAACTCAATCGTCAATTCCTGCACCGTGCAAAATCCCTTTTGATTGCTCATCATCGTCGATTTCTTCAAGTCTTGCTAGCTTTCAATTTTTTGAAATTTTCAATGTGGCCTGGCCCCTCAAAGAAGTAAATCAAAAGTTCCCGCAAATGACGCCCATTCGGCTCAAAGCCTGACATCTTCGCCAAAAAAAATTATGCGATGCTGGTACAAAATCGCTAATATTTCAAGGTCACGGTCTTGCCATAAGTCCAACCTTACGCCATGACGTTTTAATCTGGCAATTTCAACCATAACCTCCTGGTGGGGCCATTTTTTGTCAACCGACAGAGACCTGTTTATACTCCCGATTCATTAAAATTTCATCAGCTATTATCCAAACGTCGGCTCGACATCCGTAGTTTTCTCCACCCGGCACCGCAAGTCAGTGTAATTGCGAACGGACGAAGAATCTCGGTGGATCTCCGAAGGCCGATAGATCGTGCGACAACGGCGAAATTATTGGCGAAAAGAAGTGCGCCTCGAAGCGTAGTTCGGGTTGCCCGATTTTGGTCGAGGATTGAAGAGTGAAGGACGTAGCAAGAAAATTCGCGATCGAATTATGTTTTGCATCGTGAATGCCCGAGGGATGCACCGATCTCTCCCTCTCGCTCTATCCGACTGCACACTGTGTGCGCGCTTCTGGTAGTTGCGATGCTCCCGCAATTGGCTCGGTCCCGATCAATCGCCGTCCCTCCGTTTTCGTATATACGTACTCGGAAGAGTCTCATAATTCGCGGATGCCCACGCCGGGGTATATTATTTTCGCGTGGACCCCGCGAGGACCTTGTGATTACGAAACCATACGAAAAGGAAAGCACCGATGAAAAAGTAAAAAGAAATGATTAAGAGACGAAATACGCGGGAAGGAAGGATGATGACGAGGAGGAGAATCTCGGGGACGAGGACGACGTCGACGACCAGAAAGGACTTTGAGAGGGGTCGCGGTGAGAGACGAGGGCCGAGAGATAACCCATCATTTGCTCGTTCCCTCGTGGTAAGTGGATGTATACTGTATACGAGGAGGCTTTGGTAACGGTCCTTTTTCCTGCCCCTCTCGCGTACCACGGCTGCATCACAATAAGATTGCCCAGGCTTCTCGAACGAATTCAACGTGCCGATATTTCGATACAAACATGGCGGCGTCGAGTGGCCGAGATGTGCTCTCCAATGATCCAATATTCCAGCGCTCCAAGCGTCGGAAACGTGTTTTTTTCCATCAGGATTACACGGGTATACTGAGAAAATGGATTTTCCTTCGAGGCGCACAGAGGATCCGCGGATGGTGAGGCACAACCCCGCAGTGCCCTGCAGGGATTCTCCCATTCGTATATTGAGAGAAATACTTTCTGGTTGATAAATTTCCTAGCAGGGTATACGGATCACAACTGACGTGAAATCGGTCTTTGATTTATACAAGCAAGGTGGCTATCTACCTCCGTGTAGGTAGACACCTTCACTTGCTTTTCCCACATGCCACGACTATCATTTGTTAATCCGCAGGTGGAAGAAAATTCGACATGGAATCAGGGCGGCGGTAACGCAATGGAGACTGCGATGATCAATCGCCATCTTACAAGTCTTCTTACAGGCATCGGTCTTTACTCTTTTGAGCAACTAGTCACCCCAATGGTAATATTTGGAGCACGAGTTAGGCTCATCATCCACCCAAAGCGGTGCTTAAAAAAGCAACCAACCAACAGCTGAATTCATGTCTATCGAAGCTGAGCAAGGCGATCGTATTGGTTGTTTGTTACTCTGCTCATCTCCGCTTTGGTGGATGATGGCCCTAGCTACTTGAATAGCATAAACTCTACCGCGTGACTGTCGTCACGTTGACCAAAACCTGCCACATTCAGGATCATTCCTCCAGTGACGTTGGGTAACTGATCCATTGATGCTGCGCGAAGACAACATCAGAATTCGAATGGAACTTGTTCCTTTCCCGCATAATAATTTGCAATATTGTCACTGCATAAGCGTGTGGACTGATCAATAATTAGAGCAGAGTTTCAACGCGGCTCCGTCATCTCTTCTTCTCTCTCCCTCTCTTGCTCAGTGAAGACTATACGTCGGGGATGTTAATGAACATGTGGTACGCTGGTGGACTCCAAGGTTCTCCATCCCTACACTACCGAGATTCCCATCTATTGGGATGTGTAAGCTATGTGACAAAGTGTACATATTACAGTCTAGAATGGTATGTGCAGTCTGTGTGTAGTACGTAGCAGCGTAGCTACGAAGGAGCTGAATCTCCCCAAGAGGCTTCGCAAGAGAAGTTGCCAACGGGAGCTCTTATATAGAAGGTCCCGGCATTATGTCTCCATCCGCCTTGCATCAGCACAGCTCTCGCTCCATGACGTGACGTGAGTGTTCCAGACAACCTAATTACATCACAATATAGCACGTCGACCCATAGCTATAACGTTGCAGGGCGAGGCACGGGCCTCCTCTCTCCCAGCGCGCGCAATACCTTAGCTCCTTCCTCCAGACTGAGCCACCATTCGCAGGGGTGTCCTTTTGCAACCCATTGCTTATGAGCTGTATACATCGTTGTACCTCTTCCCAATTCCAACTGCTACATACACGTCTCAGACGATCTTCCGTTGCAACGGGGCGCAAACGACAACCACAAAATCCAATAAGAGTCTACATGCATAGTTGAGAAGCTACAATTCACGTGCATAGATGAGGAGCTGCAATTATTCGTATTAAGGCGGTTTGCGAACACGTGTGGAGCCTCTCATTTCGTCTTTCATCGATGCTTTATGGGCTTCGTGGCTGGGGGAGTGTTATCAAGACCATTGTCCGTTCCTATGATCCATTCTTGCAATGTCTTGGCTTGGAAAACTAGACTCATCGGTGAAAGCGGCTGAGAAAAAATCAGTTTTCGACGAAAGCAGCTTGACCTCTTGTGAAAAACAATATTGGAAAGAGTCCTGCAGCCTTTTGGAATCCACAAAGACCAGGACCAACAGTTAGTCCAGATTGCACTAGATGATTCGCATATGTGGCTTAAATTGCTATTGATGAAGTGATAGGGCTTATTCAGACTTTACAATTGCATGTCCATTCCTGTGATCCATTCTGGTAACGTTTTGGCTTGAAGATCCGAAATGATACGTGAAAGCAGCTGAAAAAAAGATCGGCTTTGGACAAAACTAACTTGACCACTAGTGAAGAACAATATTGCAAAGAGTCTTGTAGCCTTCTGGAATCTGAAAAGACCAGGGCAACAAGTTAGTCCAGATTGGACTAGATGATTCACGCATGTGACTCAAATTGCTACTGATGAAGTTGTTGGGTTTGTTAAGATTTCGTCATGTCCATTTCTGTGATCCGTTCTGGTAACGTTTTGGCTTGAAGATCCGAAAAGATGCGTGAAAGCAGCTGAAAAAAGATCGGCTTTGGACAAAAATAGCTTGACCACTAGTGAAGAACAATATTGAAAAGAGTCTTGTAGCCTTCTGGAATCTGAAAAGACCAGGACCACAAGTTAGTCCAGATTGGACAAGATGATTCACGCATGTGGCTCAAATTGCTACTGATGAAGTTATTGGGTTTGTTAACGCGGTCCTCTAGTTTCTCGGCTGTTTTTTTTACGGCTTTTTCAATAATTTTTTACGGGCAAAGCATCGAAATAATCGATCTCATTGTTTTTGCATAATCTTTATTAACATTTAAATAAGCTTTACAAATTTTTTGAAGTCAAAATATATAATAGAATAAAAGTTATAGTGGGCGACAGGAAGACATCAAGTAAAAGAGGTGCTTGACGGTGACCAAGATTGCGGCTGTTCTGCTTATCTGAAATAAAAAAACCAAACGGCATTTTAATCTTCATATTTAAGACTAGCGATTGAACTAGAGTGAATTCTAAATTACAAAAATTGACTTTTTTATACACTTTTGAAAATTACATTCAATTTTTTACTCATTTTTTCTCAAGTTTTTCGCTCGTACAGAAAAAAATTATCGAAGCACTCATGATAATCCTAGTTCAATCGCTGGCTTATAACATATTAAAGATGCTGTATAAATTTGAACAAGATTGGTGCAGTAGTTTCTGAAATATCGTGCTCACCGTTTCGAAAAATGGTGTTTCGAGAAAAACGCGTTTGAAAGTATACCTGCTCCGTTCCAGGGCCGTAACTTGTGAACCACTTCGAATATCGAAAAATCCTTTGGCACACATTTTCTACACATGTTGTAGATGTGATTTATGAAAAAAAATCGATTTTTTCGACCCGAGAAACTAGAGGACCGCTTTAAGATTTCGTCATGTCCATTTCTGTGATCCATTCTGGTAACGTTTTGGCTTGAAGATCCGAAATGATTCGTGAAAGCAGTTGAGAAAAACATAAGTTTCGGATAAAAGTAACATGACCACTTGAGAATAACAATATTAGAAATAGTCCTGTAGCCTTCTGGAATCCGAAAAGGCCAAGAACCAGAAGTCGGTCTAGATTACACTAGATGATTCACCTGTGTAGCTCATACAGCTGTCTATGAATTCGTTGGATCTACCGCAGAGCAAATACGATTATACCTCGCGTCATAGATTTATTCCCCGATGTTCCCTGCCGGAGAGATCATCGTACCGGGAAATTATAAAGGTTAACGATCGTGAGTAAGACACACCGCAGGCGGGAGAGCACTGCACGGATCAATCACACACCCAGCACGGGATCAAGAATTTATGTGCCTAATATGACAACTCGCATTGATCTAAACATCGTACATGGATATCTCACGAGAAAATTCGATCGCCCTCTATGTGTTACGTGTTGTGAAACATTATTCTTTTCCTGCTCGTTCTCATTCCTGTCATCCTTCATATGGAAGTTACAATTTTGACTTGACTTCGAGTTCCCGTTATGCTCTACAGTTTTCCACGAATGAAGGATTCCTGTCCATTTTGCGCAATGATCAGGATAAACTCGGAATTTTCCGGTTATGATTTTCCCTCATCCTTGTAACTACGGAATTTCTGTTGAATATAATCACGTGACATCTGGCCGTTTTTACAATTAGCTACGCTCGATTGACTAAGAAAACTTCGATATCTCGAAAATACCTTGCGTTTATAACCGGACGTAAACTTTCATTCGGAATAATGTGAATGTGACTGTTACGACTGTACGTCTGCCAGTGTGATGGCAGTGTAACAGTGATGGCGACGATCGCCGCCGTTCAAAGGATTATTGCGAGGAGTTCACCCAGTGGATTTCTAGCATACAACTCCTTGAGTCGTGAACGGGAGAGCTGCTCTCCCCTATGCGATCTCTTGAGGAGAGAAGTTTCGCCCGCGGCCTCCTTACGAGCAGGAACTCGTCGTCATAATCCTCGCTCGTTGGTATTTTATCCAACTCCGCGTGTCATAAAGTGCCGATATTTATCGTCATTGCGTAAGCCAACTTCATGGGCCCGAGAGAGAAAGAGTAGAAAACGGACGCGAGCTTTGATACCGTGTGAGTCTTGTATAGCAAAATATCGTGGCCTAATGATATTCCCGAGACTTCGTGAATTCTCGTAAAGAAAAATGCGCTATTATTCCAAAGGATAGTTTCTTTTGATACTTGATTGGAGACAACTGATCATCCAACAGACGAGTGGAACATCAAAGCTTAGTTGCTGGTAGTGAATTGTTCCAGTTTTTGGAAGTAGTTTTTCTGTTTTTGTATTTGTGACGTTGAGGAGTGAGACTATCGTAGTGTCCCTCGAGGTTTATTGATCTTCTGATCCTTGTACTGTGGATCATCGGCTGAGGCGTGAATCACCAGCTGCCCCGCATTTCCTGGAGCTACGAATTGCTGGGCAAATCAGAACGAATGAGTTTGAGAGCAGCCCTTTTGGCTTTCCGAAACAGGGTTGACTGGCAATTCGACAATGAGGGCAACATCATAAAACGGACATTTTTTGACGATTGAGTGAAAACACTTTTGATCCACATGCGAAAATAATTTGAATCGTTAATATATTTTTTTTTAAGTCCCTATTGACGTATTTTTACCCTTTGAATATACATTTACTTTTTATTTCCCAGATATTATGCCAAACTCACAATTTCTATGAAGAAAGGTCGGGTGAATGAAAACATTTTTTTCTAACGAAAAAAACCAGAAGGGGCTAAAAGAGTAACAAAAAAGTACAAATTTGCGGAGGTTTTCTAATCGGAGGAAAAGTCCTCATCTGATATCCCGTTGAAATTGTGTAAAAGCCGATTTTTTTCTCCTTTGGCCACCTTTCCTGTATCACTAAAATCCCGAAATTTCAAGTAGCCGTAGCGGCGATCCTATTTGAGTCACAAAAACTTGTCGGAGTTTTCCTAAAAAGGATTTTGGTAGGTTTAGAGAACACCACCTCGTTCATCCCAAAATCTCGATTAGTTTTCTCGGAAAAAGCACTGGAAAAGTGGCCGAATCAGAGGCAAAGGGGTGTGTATGGAAAAATTGGTAAAAATCGATGACCGGTTTTAAATTCTGCAAAAATTGGAAAACGATCGAAGTCCAATCGATCAAATAGCGTTTAAGAATGCAAACGATAACGAAGGAAATGAGTACACAATGGAATTCCAAATAAAAACAAAAAATCAGTAATCGACGATTCAGTCATGTCATTCATTTTTGCCCAAGATGCGAAATAAATTTGAATTTCTAATCTTTTTTTTATCACTCTATCGTATTTTTACCCCGCGAATCCAAATTCACAATTAATTTCTCCCAAAATCTTCAATGTTGATTAAGAATCATCGAAAACGTGTAGAATGAACTTTACCCCCTTGCTGTCCGGCATCAATGCAAAAATACGTAAACTTCAATGTTATCCTCCCTTCACAAAGTCCTTCGTAAAGTTTGATGCAATTTAATGCAGTCCGTTTAAATATGGCGTATGAGAAATGAAAACTAAGGGGTGGTTTATTCCTTCATTTTTATTTTTTTCTACGTACCCATGGTGGATTTCTGATCATTTTGCATTCGCAAAATCTCATTGGTGTTCTGCTTGTAGGTGGAGCTGCATAAGCAACCCTTGACATGCCTCACTCTAGGGGTTGACTGCACCCCTTGGAGGCGTTTTTCCACCGATGAAAACATCGAATAGTTTTTAATGCTCCACCATAGACATGAGTTGCAACAAAGTCGAAGACGGACACCAAAGTGATGTTCCCTGCTAGGCAACAGGGGAAGCATCACGGATGACATTTGCGTGAACCTGAACAAGGCCAGCGATGGAAATGGGAATGCAACAGCACTCTCGATAACCAACATAGCATCCCCAATAGCAGAAAATGGACAACGACTTCCGCGTTTATCTTTACCTCCCGATACTCAACCGCTATCCATATGGTGGCTTATAAAACTCCGGTCTTTTTGTAATCCTGAAAAATTGGACGTGCAAACGGGGATAGCAGGCAATCGTAACTAAATTGCCATTTCCGAGGAATTTCCAGCTTATTTTATAGGTACATGTCCGAGTATCGCGAATATATTGCGCATGGAGGCATCGCGAAGTCTTGCTAGGATCATAATGTGGCTGGCGAGCTGCGTAGAGCATCAAATGTGCAGCTGCATCGGAACACAGAGGCGGAAAGTGGATAGAGAGCGGACTAGGGGAATTAAAAGGCGAACGAGACGTAAGAAAACAGTTTTATCATGCAGAGAAAGAGAAAGAGGGAAGGAGATAGCCGTCCATTGCTTTTTCCCATGAGATGTCTTGCATGCTCGTCCCCTTTTGCTCGTTCTATCGGCGGAACATCATACGAAAATTCTCCGCTTGGAGAGAAAGAGCAAGAGAGAGAGAGAGGGAGATATTAAGGGAGGGAAAGAGCAGCCTGTCAATTGTGGTCGAGAGAATCTATTAGCAAAAACGAATTCTTACGCGTTCAACCGCAAGAGTTCAAACGCTCGTTCGTTCTGGAGATGACAAGAGCGCACGAGCATGGATCGAAAATATTTCGCATCACGATTACATCGATCTGAAATACTGGTACGAAAGGGCAATTCATGCTTGTATAAGTAGAAGGCGAGAAACCAACTGGCTAACAGCTTATGAGCTATTAATGAAATGCACCAGGTGAATAGTCATCATTTCTTTTGACTACTCGCAACGTCGATACTTTTCATCTATTACAACCTGTACATTCGACGATTTCAATTAATCCGTAGCTCTGTAATTATTTCTATCGTATCCGTGCAAATGCATCCAATGCAGCCACACCCCATCACTTCACTTGCGAACGAGATTAGGACTGCGTGGAAATATTTGCTCGATTTCTCATCGTAACGTTTTTTTTTTTTAAGCAAAGACGACTTTCGGTGTATTCATTTTGCTACTAACTGTTGAGACTGCGTGGGAAGCTTTTTCTTTAGACTGCATTATGGGTATTTGTAATTTGGGAAATACACGACAAAAATTTCGAATTCAAAAGTGCGGAAGAATTTCAAATAGGGGAGAAGCACTATATATCGGATAGTGGGGTACCTCAAGTTTTCCTACAGTGACAGCTGTTTTTGATTTTATACAGTAATCACTGGTCGTAAGATGTCACACTGCAAAACTTTTGGTTGCCTAGCAAAAACAATGGCACAACAATGAACTGATGTTACTTTTCGCCGGCGTGAAAAAATATTTTTTGCGTTAGGGGTCTTCTCACTTTAGACGCTAAAAAAGAAGGTTATTTTCATGAATTCTTTTGATAGGTTTCTATTATAGATGTTGATATGAAAGTTGTTACACTTAATAAATACACTTTCGAAATATATTAAAATGTATTATTTATTTATTTAAGTCACTATTTATAGACGAAAATGGTAGTTAAAAAATGTCCGAAAAAATTGTAGGTCTGCGCTGTTGATGAAATCTCGGAGATGGATCATCCGAAACAAAAACATCAATCGGTTTTAGATTCAGTATGTTAATGGCTATAGCCCATACCATGCGATTTTTGATATATGCAAAAATAACAAAATGGTGGACATTTATCGAAAAAACAAAAAAAGACAAGAAAATAGTAAACATCAAAATTTAAAAAAATCGGTCATATGCGCTATAGCTATAGTGAAATTTCATAAGGATCGATTCAGTAGTTTCGAAGATTTTGTCAACAAGCCGTCGAAAAACGTTGTTTCGAGAAAACGCATTTAAAGTTTGTTTGGGTTACATAAATACATACATTTTTTTAAAACGTATTTCGAAAGTGTATTTATTAAGTGTAACAACTTTTATATCAATATCTATAATATAAACATATGAAAAAATAATGAAAATAGCCCTTTTTAACGACTCCTTAAGGCGTTACCCCCCACTTGTAGCGCAAAAAAAGGCCTTTTTCATGAATTTTTTAAAAGAAAACTACAAAACTTTTTTGATCGATCAATATACCATCTTAAAGAACACATCTTGAAGAACTTTCAGTAATTTTTTTATTGAAAAATATTACATTGCTTAGTGGCAAATGGCCGTCAATGAAATAATGTTTTTATATACACGGTTTGCGGTGACCAACATTGCGGCGAAGTGGATTATCTGAAAAAAATGCGGATGGATTTAGTCAAATATAAGTATAAACTAGTCTTTAATCGAAGGATTTTAAAAAATATTCATTTTTCACAAAATGGCGGACAGTCAAAGTTAATGGTTCGATTTTAACGAAAAAAAACGGCCGTTTTTGGCTATAAAACGGCCATTTTTTTTCGAAAAAAAAATCGAACGATTAAAGACTACATTTTTAGGTATTAAATAAGCCTGCAAAATTTCAAGAAGATCGGTTCATTAGTGTTCGAGTAATCTTGGTCACCAACTTCAGAAATGCCATTTTGAGAAAAACGCGTTTAAAGTTTCAATTTCAGTTTACATGAAGAAAATATTTTTTTTTGTAAACTTACATAGAGTCATCTATTCCGGGCCCATACAGAAGCATGGGCCCGGATACTTATACTTCAAAAAAATGCAATAAAAAAATCGATTTTTTCAAAATCGCAAGTGGGGGTAACCCCTTAAAAAGTGTTGTTTTCATTGAGATAAGTCCAAATGATTTATGTTTTTTTTTTCGATGAATTCATTTTACTTAATGAATATCTGATGTTCGCAAATATGTATACAAGCATAACTGTTCATATTCGGCCATGTCAAGTCTTAGTATCGGATACTTGATCGAGCCTAATATTGGATATCCGTTTGTGCCAATATGTTCCTACCTAATCAAACATTGACTCATAAAGACTGATGTTTTACAATAATTACAAAGTTAAAACAATAAACGTTTTGTTTTATTGTATATAAAAATAGTTCCCGAATATCAGATATAAAAAAAATAAAGTTTGGGCCCTTATATCGGATATTCGATTATAGGCAACCTTTTTGAAAACCATGATTTCCGTAATTTTTTGTAAAACATCGTATAACTCAAAGTATTCAAATGCAATATGTAAAATAATTATTAGCACCTTGATGTATATGACATGTGGATCATAAAATCGTAAAATAAAAAGCAATTGTTTACCTTCGTTTTTTCAATTCGAAAAAAAAGTATCCGACATAAGGTGCCACTCTCCTATTCCTCGGGAGTGGAAGAGACAGATTGATTGATTGATACTCTTCATTATGCCCTAGCGTACTTTCTCGGCAAGTGTTCGAGAACAAAAGAAAAATACAAAAAAAATACACAATCAAGAAAAGAATGAGACTCTGTATAAAAATAGAATAATAATAAAAATAAAAATAAAATCAAAGCAAAATAAATATAGACATTCGTTTCGTGCTGTTGGTCTAAATAACGTCGTATCAAAATGTGCAATTAATGGTGCCGGGAGAATATATAATCAGTTCTGTGGCGCGACCGTCATTATAGAAATTAACAATCATAATGAAATTAAAATAACCCAAACAATAATCATAACAATGATAAAAATATAATAATAACAAAGTTAAAAACCATGTGATGACTTTTTCTGATCGTGTGACTCACGCCTCGACGCACTTACGGTCTAGAGCGTTGTGACTTAACCTAACTCATAATTACGGAAAGTAAGAAGGAACTCAAGTAACGAAGACGGCCAACCTGATGCAGTGATGGAAACTAGCGAGGAGAGAAAGAGAGAGAGAGAGAGAGAGAGAGAGAGAGAGAGAAACTGATTGATCCAGTCGAATAAGTGAATTAACCTCAAAAAGCTCCAATCTTTTCTCTCTTCTGCTACTGCTCTTACCATCTTCGTTTTTCTCGCAATAGACAGCGAGCTATCTCGCCACCAAATTCGGTCAGATCTTCGCGTTCTTCATATCCGCCGATCCATCATTAATTGCTTGACTCAGAAAATATTTCGAGGCAATCGCAGAATTCTCAAGCCCCGTCGCGCCTTCTTTTCCCCTCCGCCTAGCGTAGCTTTCCTTTTCTGTGATTCATATCTATCCTGATGCACTCACTGATGCACTCACCGATTTTTTTTGTTCACCATGGCGTAACGAGGCTCTGCTTTGAATGCATTTCAAATGTATCGAGCCCCGTACCTCCTTGCTCTCTCTCTCTCTCTCTCCCTCTATATATATATATATATATATATATATATATATATATATATATATATATATATATATATATATATATATCTTCATTGCCTTCGCGTATATCACTCTCCTGAATTCCGCGCCTCCATAATCTTCGGCCGTCGTTGTCGTCGTCGTCAATCGGGAAACACAATTTTCCAGTTCTCCATGCTGGAGGCGCGCGCGCGCCTGCATGTTCCGATACCACGATAGAGCTAGGACGTAGAGCGAGTTAAAAAAAAACAAACAAGGTAGGATAAGAAAAAAAAAGCCGTAATCAGGTAAAAGTGTATGAGTGGCGAGGCGGATCCTAATAAGGTGGTGCACGAGCGCAATGCCTCCAGGCCTTTTCCCGATTGGGCATACTTTGTACCGTACATGTTTATATGTACATATTTATACATATAAGCGGGGTGTGTATGTGAATGTGGACCTCTTACTACGATGTATACACATTTTTCGATACGTAAAGGTGTACTATGTATGGAAGTCATTGTGGATCACGTCCTCACATATATATATAATATATAAGCGAGCTTTTCTCATATATACGAACGTACGCATTCGTGCACCGTGTCTCTTTACCTCTCTCTCTATACGCTCCCCTTATATCGCTGTATAAGTGAATCTAGTGAATTTGCAGTGGGGGATTCTGCAGCATCTCCGGCTGAAACAGCAGTCTATATATCCCTGCTGCATTTCTCTCTCTCTCTCTCTCTCTCTCTCTCTCTCTCTCTCTCTCGATCTATATCCACATAAATATATATATATCCTCTTTTCACAACTCGGTTTCTCTGTCGCTCGTTCTCTTTCCTAGTTGGAGAACGCGCACGCACGTGATCATCTGTTGGTTCAGTGATGTTGCTCGGTGCAAGAAATCGGCTATGGCTTTCGCTCCCTCTCTCTCGCGCGCTGTCTCTGTCTTTCGCGATACCATTCCTGAATCGCAGAGCGAGCTCTTGCGTATATGAAGAGAAAGAGAACGAGAGAGAGAGAGAGAGAGAGAGAGAGAGAGAGAGAGAGAGAGAGAGAGAGAGAGAGAGAGAGAGAGAGAGAGAGAGAGGGAAGACCACCGAAGCAGCATCAGTACACACGGGAGCCGCATCCTCGACAACTTGATTAATAGCCTTAATTAAGATATTTAATTGCTCTTATTTTTATTTTTGTCCCCGAAGGTCTGTTATAATGGCGAGACATATACGAGTCTCGACGCTCGCGAGCAAAACGAACACACTCCCGGTGCTCTCCCTCTCCCTCTCTCTCTCTCTCCCTCTTTCTCTTTTCCTCTCTTGGCCGCTCTATCACACCGCGCTAATATACGAACATCGAATGGGAGAGAGATAGAAGAGACGTTTTCGCCGCGACGTCAGTTGAGTGCACTACCAGAGCCTCGATACACGCACTCACACAAACGCATACACGTACACCGAAATACGTGGTCCAGTGAATATGTACATTGCACCCCTATATATATATATATATATATATATATACACACACACACACATGTGTGTATATATATGTTTATATGAACAGATATATTCTGCAAGCATCCACAAGGTGCCCGAGGTAAGCGCACTTAAGAACACGTCATAATCTACCTCTTGTCTAAGTAAAAGTACCTCTCGATTTATACAGACAAATATATCTACACACACACACGCACACGCGCGCGCGCACACACAAACACACACACACACACACACACACACACACACAAATATATATACAGGGTGTCCTGTCATGAATGGATAACCCTGCAACTGTCGATATGTCAGATCACGTCCTACTATATGCTGGAATTTCAGTTTAGTAAAAGACCCACGATTTCGACATTAAAATCATCTGCTTTCGTTTTTCGCATGCCATTTCTACAAATGACAAATTTTTTTACCCGGTTTTTTTTAAATACTCTTGGTCATTTGTTTTATCTAGAAGAGGATTTTTTTAACCTTAAATGTTAAGGAAACTTCATGAAAAAAGATCTCATGCAGAATTTTCATACAATCCAATTCGAGAACATTTGACTTTGATAGCCTGCGGTGAAATAAAATGTACTGCGCATATCGTGCCAATTACTTCGAAAAGTTGCTTAGTTATTGTCGATTCATATCATTTGTAGAGATGGCGTGCAAAAAATTAAAAGCAGATGATTTTTTTCATAACATTATATGAAGCCCAAAATCTAGAAAACCGTGGGATTTTTACTAAAGTGAAATTTGAGCATTTGGTAGGGCATGATCTGACCTATCGGAAGTTGCAGATTACCCATTCATAACAGGACACCCTGTATAATATATATATATATATATATATATATATTCATATGTGTATATACTCCTTTAGGAAGTGTTGTATCGTGGCTATAAGTCCATGGGACGCTATGTAGCCACGATTAACGACGCTCGGGGACGCGACCAGTGTTTACGAGCCATCGGCTCTTCAAGTTTCTTTTCGACGTTCAATCGCGCGCCCTTTTAATGAGCCTACATTATTCATGAAGCTTCCACATGCTGCACTTTATCCGCGGTGTTCATTATATGAACTATAATATGTATATATATGTGTGTGTGTATTATATATATATATATATATATATATATATATATATATATATATATACACACACAGATGGAGGCATGTATGTGCGTGCGCGCATACAGTACCGCGAAAGGGCGAGAGGGCGAGCCGAAAGAAAAAAACGCAGAGCAGAACAGACAATTTCGAGACAATTGCTAAATACTGTGCCGAAATTCTTCAACAAAAAGATTACGAATGATCCGAAATCTCATGTGAATTCTGCGGCATTCCTCTTTCACCCTCGTGCACGCACCTGTCTCGGGCAGGGCATACGCGCACTTTGCATAAGCATAGCATATTGCAGGACGAACACGCTTCGAAATTAACAGATCTCTCGCCTCGAGGGAATATGTTAACTGCTTGTTGCAGGCTTGGTAATGGAAATTATACGCATGCGGGGAAAAATCATTTTTCAGTACGTTATGCGTGTTTTTTTTTTAAGAAAAATCGTTGACATTGGGAGCAGGAGGGTTGTTGAAATTACTTTTGTATGGATACTTTTAGATTTCTCTTTGGTAGGGTTTTGAAGAAAGTGGGGCTTATGCAATGTTAAGTATAGGGACATTAGAGATATGGAAAAACCGATGTTGGAGTCGAACAATACCGATATTTCGATAATAGAGTTTGAAAAATTAATATATCATTATAATGCTTATTAATTCCATTTAAGTTACTTTTACTTTCTTTTTTATAACGTTTACCAGTCTTCAAATATTATAACCTACGTGAAATATTTCCGAAGTGTCACCTCATTTATCCTCGAGTGTGGAATCAGAAAGGGCCTGTTCTTCCGCGGCTTACACCTGCAATAAGGTAAGATCGTTTCTGAAAGACGAAACTTCAGATGCCCTCTGTTTTTTGCGATCATTGTTTCAACAATCTCAACCTCGTTAATTGAGGCAATCCTATCGCTTCAGACCAGTCATACCACTGATCATACTTGAGACTTGTACAATTCATATTTTTATCAGGTGCAAAAAAAATAATTTGTAATAACTAAAATTTTCCATGTTTAACGGGGTCCTCTAGTTTCTCGGCTGTTTTTTACGGCTTTTTCAATAATTTTTTACGGGCAAAGCATCGAAATAATCAATCTCATTGTTTTTGCATAATCTTTATTAACATTTAAATAAGCTTTACAAATTTTTTGAAGTCAAAATATATAATAGAATAAACGTTATAGTGGCCGACAGGAAGACATCAAGTAAAAGAGGTGCTTGACGGTGACCAAGATTGCGGCTGTTCTGCTTATCTGAAATCAAAAAACCAAACGGCATTTTAATCTTCATATTTAAGACTAGCGATTGAACTAGAGTGAATTCTAAATTACAAAAATTGACTTTTTTATACACTTTTGAAAATTACATTCTATTTTTTACTCATTTTTTCTTAAGTTTTTCGCTCGTACAAAAAAAACTATCGAAGCAATCATGATAATCCTAGTTCAATCGCTGGCTTATAACATATTAAAGATGCTGTATAAATTTGAAGAAGATCGGTGCAGTAGTTTCTGAAATATCGTGGTCACCGTTTCGAAAAATGGTGTTTCGAGAAAAACGCGTTTGAAAGTTCGCGCATGTGATTTATACTTGTGAACCACTTCGAATATCGAAAAATCCTTTGGCACACATTTTCTACACATGTTGTAGATGTGATTTATGAAAAAAAAATCGATTTTTTCGACCCGAGAAACTAGAGGACCCCGTTAAACTGTTGAATGAATGTTCACATTTAATTAGAAAAATGAAAAAAATAGTTATTCCAACGATTCGCGCGGTATTTCTAGATTTGATATTTGGCAGCATTGGTTCTATCTCCGTCTCTTTTTACTCAACCAGGCGAGTTTAACCTCCATGCTTTTCAACGTCGAACTGTCGAAACAATGTCAGGTGCGGGAAATATAAAGCATTGTATTCGGGCCACGACTGGTAAAAAGCGTGGAAAATTTGTGTCGGCGAAATATGTCAGTTAAACATGAAATATGTGTGGAAATTCGAATGAGTGGGATGAGGTTAGAAATACAGTCAGCTGGTGCCTTGCTGTCACGTCTCTTTATCGTAGCAAATGGTAATAAATCCAATACCGGAAGTTCAAATTTAACTTGATATTACATAAAAATTAGGTCAATACGCGTGTTTTTTTTCTGAGAGCATTGGATTACTACAAGTCTTAAGTATGTATATCTGATTATTTTTAAGAATCTGATGGATTCCCACTATTATTTACACTTTTGTAGCGACCGGGAATTGCGTTTTGGCATGTCGTCTCGGAATTCCTTTACAAAAATACGCGATTAAAAATTTTTTTTTCCCAGCAATTAGGTCGATAACCGACTCTGAAGTTTTACAGAGACGATTATTATTAGATTTAGCGAAGTTCAAAAAAAATTATGAAATTCCTATGGATTGAAGCGTGGCGAAAGGATTACCTTAAAGTGACCATGCTGTTGCGTGCCTACTACAATCCATACCATTTGTTTGCATTCTGATAGCTACGACTACTTACGCTGACTCGCATAAAACTTCTTAATTTTTATTTTGCTTGTTTACTACTTATTTAATTTGCATGAAAGTTACTATTTATATTTTTTTTGTTTTTTTGTAAATTATTTTATATTGGGTTTGATACATTTAAGAACATAGCAGAGTATGTTTAGAATCGTATAATTAATGAAGATCTCAATGAAAGACGGTGATTTTCAAAAAATACTTTGGTTCCATTTAGCTATACACTATTATTTCCACGCTTCTAACGTTTTTACCAGCTTTTATTTAACTTGCCATGTTCGTGCGTCTGTCTTTCAGGTTCGAAATTTGTAATCCATTTTTCAAGCAGTCGCTGGTATCCGATTGAGCTGAAATTTGACATACCCATGTAACTTCGGTGACAGTGCAATGATATGGTACCATGGAGCTGGTCTGATGATGGAGGTGGGAGGTGGGAACTGAAATTTCCCAATGGCAAATGGCAGGACAATCGAGATTGGGCTCATTAACTTTGTTGACTTGAGCACTATTTATAATTACACTATTATAAAGTTTCTCGCGAAACCTTTGCAACCTTAGGCAAGGTTTTTTATTACGCCGATGTCTGAATGGCATGGGGGGCTGGCATGGAAAATAAATAAACAAATTCTCATGCTAAAAAGTATAAAATAAGATAAACGTAAAAAAACTTTTTTAAAACAAGCTTTGATTTAAAAGGTACTGTACTAAAAAGGAACAAATAATGTTCATTAAAATTGAAAATCAAAACAGTATAACTACAAAAAAGTCCTTCCCTTAGTCCCTCATGATCGGTGCAAGCACTAAAAAGGTACATAAACGTTGACATTTAAAAAAATATGCAATATAAATTTTATAACCTTGAGGCGTCAAACGTCGTAAGTACTAATACTACTTTAAAATTTCTGAAAAAAGCCTCAAGCTTTTAAAATTTATATTAAAATTTTTTTAAATATGTATGTTCATGTACCTTTTAAGTACTTGCACCTATGATGAGCGACCAAGGAAGCGACTTTTTTGTAGTTATACTGTTTGGATTTTCAATTTTACTAGACATTATTTTCTACTTTTGGTATAGTACCTTTAGGTAAAAGCTTGTTTAAAAAAAAATTTACGTTTATTTTTTAATCAAGGTTTCGCGTAATTATCGGAAAATATCAAAATACCGGTATTCCCATATCACAACTGGTTTTAGGATATGTTTTCCGCTATTAAATAGCTCAGTAATGCTTTACGCAAAAGTCAACCATTTTCAAGATTCTATTATTTTTTAAGGGGTTACCCCCACTTGCGATTTTGAAAAAATCGATTTTTTTTATTGCATTTTTTTGAAGTATAAGTATCCGGGCCCATACTTCTGTATGGGCCCGGAATAGATGACTCTATGTAAGTTTACAAAAAAAAATATTTTCTTCGTGTAAACTGAAATTGAAACTTTAAACGCGTTTTTCTCAAAATGGCATTTCTGAAGTCGGTGACCAAGATTACTCGAACACTAATTAACCGATCTTCTTGAAATTTTGCAGGCTTATTTAATACATAAAAATGTTGTCTTTAATCGTTCGATTTTTTTTTCGAAAAAAATGGCCGTTTTATAGCCAAAAAACGGCCGTTTTTTTTCGTTAAAATCGAACCATTAATTTTGACTGTTCGCCATTTTGTGAAAAATGAATATTTTTTAAAATCCTTCGATTAAATACTAGTTTATACTTATATTTGACTAAATCCATCCGCATTTTTTTTTTCAGATGATCCACTTCGCCGCAATGTTGGTCACCGCAAACCGTGTATATAAAAACATTATTTCATTGACGGCCATTTGCCACTAAACAATGTAATATTTTTCAATAAAAAAATTACTGAAAGTCCTTCAAGATGTGTTCTTTAAGATGGTATATTGATCGATTAAAAAAGTTCTGTAGTTTTCTTTTAAAAAATTCATGAAAAAGGCCTTTTTTTGCGCTACAAGTGGGGGTAACGCCTTAAACTAAGGGTTGGCATCGTTAAAAATCAATTTAAACAAAAACTGTTGTATGGAGTCAAACTTTTTTATTATTTGTAGTTTGAGGACGAAGTAACAAAGAATTATCAATAATAAAATAAGAATAATCTGCAAACATTTTTTAATTGGAGGTCCAAAACTCTGCAAGTCACATAATTATTATATTCGATCGCAAACGTAACACACGTTACTTTTGACGTTGTACGCGTATAACGTGTGCATCAGGCTGTCGGATAAAAAGTGAAACAATCAAAAAGAGCCATGCTCGCAGTTCGTCTGCTCACCATCCCTTCACCGTACGTATGATTGCCCGTATTGTCCGCAGGAACTCGTCAGACAATGGTGCGCGAGCAGTTTATCTCGCGCACCCTCGTCGCGCGGCATTTCACACACACGCAACATGCACACACTCGGGTGCAATATAGTGATAGTTTTTCCTGAATCCCACATCGAGATTATCTGCGCAAACTTCGCTACCGTCTATTATACGAACGCGTTATGACGGATGATATCGGACGTGTCATTTTTCTCGCTCCGGCAACGATGAACTAATGCTTTTCGTTGTTTCTACAGCTAATTTGTCCATCGTGGCCCATCCTACTAATGCATCAATACATCCTATTAATACAGTGCGTGGTTCAAATTTTGATAGAAACTTTTTAAAGGTTGCGCATGGAACAATAAAATCGTTGCGCAGAATGCAAGCGGTTATTTTAAGAGGTTAGACTAATGGAACGAGCCGAAAAGCAGCGTTATTAAGGGATCATCACAGTATAAAATTTCCAAAAAATCGATTTTTTTGCATTATCCGATAGAATAGAAGGTTATAAACAGGCTGTTCAATTTTTTGAGTGAAATTCGAATTAAGGGGCTATACCAGTGTGACACTTTCGAAAAATCTTTTTTTTTGTTGCTTTTTCGACAGTTTATAGCTGGCCAGGTATAGCTGATTGGCAATTTTTATGGTAAATATCATTTTATATTGCAAAAATCGATAGTTCAATATTTAAACGCGTTTTTCTCGAAATGAGATTTTTCAAATTTGACATTGTAACTCAAAGAGCAATTATCCGATTGGCTTGAAATTTGAACTGAGTACTCTTGAATATATTTACTCTACAATGACATAGGATATTTTTGATTGGATGAAAATGGACGATTTAACATTGACAAAAACGACCATTTTATAGGCAAGAAAACAGACTTTCTTTCATTACTACGCCATTTTGTTAGATTTTCATATTTTTTCGAAAATTCTATGTCATTGTACAGGAAATACCCTCCAGTTAAATGACATTTTTTTTTTCCTTTTTCGGTTTCAGCTACTCAATCGGCTGGAATCATGTCAGCAGTAGAGGAACTTTTTTTTGGTGCCTCCGAAGGCAGCGCTTAAGTCGCTTGGATCTCAATATTATTCTATGAAAAAATTATTTAATATAGGTCAAATATAGCAAAATGTATTCTTAATTTTCCGAAACATTTAATTGAGTACTTTTCTTCCAAAAAAATCCCGAAAATCACCCAAATTTTCAGCGTTCACACTGGTATATCCCCTCAATCCGGCTGCGTGAGACTTGGCGATTTGTCAAGCTATCCGTCTCAAATTTTGACACGACATTCTTTACGCTATTCTTTGTCTTGCTATGCTAGCTTGTTTTAATCTTATAATTTGTTTAACGACAAACTGTCGAAAAAATCGGCTATATTCGATACTTTTTCTTCAAACCGCGGCCATTTTGCCAATTTTGATTTAAAAAAAGCCCTCCATAGCGAAATAGCGGCTTCCATACTGATTATTAATCTTTTTGCAAATTTTGTTTCGATATTTACGGCCACAACCGTGTATACAGTGAGGAGACCTTTTTTCGAAGAGATTTTTAAGCGGTAACATTTTTTTTTTAATTAAAATAAACGTTTGAGAATGTATTTTCTGTTCTTCATGAGTGCTTTGAATTTGCGTAAGAAAATCAGACTGATTAGAGCATTTTAACCAACGAAAAAAAAATCGTGAAATCAGCTATTTTTCAACCCGTTACACTGTGATTAAAAAAAATTAATTTTGAAGAAATAACTAACATGATTGGAAAATCGTTTGAACATTTTTGAGTTTGAGCTTTTTTGTTATTGTGTTACGATAAAGAAAAAAAATCTTTTTTTTTTCGATTTTTGAAGAAAAATGACATAATTACTGTTGGTAATTAATGAAAAAAATACTGTTCAGAAGAAAAAACGCCTGTCAAGATTACAATACCATTACAATGAATAAGTGGACCCAATATCAAGTCATTCCGTTCATTAGATGTTGAGAAATCGTGTACACCGTTTTGAAAAACATAGTTTCGAGAAAAATGCGTTTAAAGTTTTCCTAGGATTTATATCATTGCAATCATAAGTTTACCCTCAATCTGCGATTCCTGCGCCATATGTTGGACCTTCCTCTTTAATTTGAGTTGCCTCAAGCAAAAATCGATTTTTTAAATTTTTTACAGTAACCTAACCCCTGTAAGTGCATGTGGGTGCATCGCTTTTTCGACACAAAAAGTAAGTTTTTTTGCCTATTAGTATCCCAGGTAGGAATTGACGATGAAAAAAGGGCTCGCCAAGCTCTGAAACAAGGCTCACATTTTTTAGTTCAGGCTGAGCACCAGCCTGATTTCAGGCCTAGCTGAACCTCTGAATGATAACGCGGTTTCAGGCTCTTGCACAGAGGCTTGACCAAAGGCTGGTAGAAAAGCCCGTACTAAGCCTGAAACGACGAAACAACAAGGCTCAAAACGAGCCTTAATGAAGCCTTCACGAGCATTTATGACCAGGCTTTTCCCAAACTCTTCCCGACGCTATATGAGGCCTGTTTTTAGTTTTCTATATTCTACATTGGGGAAAATTTGATAAATTTGTAAAGAATTCTTGTTATATATATTTATTATTTGTTATATTATTTGTTACAAAATATATATAAAAAATATTTTAAAAAACAATACTTTATTTTATTGCGTACTTTTATTTTCGTATACACTTTTTTGTGTACCTCATATATATCGATAAGAGCATATGTTTAAATGTTCTGAGCTGCCTCCTTCGCTTTTGTTTTTCGTGCCTTCGCACCCGACAAATTTATTGCTAATTTTTTTTTTCATTAAAGTACAGAAAAAATATTATTTTAAACTTATTTTATTTTATCACAACATGAAACAAGCCTGCATCCAGCCTTGATTTTTCAGCCTCAAAATTCACCGGCTGAATAAAGCTTGAAATAACTCTGAGTTTAGGCTAAGCAGCCAGTCTTGGTTCCAGGCTGCGCCAAACCATGCAAGGAAACCTGGGCCAGGTCTGTCTCACTCAGGCTCGGTGAAACAAGGCTCGCACAAGCTTGTTTCCATCGTCAGCCTTTTAATTTCCTACCTGGGATCTTGGGTATTGCTCCAAAATTATTGTTCCTTCTTCAGCGTTGTTTACAATCATCATTACTATGAATATCCTACTTGAGTTTCTTGAGGCCAGTACCTACCTACAACATTTAGGTTTTTTTGCTGTTCGATAAATTATTTGAAGCGAGGGTCTGGGGGCAGTTGAAAGAAACGGTTCGGGATCAATTGGAACGTGTTTCTATTGACCCCGAATAAACATTTCATACGCACGCAAGTTTTCCAAATCTTGTTTTATTTTTTAAATGCCAAGAAATCGTCCGAAAAGTAAAATAATATTGAAGAACCTTAATATACCTTCAGTGATGCTAAAATTGGAATGAAAATCAATAAAACTGATTATTTTGATTAAAAGTATATTTTATTCACAACAAACATACTTCATCACTTCATCCACATAATTAACATTACCTGGGTTTAGTAGAAACATTAGTTCGATCAGCTGAAAACACCTATTCCAACTAACCCCAGGCACTGTTTCGATTGATCCCGACACAGGGTAAAAGGAACCGTTTTCCGAGGGTTTCTAAATAGCATCTACCTAAGTTAAGGACATGTAAGAAGCCATATCAATAATGCTATCATATAGCCAGATAATCTAGCTATAATTCAAGCCCATTACCAAACAGATAGGCTAAAAAATGAAGTCACACCAACCGATTGTCTCAAAAACGTTTCAATTGACCCCAGCCCACCCTGTCTTTGTGTTACAACAGAGTTTATTTTACACCAACCGTGTCCCAGAGAAAAAATCGGAATTGGCCATTTTTTCTAGCCTCTAAGTAATTGTAGCCCCTTAACAATCCCTTACTTACCGTCACTTGTTCACAAATAGCCAAAAGCTCTGGATCGTCCTAGCAAAGGGTGTCGCTGCAGCGATACCCCCGAGATTACACACTGGCGAGGATAAAAGCCCAAAGTTCTATTGTCCATACGAGTATACCTATGTACACTCCATCGCCGTTGATCCGTACGAACAAACAATACGGCCAATCATGCTCCCAAGGAATCGCCGATTGTTTCGTTCGCGTCCGGCTTCTCTCGCCCTGGGCCCTGGGTCTTTCTCCACGCTCCTCCAGAACTGTATATAACTGAAGCGAGCAGTCTCGCTCACTCTCTTCTCCTTTACCGTTCATTTTCGCTATCCGATGTGTTTCGGACGTGCCGCGGACACTGTGGTCATTGCGGAGATTGCGTATCGTGAGGCTGTGTAAGGAAGAAAAGAGAGAGAGAGAGGGAGAGAGAGAGAGAGAGAGAGAGAGAGAGAGAGAGAGAGAGAGAGTTGTAGGAAGGAAGAAAGAGGGTTGAAGGGTGGCAGCAAAAGGGATGAAGCATGAGGAAGAGGAAGCCTAACCGAAGAGAGGACGTTGAGGTGGTGCCGGGTGCTAAATGTTTGTAAGGGTCCATCCAGCCACCCATTCGCTCGTTGATACACGGTCCACACGGTGAGAAGTTGAGACAGTACGAACGGTGGATGAGGGTGTAGTAATAGGTCGACGTGCGGAAGTACCATTGGGAACAGAGACAGAAAGATCGAGAGAGACAGAGAGAGAGCCACGGAGCATCAGACAGTCTCTCTCTCTCTCTCTCTCTCTCTCTCTCTCTCTCTCTCTCTCTCTCTCTCTCTCTCTCTCTCGGATCTCACATGGTTGGACGAGACTGCTCCAGGCTCCATAGAAAGTAAGAGAGGGAGATGTTGCTGCTGCTCTGCAGCTCTGAGAATGGAACAATCAGTCGAGAATCAAGCGACCACTTGTTCCATATGCGCTACACAGGAACCTCGACGTTGGACTGTCCGACTGCCGCGGTTCTCCTCCAAGTGCCGTATACGTTATCTCTTCTCTCAACCCCCGCCCCCCTCTCGCCACCAACTCTCTCGTCCCGAACACCGTAGTTTTCCTTCCCCGTGTCTCGCGACCCTCCAACGAACAATCGGGCCCGGCGCGCAATTATTGCAATCATTGGCTCTCGCCGCAAGGACGCGTTCATCCCTCGTCCCAAGCCTCGCAATCTGTAATTTCCATGCAAATATGGCTCCGGGAAAAACTTCTATTGTGATCCACAGAACTGAATCGCGCGTCACGTATTTTGTGTGTTAAAATATAAACCCCCCCGCCGGTCTCGTCACATGATGAGAGTCCCATTAGGGTAGCTGGGTGCAAAAACAGTTCCTTCGGCATCCGCGTATCGGAAAGCTTTTTTTTTTTGCTGAGGTCGTTAATAGAGCTTGGACTATCGGAGTTTTTGCCATTACCGGTATTATTACGATGTCAACATGTTGCAATATCAGAATACCGGTATTTCGATATTTTCCGGTATTCATGTGAAACTTTGATTAAAAGCGTAGGAAGCTTGCAAGTCAGGATGGAAGTTGTAAAAATGATGGTGTATAGCTAAGTGGAACTACAGTATTTATTAAAAATCAGTCTTTTATTGAGACCTTCATTAGAGAGGTGGGAGCGTTAGCCACAATAGAAGATTATATAAAAAAAATTATATATCTTACTGTCTAGGCTATTTTGAGTCTTTGCGAATTTTTTGAAATGTTTTCATCACCAAACACTAGAGAAAAAAAATAGTTTACCGCATGTAATTTTACGTGCGGTTAGATGAGGAAAACGTTCACGCTATGGGTAATGTAATTTTTTTGGCTACTTAGCATCATTATAAACCATTTCTCACAACGGACTGATGCAAGCTAAACCTTTGTAAACATTTAGAATAAAAATCCCATCTTGCCCATCGTAAATCATATGTATTCAATATTGAACCATCAAGGTTCGATAAAAGATTACAAATCTTGTGAGGCGAATGAAGAACATTGCTGTCAACCTCCATGTCCCCAAAGTTGCCGTATTTCGGTGAAACTTAATATTAATTAATAGCGACAATAAATAATCTCGTGACACAAATAAAAGTAGGCATAATTATAAATTATTCAACATTTTATTCTGAGTTGTATACAACATTCGCTAACGCAGTTTTTCCATAATAATCATCGATAATATTCCACTTTTTCACGCTGGTAGTAACAAAAGTTTTCTTATTTGCGTAATAAAAATACAAAAATGCATAATTTTGCTCTTTAATGATATGTTTAATGAAAAATTAGCACCTACAGAAAAAATATATACCTCGCATGCATTTTCTTGAGGTTCATGGAAAACAACAAAAAATCATAAACCGTCATTTGACCCGACTGGACTGCTCCAAACGTCTTAATCATACGATTCTATATATATTTTGCTATGTTCTTAAATAGATCAAATGCAATATAAAATAAGTAAACAAAAAACACCGAGAATTGGAACTTTTATGCAAATAAAATGAGTCGTAAACAAGCAGAATTAAAATTAGGAAATTCTATGCAAGTCTTCGTAGCACCCAAGTAGACATTGGATTAGCCGGTCTGAGTTACGTACTCGTGACTGGCTCGCCAAATTGATCTTATATAAACTACCTAATGGATGCCTCATTGTGAGCTCGTAATATTCTGTATGTTATGTAACCTAACCCTTATCTAGCCACTGCAGATATCGCTGCATTGCAATAAAAGTGCCACCTCATGACTAGATCGTTATGGACTAGTCGACCATAGTTACGAACGACAAAGTAAAGTTATGTGTGATACATCTACCGTCATCTAGCGATTGGCTCATGGCAGGTTAGCCAAGCTGACTTACCCGAGTAGAAATTGTGCTAGCATGTCTGACATGAGTCATAAGTAACTAACTCGCCCAATTGAGCTCATACGAACTGACCAATGCTTATCTTACCATGAGCTAGTAATATTCTGAATGTTTTATTATCCAGCCCTCGTCTAGTGACTGCTCAGCCGGTCTTGGTCGCAAATGACGAAGTGAGGTTATGTGACTACATCTAGTTCCATCGAGCGAATGACATGGCTGGCTAGCCAACTTGAGTTTCAAATGACTTTGCAAAAGAAAAAATCTTCAGTGGGCATATGTCGCCCAAAAAAAATAAGTAAAAGTAGGGGAGACCGGGGCAAAATAGTATAGCGGGGCAAAACGGTACCGGGGCAAAACGGCACTGGGGCATAATGGGATCGGGGCATAATGGGATAGCAAAAAATGAAGTTTCTTGGTGCTTGATTTGGGGCAGAATGGGATAGGGGCAAAATGGGACACACAAAAATGAAGTGTCGCAGCCCGCTGAATTTGGGGCAAAATGGGATGACAGGAAAATTCATGCTTCGGCTCTATGAAAGAGCTGTTGAAACATAATCTAATCTAAATGGTGCTTGTGGTTCGTTTCAGTCTACATATACGCAGATAATACGGACTGACCGATATATTTGTCGACACATATCCGTCGATTTCATGGGGAGCACGGGCCTAGTTTCATAAAACAATTTACGTAAAAATTGATAAGAGTTAGATTTTCATCAATGGCTTGAAAATCAGTACCAGTAACGTGCAGTTGGCAGAAAATAAATTTAAAAAAAACAAAGAAAGATAAAAACAAAAAAAAAACCATAAATTGCACGCGTCAGATTATAAAAATTACTTGATTATTTAAATAATTAATAACGACAAAGAAATTGTACCAATCGAATAAGAAGGCTCAAATAACAATTTACGTCAAGTTTGGTACAGTTCTGACCGCAGAATCAAAAGTAATTGTTTAACAAACTTTAATAACAAATGTGCCTACTATTCATGTGCCCATGCTGACGATAACTTAATAGAGTCCGTTTGCGACAATTGTGCCGATAAAAATTAGGTTAGTTAAACAAGCAATAAAAATTAAACATTGCCACCGTTAAATTATAGTATCGTAAGTAGAGTGTGACCCAAATATCGTGTAACATTCAATAAAACCTGTTTTCACTCATTTATTATCCCTCGTTTTTTACCCCTGCATTTCTTTCGTTTCTGCATCGAATTATTCCACTGTCCCATTTTGCCCCGATCCCGTCTTGCCCCAACCGCCTCTTTCTGAGGAGCCTGATTTTCTCCGGCCCATTTTGCCCCAGTCCCGTTTTGCCCCAATGACGTATTTTCCAGCAGTGTTGATTTTCACTATTCCATTTTGCCCCAAACCCGTTTTGCCCCGGTCCCATTATGCCCCGCTATACCATTTTGCCCCGGTCTCCCCTAACTTAAATGGAAATGATAACAATTATAATGATATATTCATTTTTCATATCTGTTATCGAGATATCGGTATTATCCGTCCAAGTGAACATTTTTTATGATGTTCTTATAAAAATTAAATAACACAAATTCTATAAAGAAACTGTACGCAAATGGACATATAAAATTCTCTTAGATTCTATATACTGCTCAAGAATTTCATGCGAGTGCGTATAGAAACTGCAAAAAAATGCTTTATATGAAATCTCTGTAGGTTTGCAATAAAATAATATGAATATGAAATTCTCCACTTTTTACAGAACTCTACATATATTCTTACATATATAAAATAGAATTTGTGTTTTTATAAAAAGTACATTTTAAAAACATATTAGACTGGCCAGTCGAATATCGGTTTTTCAATACCGGATGTTTGGTCCGAGTATCCGGTTGGTCGATGTTTTCGAAAACCGATATCCATGCTCCAGTTGTTACCCTAAAAATAGACCC
This sequence comes from Ophion slaviceki, assembly GCA_944452715.1. Classification (NCBI taxonomy): domain Eukaryota; kingdom Metazoa; phylum Arthropoda; class Insecta; order Hymenoptera; family Ichneumonidae; genus Ophion; species Ophion slaviceki. The sequence continues at coordinate 25,292,071 of OX101794.1, forward strand.
ACAAGTTTGATTGCTAGATCGCGTTTCTCAAATTGGCGAATTCGGCGAAGTCGAATCGCTTGATTGACTCGCTGAGAAAATGGATTAAAAACAGTCGATAAGGTATTGCGACGAAAGGCGGAGGATGTATGCATGTTCAAGTGGACGTGAGGAATTGGTCGGCCATGGGAGGAATGCGAGAGAAAGGGACCAGAGAGAGTCAGGGAGGATTTGGTCGGGTGTAACAAAAGAAACGGATTTCTAAAGAGCCTGGGTGGGAGAAAAGGAGATAGATAGAGAGAGAAAGAGAGAGAGAGAGAGAGAGAGAGAGAGAGAGAGAGAGAGAGAGAGGGACTCACGAGACGGAAAAATGGAGGGTGAGAAGAAAGGTAGGTGGATGAACGCTCGTATTATGCGATTCATCCTCTTCGTCGTAGCTGTTGTCATCCTCGGATACTCTTTGGATCCATTAGCGGTACACATACCCACATCCACGATATACATATGCAGGGCAAAGTGATTTTGGAGACTTCGAAGACGGTTCTCATCTAAGCCAGTCCCAATCCCCAACATAACCTAAAGCCCAATGTCTTCAAAGAATCTGTCAGATGACTATAAGCATATACGTACGAAGGTCATTTCAAGGACCCTACATGGGACATGAAAACCACCAAAATGCGTTGATCGCCAACGTCGATAGAGCGGCTTCGAAATGTATTTTGCACATATGTATACATGGCGTTGGGAACACTTCACACTGCGGCTAACGACGGATGGGGTGAAAAGCGCGGGAGCGTGTATTGCCACATAAATGACAATGCAGAGGCTGCTGGTTGAGCTGATGAAGTGTCGTCTGTGTTACTCTGCCCTTGTTCTTTCTCACTCTCGCTCTCGCTCTCCCTCTTCAGCTCTGCCTCATTCTTCAGACTCTCTCTCTCTCTCTCTCTCTCTCTCTCTCTCTTTCGCTCTTACTATATCTTGCGATATCTTTGAGAGAGAAAGAAAGAGTGAGGACAACCGCAATGAGGGGTTCGCAAGTCGCGAACGGCTACGATCCTTTATCCACGAGGGGGACAACGAAGCATCGTAGAACCTCGTCTCCTCGACCTCACACCTTTTGACGATCATTTCCACACACCCCCGCACCCCTCTGACGCCCGCCCATATACATGTATACACGTGGATATTACGCGAGAAACGTCAACGCACCAAACACGAGGCTAAACACAACCCCCGAGAAGAAAGGGATGTATCGTTACTGAAACCCTCTTCGTCGAGGCGGGTAATTGGGCAGCGATTGTTCTCGGCTTTCCGAAATCTGTGCTTCTCTCTCTCTCTCTCTCTCTCTCTCTTGCTCGCTCTCTCTTGCTCGCTCATTATCCTCTTCTTCTGGAGAGAAGGAATAATAATCGAGAGACATCCTACAATCTTTATGCAGAAATATGTTAGTAGGCTGCAACGTTGACGAAGTTGGAGGAAGAATTTTGTCGAGGATGCTCTTGAGGGAGGAGATACCTTTAGGCGAGAAGAAAATTTCCTGATTTTCATATTTTTTTTTGTAAGGCATTACGTGGGTTTGGAAATTTCAAAGAATTCATTTTTTTTAATTTTATTATCTAATAGTACAATATGTCTAGAATAGTCCATTAAGGAGTTTCGATACCAAAATCGAAATGGTTATAGACGATTGAAATTCATATCAGCGGGAGATTAATTTAGGATGCATTAACTGTCCAAAAATGAATCCGTTTCATCACATAGTTTCGAAGATTTTGAAGGTTCAAGATGAGTTTTGTTCGAGTATTATTAAGGGGTTACCCCCACTTGCGATTTTGAAAAAATCGATTTTTTTATTGCATTTTTTTGAAGTGCAATTTGAAGTGCAGTTTTTTTTTAATGCCCCTAATAGATGACTCTATGTAAGTTTACAAAAAAAAATATTTTCTTCGTGTAAACTGAAATTGAAACTTTAAACGCGTTTTTCTCAAAATGGCATTTCTGAAGTCGGTGACCAAGATTACTCGAACAGTAATGAACCGATCTTCTTGAAATTTTGCAGGCTTATTTAATACATAAAAATGTAGTCTTTAATCGTTCGATTTTTTTTCGAAAAAAAATGGCCGTTTTATAGCCAAAAAACGGCCGTTTTTTTTTTTGTTAAAATCGAATCATTAACTTTGACTGTCCGCCATTTCGTGAAAAATGAATATTTTTTAAAATCCCTCGATTAAAGACTAGTTTATACTTATATTTGACTAAATCCATCCGCATTTTTTTTTCAGATGATCCACTTCGCCGCAATGTTGGTCACCGCAAACCGTGTATATAAAAACATTATTTCATTGACGGCCATTTGCCACTAAACAATGTAATATTTTTCAATAAAAAAATTACTGAAAGTTCTTCAAGATGTGTTCTTTAAGATGGTATATTGATCGATTAAAAAAGTTTTGTAGTTTTCTTTCAAAAAATTCATGAAAAAGGCCTTTTTTGCGCTACAAGTGGGGGTAACGCCTTAATGAACCAAGTGGAGAAACCGCTAAATTTTTTAACACGACGTTCCTGACACTAATCTCAGTTTGTTCAGTTTTTTAAATTTAAATGAAAGCATTATTTTGACCCCTACAGCCCTATAACTAGTGCTTACGAAGTGCCACGTGTATTACCAAATGGATGAAGGTTCACGTTGAGCCGCCATGGCACGTGGCATTTCGTAAACACTAGTTATAGGGCTGTAGGGGTTAAAATAATGCTCCGATTTGAATTACTCCACTTGGTTCATTAATAATACTCGAACAAAACTCAACTTGAACCTTCAAAATCTCCGAAACTATGTGGTGAAACGGATTACTTTTTGGACAGTTAATACATCCTAAATTAATCTCTCGGTGATATGAATTTCAATCGTCTACAACCATTTCGATCTTGGTATCGAAACTCCTTAAGGCCTTAGGCCACAGTAGCGGGTATAAAATCATGTACCATTTTAACAATTTTTTTTCGTATGAGAAAATGATTCACTCATGAAATTAATCACACATCTATTCAGTAAGAATATCTAGCTGTTAGATAAGATATATTTTTCTTCGATGTACAAAATGGCCGACTACTAATATTTTCTTTTGTTATCTTTTTTTAGGCGCTCCGCGGCGTGACATTTAGCATCCACAATTTTTTACCTAGAAAAAAAAATAAAGTTCTCGTCAATGTACATTAGAATACCTAGAGAAGTACGTGCGGAATTTAAACAATATTGTTTTCTTCAAAAGTTGTAGGTATTTGAACTTAGGAAATGAATTTTCAGTGAAAAATTTCGTTATAATTGCTCATAAACTGCTCATAAAAAGAAAATTTTTCGATTAATCAGAAACTCCGTACGTACTTCTCTGCAAAATGCAATTATGAACATAAATTTTTAATTTGAATTAAATCGAGTGAAAATTGTTGAAGTTATTTGTCACGTCAATTGGGAACAAGCTGTTTCGAAGAGTTTCGAGTAGTCGGCCATTTTGTTCATCGAAAAAAAATTAAATCGAGTAAAAGTCTAGGAGAGAGAGTCTTCAGGAACTCCCCCCGTCGTGAAAGACCGGCCGAGAGCGACGCAGGTATATCGCATTTTTCTCAAAACACTATTTTTGAAGTCGGTGGACACGATTTCTCAACCCAACGGTCACCCATCCGAGTATTGACCACGCCGACGGTCACCCATCCGAGTATTGACCCCACCGACAGTCACGCATCCGCGTATTGACCCCGCCGACGCTGCTCGACACGAAGGATCGCCGCAGCGGATCGCCGGTCGCGTGTACATGTGCCATCGCAAATTACACTTAATCAAGCGATAGACGTGCTTGACGCGCGGAAAAGTATATTAGATTGTCGCACGGCTGATTCCACGTCACGAAACGATCGATACTACGTTACGAGCCTTCCGCACGATCTCTCTCTCTCTCTCTCTCTCTCTCTCTCTCTCTCTCTCTCTCTCTCTCTTTCTCCCCATTGACTGGCTCATAATTGCATTTGGCTTCTCTGAATGCTTCTCACCCAGAAACCCCGTGACATCGCGGTGCGATTGCCCCCGCGGCTACGCGCGCGCTCGACTTTCCGATTATTTGGTTCGCGACCCCATATCGCGCTCTCCGTCTCTCATAGCATACGCTATTAAGGGGGGGGGGGAGATACCTTTAGGCGAGGAAAAAAACTGCTGATTTTCATGATTTTCTTTAAGGCGTTACCCCCACTTGTAGCGCAAAAAAGGCCTTTTTCATTAATTTTTTTAAAGAAAACTACAAAACTTTTTTAATCGATCAATATACCATCTTAAAGAACACATCTTGAAGAACTTTCAGTAATTTTTTTATTGAAAAATATTACATTGTTTAGTGGCAAATGGCCGTCAATGAAAAATGTTTTTATATACACGGTTTGCGGTGACCAACATTGCGGCGAAGTGGATCATCTGAAAAAAAAAATGCGGGTGGATTGAGTCAAATGTAAGTATAAATTAGTCTTTAATCGAAGGATTTTAAAAAATATTCATTTTTCACAAAGTGGCGGTCAGTCAAAGTTAATGGTTCGATTTTAACGAAAAAAAACGGCCGTTTTTTGGCTACAAAACAGCCATTTTTTTCGAAAAAAAAAAATCGAACGATTAAAGACTACATTTTTATGTATTAAATAAGCCTGCAAAATTTCAAGAATATCGGTTCATTAGTGTTCGAGTAATCTTGGTCACCGACTTCAGAAATGCCATTTTGAGAAAAACGCGTTTAAAGTTTCAATTTCAGTTTACACGAAGAAAATATTTTTTTTGTAAACTTACATAGAGTCATCTATTTCGGGCATAAAAAAAAACTGCACTTCAAATTGCACTTCAAAAAAATGCAATAAAAAAAATCGATTTTTTCAAAATCGCAAGTGGGGGTAACCCCTTAAAGGAACGATTTCTTCACCATTTTTGAGACTAAGGGTATGTTTCAATGTTGAAATGTTGAAAATCGATTAAATGGTACGCTTTGAAACAAAAAGATTGAAATTTCCAAAAAAGATGGCTACATTTTGAAACGAAACATTTATTCTTAATTTTCGAAAACATTTACGGTCATGTTTTAGACCTTATTAGGTTATAAAGATTTACCAAATTTCATCAGAACCGGTCGATTAGTTTTTTAGCTGTACGTCACGCCAGTTTTAAAAATGCAGTTTAGAAGACCGTGCCACACCTCCTTTGCAAAGATTAATTTTTTAAAAAGTAACCCCATGTAACAGCCAAAGGTAGTAATAAAACATACCCTAAGCCTCAAAAATGGTGAAGAAATATTTCCTTTGAAATAAAAACATAAACATTTTTTTTCGCGTAAAGTATCTTCCCCCTTAACCCAGATTGATATTGCAGGACCTCTCCCTCTCTCTCTCTCTCTCTCTCTCTCTCTCTCTCTCTCTCTCGCTCTCTCTCTCTCTCTCTCTCTCTCTCTCTCTCTCTCTCTCTCTCTCTCTCTCTCTCTCTTGCGTGCCTCAATTTCGCACTCGGCGAACATCTCTATGGGGTCCCGAAACTTTGGAGAGGCGTGGACAGCGACGACGAACCATTAAGCAAAGCAATGTCCCTACCAATGCATGATCGGCCACCTTCACACGTTCACTCACACATATGCGCAATGTCAATAAGTATTGTGGGTATTAAAAAAACTCGATATGAAAAATGTGGCGATTGCAATCACCGCTCGACAATAAAGATCTCGCGAAATGCCCCGAAGCGCGACTATTGTAGAGTCGTTGTTCTTATCTGTGAATGAACGGAAATACACAGATGGAAATATACCACAAGATCTCAACTCGGACGGGCGATAACCGTTTTACAGTTTTAGCTCTTTTTTATCTCTCTCCCTCCCCCTCTCATTGTATATATACGTCAAAAGATTATATATATATCTATATATATATATATATATATATATATATATATATATATATATATATATATCCTGATTTCTTGTGTACGCATGAACACTTTTTCTCTCTGTACAACGAGCCGCATTTACTGCTCAACAACGTCGTAATTGAGTAGAGACGTCCGCTGTTGTGCACCAGTCCCTCTACGTAATGTGCGAAACTTTCTAAATCCTTTCTAAACTGTACAGTGGTACCGGTATATTGTACAAGTACATATATATGTGTACGTAGACGCACACCTACATGCATATATATATATATATATATACATATCACTCGAAAACGAGGAATTACGATGAGTCCACGCATCCTCAAAAAATCCAACGAAATATATGTGATTAATCCGAAACATTCCGACCACGGTTGATTCTTGAAAAATTAATGGGCGGGTGTTCAAAAACAGGAGCCTCCATTTTTTAAATTGACGTTGGGCTTGTAATCAATTTGGGCTTCCGCCGAAAAAAATCGAGCTATAATCATAATGATAATGCAGATCCTGGGAAACTATGCTGGTCTGTGACTTTTTTTCGTATAAAATCGGTAGGAATGTTTATAGGAGTTTTCGAATATTTTATTTTTGGTGGATCAGCTTGTATAATTAAAATATACTGCATATATATCAAAATGTATTACATGTATGTATGTGCGTATATGCACGGGGTGCCCTGTTATGAATGGATAATCCTGCACATGTCGACAGGTCAGATCATGTCCTACTATATGTTGGAATTTCAGTTTAGTAAAAGTCCCACGGCTTTCGAGATTTTGGGCTTTATGTTGTTTTTTGAAAAAAAAATCATCTGCTTTTGGTTTTTCGCACGCCATTTTTACAAATGATATGGATCGACAATAACTAAGCAACTTTTTAAAGTAATTGGCACGATTCAAGTTCCCTTCACATTTGAGGTTAAAAAGAAGACTTTTCTTGATAAAACAAATAGCCGAGAGTATTTTTTAAAAAGCCGTGTAAAAAAATGTTATTAGTAGAAATGGGATGCGAAAAACCAAAAGCAGATGATTTTTATCTCGAAGACCGTGCACTGAGAAAAAAACACCAATTGAATCAAAACAATATATTGGTTGATCCAAATAAATGTGTTGCTGCGGAGTGCCACCTATGTATGCGATTGTTACAATGCTATAAAATATTGGAAAATGTGATTGATTCAAATAACATATTATTTTATTTGAAAAAGCTTTTCTGTTCTCCGAATATCTACATTATCCTTCAAATAAAATTACATTCTATTGAAATCATTCTATATACAATGCGTAGATGTATTGGATAAAATAATAAAGCGGTTGCTATAACATTTTTTATTTCGTAAAAAAATATAATCAATAGAATGAATTATTTCTTTACTACATAGAAACGAATATGCCATGGGACGTAAGTTTTTCAATTTGTTTTAAAGCTTAAATAAAAAATGAGCATTAGAATGATCATTCAGGATTATTATCCTGAATGATCATTCTAATGCTCATTTTTTATTTAAGCTAAGTGGAGAGAATGTCAGATATCCAATGGAATATCCATGGAGAGAATATCAGATATTCAACTGATAAGAACAGAAATTACACTTTGATCTTAGCCACAGGCCAAGAAGCGATCCTTTTTAGAGTTTCTCCGGCGTTTAAGTAGATTTTCGGTTCGCGCTACGCTTACGAGAAACGAGCGCGCGTGCGGCTTCTAGCGGTTACTCCGAGAACTACGGGTTTCCTCACACTTATAATTTCGGTGGCGCTCGGCCATGATTCGGTTGAATTTTTTCAACCAAATGCGCAAGAAACAAATTTTATTTTCGCATAATTTTTTAATAAATTCAGACATTTGCTTAATATTTTGCAATCAAAATAAAATATTAACATTTTAACGAATAATGTACTTGGAAATCAATATCGGATATGGTGAAAAAAATAAAATAACCTATTTACTCAATAGAAATTTTATCTGAATCAAACGAGCGAGATTCAATTTTTCTTTTGTACTCGAATCAACAATATTCATGTTATGAATTGAAACGCTTCTTTTGTTCGTTGCAGAAAATGCATTCAAAACTATATAATTTGTTCACGATAATTTTTTAGATAGTTTAAAAAAATATTGTTCTCGACTAACAATATATCTTTTGAATGAAAAAAAAACTTTTAATTTTATCATGTTATTAAAGTCAATAGAGTTGTGTTTGGACTAATAAATTCGATTATTTACACCAACAATTTTACAATTGAATCAACGAAATTTCATTCAATGACACCAATGATATTGGATCAATGATTTTTTTTCTCAATGTGGAACTTTTACTAACCTGAAATTCCAGCATATAGGACATGATCTGACCTATCGAAAGTTGCAGGATTATCCATCAATTACAGGACACCCTGTATATTGCAAAATGGCAGTAGAACAAATCCAAACCCGGTGACCGTCCAGCCCAGTACACGACCACGGCCACAAAAAACAACATGTTATAATATTTTACTCTTCAGGAGGATCTTATGTGAGCACAGAATGAGGTGGCCGCCCGCACTGAGTAGGCACCTCTCCTTTTAAACAAATATCCAAATAGTTTGGAGGGCCGGAATAATAAAAATCTCTAAGTAGCCAGAAGTCAAAGGACTCCGCACGGACTAGCTGGGGGAATGTAAATATCTCAAAGCTGACCATACCGCAAAATGCCGCAGTGCTACGAGTAAGAACGAAGACTACATATTAGAATGGATGAGGATCGGCGGAGCTCCAAAACTCACAAGTGGTCAAACTGTTTTCCTTCCTTACGTCATCGATCTTCCGACACGACCGCCTGTTTGATGGTCTCGTAGGTTTTGCGATATATTGAAATTCTTCCGCGCTGTAAATGGAAACTAAAAAAAAGAGCGTAGAAGAAGGCAGACATGTATACATTTTGGACATTTTCATTTTTTTTTTAATTTTGCGAAAGGGCATTTTTTAAAGGGCTTCATCCACCGGGGTGGGTGAAAAATGCATTTTCCAAAAATATTTTCATTCGATAGTATCACCCTGTAGCTATATTGCCCGAAAATTTCATTGAAATATTCCTAAAATTAACATAAATATAAACATCAATATTGAAATTTTTCCGTGCTGTAAATGGCGACGAAAAAAGTGCGTGGAAGAAGGCAGAGATGAATACATTTTTTACATGTTTATTTATTTTTTTTTAATTTTGTAAGAGGGCAATTTATCAACGGGCTAGATCTACCTAGGTGGGTCAAAAAAATGCATTTTCCAAAAATATTTTCATTCCATAGTATCACCCTTTAGCTATGTTTCATAAAAATTTAATTGAAATATTCCTAAAGTGAATGAGCTACACCTTCTTAGAGTCGGCCGGGCGAGCAGTAGCAGCGCCATACTTCAATCTTTAACTTTTAACTTCCTTGGTCACCATGGGTAAATGTCACCCACACCTAACTTTGGGTCTAAATTATATGGGTCCTATTTTGAATTAAATGTCGGCCCTCCAGGAGGCGAGGGTTTGAAGTGCCACTATGCCACTATTTTTTCCCTAAAAGTACCATGTTTGACGAGTATCCTGTTCCAATTTTACTTGAAAGTATCGAAAATTCAGGAAGTTATGGGTTTTTTTTAGTGAAAATGTGTATTTTTTGACAAATTGCCTTATGCACGATTTTTGAAAAAACATGTTGTCATTTGAATTTTGACATACCGACTTTTCACACATGTTCTAGTATGTTCAAAGTATTTTTTAGTATTTTTTCAATCCCGATCGGCCTGATAGTTTTCACACAGGAACCGTTTGAAACTTGGCCGGGTGAATTTTATCCAGTGTGACCACGGTGGACACGATATCTCGAGAACGACATGACGGATTATTTCCAAATTTGAAGAATATATGGCGAGAAACATTTAAATGTCGTTGACGATCTCACTTTTATAAAATTGATCTTCAGTTTTCAATAATTATGCAAAAATAACGATCTTTTTCATATATTTTGTATGCTCGAGTTTCAATTTGTCACCACGGTGTTAAAAAGAATGATTTTCAAAATCGACGATCGTCAACGACTCATATTTAATGTTATCTTGAATAACCCGTTTAGTTTTTAGATTTCGGATGGACCTCTTAAGCTGGAGAGTGTCCACCGCCAAAAGCGAAAAAAAATTAATCTGCCGGCGGCTGTTTTTGTTGTTTTTCTGTATTTTTTAGTGATTTTTTTAAAAAGCTCTCGATATATATATGTACCTTTGTGTTAAAGAAAAGTGCGTTTCTATTCCACCAACTATTTCCCAGAAAAAAAATTCGGGATTTGGCCAACTTATTCGTCCGTGTAGCCCCTTAAAGGAGAAGAATGCCCGGATAGGACTGCACATTTTTACATAACTCTAATCGCTCATACAATAAATAGGAAGTACCTCTGGAAGCTTTTCTCATTACTTCCTCTGCTCCGATCGCGGATAATAAAGAAGAGGAAAAAAAAACGTATACTTCGAAAAATTGCTTTTCAACGACGCGTCAACGCGGCAGGAAGTAATTACGAGTAATTGCGAGAAAATCGATCTGCTAATTTCATTCGAGGAATAATGATACAAGAGATGAAAAATAAAAGTGCTCCATCTCGATTCTCGGGGGGGGGGGGCGAAGTATCCAGCGATAAACATCCTCCCCTTCCGCGCTTTTACGATTCATCAGAAGCCCCGTCGAATTTTCGGTACACGATGAAAATTGAATTAATAAAAAAAAGTGATAATAACAAAGTTATGTGACTTTGGACCATGAATTTCTCGAAATCTCATTACGACGACTGATCGCAACAGATGGGTGGAGATGGATGAGCGAATGCGAGTGGAGGGAAGTCAAGAAGGAGAGGAGCCAAGCGGAAGTGAGTATTTGCTCATCCCAATGGGCAATTCATCCATTGGGTTCGAAAGAAATGTTTGCAAAGTGTAAATTCCATATACGTTACGTTAAGGCGGGATATACATTAGACAGGAAAAAATAAGCAATATTCAGGGATTTTTTAAACTAAGAAATAATTATTCTACAATTGTCAAACTTTAGGTATACTTTAATAGTATATTTCAGCGTACAAAACAATTTTTAGAACACGTATAGTTTCTATGTGACGGTAATTAAAATGAAGAAAATGCAAATTCAAGAAAATGGCACGCATTTACAAAAAAAAATCAACATTTCACGCAACATTTCTGTAAAATGTGAATGAAAAAAGTCGTTTTTTTTCCAATTTTTCAAAAACAATTCTCGTCAAGTAGAATGTACCAATATTATCAATATTTCTACCAAGTTTCAACTCAATCGGCTTAATAGTTTTCGAGTAATCCTGCACCCCAATTTCGATAATACAGTTTTGAGAAAAACGCGTTTGAAGTTCACGCCCGCTCCGAATCCGAGTGGTGATGCACAGCGTTGACGGGCTGTAACGTTTGAAGTTTTTCAAATTTCGCTTTGAAACTTTAGGAAAATATTCTACATATATAGTTCTATCGGTTGAAGAAAAAAAAAGAAATCGATTTTTTGATCGTCGTAAATGCATATCGCGCCTTAAATAAGGTCTCGATGTTTTTTTCGTAAAGTAAATGCTTTATTATAAAAAAATCAATGTTTCTGCAAGTTCAGCTAGGGTCTGACATGAGTCTTCATGACGTAATGCCTCCAATTCCACACATCACAAACGTCTAAATAAATGAACTCTGCATGTCGTTTTCGACCGAGCATGGTCGCCGTAAGTCTCAACGAGAATTCCGTTTGCTTGAGCAGCAGATTTTTACCTTCGAATAAAGTAGTGCAGTACAATTCCCCGCAAATACACTTTTTTGGCACGACATTTAACACGTTTAACACTATGGAAAAAAAAGAGTTTACACTTCGGCGAAATGACATGCACTAAATTTCAACCTTATTTATAGTACTTCTCTACAGATGCGTTACCATCTTAAGGTGATCATATCACTTCACACTAGTCATACCACTGATCATACTTGAGACTTGTACAATTGATATTTTTTATATATGCAAAAAAATTGTAATAAATAGAATTTTCCATGTGTAAACTGTTTAATGAATTTTCACATTTAATTAGAAAAATGAAAAAATAGTTATTCCAACGATTCGCGCATAATTTCTAGGTTCGATATTTGGCAGCATTGGTTCTATCTCCGTCTCTTTTATCTCGACCAGGCGAGTTTAACCCCCATGCTTTTCAACGTCGATCTGTCAAAACAATGTCAGGTGCGGGAAATATAAAGCATTGTATTCGGGCCACGACTGGTAAAAAGCGTGGCAAATTCGTGTCGGCGAAATATGTCGGTTAAAAATGAAATATGTGTGGAAATTCGAATGAGTGAGATGAGGTTAGGACTACAGTCAGCTGTTGCCTTGCTGTCACGTCTCTTTATCGTAGCAACTGGTAATAAATCCAATACCGGAAGTTCAAATTAAACTTGATATAACATAAAAATTCGGTCAATAAGCGTGTTTTTTTTCTGAGAGCATTGAATTACTACAAGTGTTGAGTATGTAAATCTGATTATTTTTAAGAATCCGGCGGATACCCACTATTATATACACTTTTGTAGCGACCGGAAATTGGGTTTTTGTGAAGCTTAAAAAAGAATTATGCGCATCCTATGGATTGAAGCATGGCGATAGGATTACATTAAGGGGTTACCCCCACTTGCGATTTTGAAAAAATCGATTTTTTTTATTGCATTTTTTTGAAGTATAAGTATCCGAGCCCATACTTCTGTATGGACCCGGAATAGATGACTCTAGGTAAGTTTACAAAAAAAAAATATTTTCTTCGTGTAAACTGAAATTGAAACTTTAAACGCGTTTTTCTCAAAATGGCATTTCTGAAGTCGGTGACCAAGATTACTCGAACACTAATGAACCGATCTTCTTGAAATTTTGCAGGCTTATTTAATACATAAAAATGTAGTCTTTAATCGTTCGATTTTTTTTCGAAAAAAATGCCCGTTTTATAGCCAAAAAACGGCCGTTTTTTTTCGTTAAAATCGAACTATTAACTTTGACTGTCCGCCATTTTGTGAAAAATGAATATTTTTTAAAATCCTTCGATTAAAGACTAGTTTATACTTATATTTGACTAAATCCATCCGCATTTTTTTTTCAGATGATCCACTTCGCCGCAATGTCGGTCACCGCAAACCGTGTATATAAAAACATTATTTCATTGACGGCCATTCGCCACTAAACAATGTAATATTTTTTCAATAAAAAAATTACTGAAAGTTCTTCAAGATGTGTTCTTTAAGATGGTATATTGATCGATTAAAAAAGTTTTGTAGTTTTCTTTAAAAAAATTCATGAGAAAGGCCTTTTTTGCGCTACAAGTGGGGGTAACGCCTTAAACTACCATCTCTTAGAAAACAGCGAGAACTTATTCAACCCCCCAACAACCAAAAGGAAAAACAAAAAATCCACAACAATAATCCAGAGACAAAGGAATAAAAAAGAATCATATCGTCGCAAGCAAAGACACGACGATGAAAATCTGGAGGGATCGGTGGTGGATTAGGTGTTGACGCGCAAGGGCCAGATGTGGGTTTAGGTAGAAGGCCTCCAACGGCAAAGCCCTTGAGACACCGAAGTACAAAACGGCGGTTGAGTGCACGCGGCCACACGGCCTGCGCACATAGTCGCGCTCCCTTTGTATCCTCGGAGCCCTCTGACTCCGCGCATTGTTCTCCAGGTTGCACCGCTAATTGCGCATTGTACAAGCATTGTTGGGCACCGGGCGAAGGGCTGTGGGGGGGGGGGGGGGTCGGTAGCATGCCGCTCGCAGGTTAACTCCTCCTATCAACTTGCTATATCTTTATGTAAAAGTAACAACAAAACAACGTAATTAATTACCAGTCTTCCACGCATTGTTAGACGATAAATAACACCGAGGCCGCGCGGTCTGTGCGGAGGTACCGCGTCAGCTTTTCTGCCGCGTCCAATTAAAATATTCAGCAAGACAAACAACAATGGCGTTGGGGAAGGGCGGCGGCAAGGAGGGGAGGGAAGTGAGGCTCGTCCTCGATCGTCTTATTTCTCGCTCTCCTGGTCCCTCTCATGGTTCTCTGTATATCTGTTTGGGTTCCGTAACCTCCTCAATGCCCCTCCGCCCCTCCTCTCTTTCTCCGTCCCTTTCCTCTTTGTCACTCGCGCTCTTTCTCTCCTCTCGGTCCTTCCGTTTCGGCTTGGCAAACACAGACATACGCGAGCGCAGAAAGGAGTGTCCCTTTCCGATGGCCATTCTCAGGGTCACACGCGCGCACAGGTGGTACCAGGTGCGCGCACATGCGGCCCTCCTCAGCCAGCTTATACGATGCTATTGCTTGCCCACCGGCATAATCTCGTACAATGGGGCGAGGCAGCGAAGCAACGAAACAATCGAATTATTTCGCTTATACAGTCTTTCCCTTTGCTCTACCCCACGGACTCGTTTGATCCCAATTCGAATTACCATTTGAGAAAATCGATGTCAACTTGCCCAGTGACGCAGGCGTCTCAGGTGTACCACCGGCTGATTGTGAAAGTAAAGCTAATGATCGAAAGAATATGCACGGCGTCAATTGACTTGGTAATAGTGATGGTTCAATGTTGAATTTCTCTGCGGATGATCCTCTATTGGATCTTTCGTAGTCGGATGGTTATTTATTGGGTGTACGAATGAGTTCTCGGCCTGAGAATAAAACAGCGGTTTTGAATATTTTGAGGGGACTTGCTTTAGACGCTAAAAAGGGCTATTTTCATGATTTTTTTGACAAGTTTATATCATAGATATTGATATAAAAGTTGTTAGACTTAAGGGGATATGCCAGTGTGAACGCTGAAATTTTAGGTGATTTTCGGGAATTTTTTGGAAGAAAAGTACTCAATTAAATGTTTCGGAAAATTAAGAATATATTTGGCTATATTTGACCTATATTACATAATTTTTTCATAGAAAAATATTGAGATCCAAGCGACTTATGCGCTGCCTTCGGAGGCGCAGAAAAAAGTTCCTCCACTGCTGACATGATTCCGGCCGATTGAGTGGCTGAAACCGAAAAAGGAAAAAATGTTAAACTGGAAGGTATTTCCTGTACAATGACGTAGGATTTTCGAAAAATATCAAAATCTAACAAAATGGCGTTGTTATGAAAAAAGTTTGTTTTCTTGCCTATAAAATGGTCGTTTTTTTCAATGCCGAATCGTCAATTTTCAATCAATCAAAAATATCCTACGTCATTGTAGAGCAAATATATTCAAGAGTACTCAGTTAAAATTTCAAGTCAATCGGATAATTACTCTTTGAGTTACAATGTCAGCAAATTTGAAAAATGTCATTTCGAGAAAAACGCGATTAAAGATTTAACCCTTAAAGACCTTGAAATTTTTACAGGATATTCTTGAAAGTATAAACTGTCGAAAAAGGCAAAAAAATTAATCGATTTTTATAAAGTGTCACACTGGTATAGCCCCTTAATAAATACACTTTCGAAATACATTTTTAAAAATTGTTTTATTTATATAGGTCACTATTTATAGACGAAAATGGTAGTTAAAAAAATGCCCTAACAAAATTGTAGGTCTGCGCTGTTAATGAAATCTCGGAGATGCATCATCCAAAACAAAAACTCGAACGGTTTTAGATTCAGTATGTTAGTGGCTATAGCGCATATCGTACAATTTTTTATATATGCAAAACCAACAAAATGGCGGACATTTTTCGAAAAACAAAAAAAAGTGATTTTTTTACCCTTTTCGGCAAAAAATAGTAAGTATCAAAATTTAAAAAAATTCTTGATATGCGCTATAGCTATAGTTATAAAGAATATGGGATTAAAATTTCATACGGATAGGTTCAGTAGTTTCGAAGATTTTATCAACAAGCCGTCGAAAAACGTTGTTTCGAGAAAAACGCGTTTAAAGTTTCTTTGGGTTACATAAATACATAAAATCATTTTTTAAATGTATTTCGAAAGTGTATTTATCAAGTGTAACAACTTTCACATCAATATCTATAATATAAACCGATCACAAAAATTAATGAAAATAGCCTTTTTTAGCGTCTAAAGTGAGAAGACCCCTTAACGGAAATATTCTACCACCATGGTGTCATAGACCAGCAGTAAACTATTTTTTCGGGCCAACAGCTTGACATAACCTCAAAGTATACATCGGGAGCACGTGAGCAAAATTAGTGGCAATAACGCATATATTAGGCACTGTATGCTTTTCGCGCTCGAATTGGAATAAAAGCAAAAAGGACCAGAGATTCTTTAGATTCGTTGGGCTGGGAGGTTTTACCACACCCGGCTCATTCACCAGACTTGACTCCATCGGATTTTCACTTTATCCGTCCGCTCCAACATCGTTTGGCTCATAGCCACTTCAAAACGTTCGACAAAGTAAAAAATTCCATTACCGACTTTATCGACTCAAAACCGCCATCCTTTTTACCGCCAAGGAATTCACAATCTGCCTGACAGGTGGGCGGAATGTGTGGCAACAAACGGAGATTACTTTCCCGATTAAAATGTACCCTGATTTTGAGTAACAAAATCAGTATTTTCACGAAAAAAAAGGTCGAGAACTTATTTGTGCACCTGATACATCGAAATACGAACATGCTGACTTAAATATCTTGTGTCTGTGATTGATCAAATTTAAAAGAATTCAAACAAGGTCAGCTCTCAAACAAACTCAAAATACGAATCTGCCATTTAGATATACATTCCCATCGAAAAAACTAAATTGACCTTGAGATCACCTTGACGATGTTCATTAAGGCACCCCCACTTGTAGCGCAAAAAAGGCCTTTTTCATGAATTTTTTTAAAGAAAACTACAAAACTTTTTTAATCGATTAATATACCATCTTAAAGAACACATCTTGAAGAACTTTCAGTAATTTTTTTATTGAAAAAATATTACATTGTTTAGTGGCAAATGGCCGTCAATGAAATAATGTTTTTATATACACGGTTTGCGGTGACCAACATTGCGGCGAAGTGAATCATCTGAAAAAAAAATGCGGATGGATTTAGTCAAATATAAGTATAAACTAGTCTTTAATCGAAGGATTTTAAAAAATATTCATTTTTCACAAAATGGCGGACAGTCAAAGTTAATGGTTCGATTTTAACGAAAAAAACGGCCGTTTTTTGGCTATAAAACAGCCATTTTTTTTCGAAAAAAAATCTAACGATTAAAGAATACATTTTTATGTATTAAATAAGCCTGCAAAATTTCAAGAAGATCGGTTCATTAGTGTTCGAGTAATCTTGGTCACCGACTTCAGAAATGCCATTTTGAGAAAAACGCGTTTAAAGTTTCAATTTCAGTTTACACGAAGAAAATATTTTTTTTGTAAACTTACATAGAGTCATCTATTCCGGGCATCAAAAAAACTGCCCTTCAAACTGCACTTCAAAAAAATGCAATAAAAAAATCGATTTTTTCAAAATCGCAAGTGGGGGTAACCCCTTAAATGGGTTTAGGATTTCAGCCATTTTTGTTTTCAAGTTATTTCAAATCTTGAGTAGTAATTGGACACCTTGTATATACTATGTGTGTGTATTTGTCTGTATATACCTGCTACACATATAGTTACGTCAATATGTATATAGGCCCTCCGCGTGTGGCAACGGTCGATGGCTAGTACCGCGCAAGAAGCACCCATTGAGCACCACCTTCATCCTTCAGCCTCTATACCTGCCTCGTACGTCATTATGTCCGTGTATGGCATGGGACCCCCGAAGTGTGGACGCGGCGGCGAAATCGACCGAGTTATTTGTTTTGGAAATTGACATGTGAGCGTGCCACTGCTAGGAGCCATCGGTGTCTCTTCTCGTTCTCCCTCATCTATCTCGCTCTCCTGGTATATACGTGTACAGTTAAAAAGAGGTACGGTGAAGTACGGTCAGTTGCGAGGACGTTGCGCAATATCGCTCCGTGCGGCCTCTAACGGTGTACCGACACAAATATAATAACAATTCGCCATTTTATACACGCACACACACACACACAGAAGTGTAACCTGATGTGACCGTTGCCCCTTCTTATCGGGCCGCGGGTTTTCTACCGATCTGACAGCACCGTACGTCCGAGAAACTAAAAGGAGCCTGCTCAAAAAACAACCGCGAAACAACGCGTGAGAGAAGAAGAAGAAAAAGAACGTCGGTGAAGTATATATTATTCAATGAGGAAGGAAATCGAGGATTCTGCGATGATGAAATCCCGTTGCATTAGAAAGTGGGCAGTACGCGAGAGACTTTTGCCCAGTGCGAATGGACAGCTGGTAATTAAGACGTCCACTCTGTACGTTAGACTGAGGGTTCCAGTGGGCTTCATGAGATCGAGAATAACGCGGAAAAAAGTTGCGGTCTGATGAGGAAGAGAGCGAAAGATCGAAGGAGAGAGAAAGGGAGGGAGGAGATAACCTGCAAAAAGTGCAGGTAACATACAGACGTGTCGAGTTTGACTCCAACCTACTTGCTGTTTCCTCGTTCGCTTGAGTGATTCTAGAAAAAAAAACCCTCCCTACTCGTCTGCTGATTCTGTTGCATCAATGGAATAACCAACTCCGTTGGCTTCGTTGCACCAACCCCGAATTCGCAGGAACGTGGGGAAAATTGAGCCGATGACTCCATTAGATGGGAACAACTGGCCAGAAAATAGACGGAATGGCAGAAAGTCTCCATTAGACAGGAAGAAGCCTCTAGAAGATTGTGAGATGGCAAGACAGAAATATCGCGATGCCCGTCAATTTCCTAAGAAGAACGTTTAAGATGTCCTCTGGAATTTCGGTTGGTTACATCTTACTAAACTTCTACCTTTCGCTGCACTACCATTCCAGCAAATCCAGCTAAGAGGTTCTAACTGATTGTCCAACCGATGAGTTGTAACTTATTGGGCTGTGCGTTATTCCTCCATCCATTTGTGCAGTATATGGAGCTGGTGCAGTAGAAGATTCAACGAGCATTTAGCGAAAATCGTTTTCGAGCCTGTGCAATCGAATGACAAAGGACATGAAACTTAGCTCATTAGATAGGAAGAAGGGAAATGGGAAAATAACGAGATAGGAATATCGCGATGTTCATCAACTTCCTAGGAACAATATTTGAGGTGCCCTTTGGAATCTCGGTTGGTTACATCTTACTAAACTCCTACCTGTCGCTTCACTACCATTCCAGCAAATCCAGCTATGAGGTTCAAACTGATTGTCCAACTGACGAGTTGTAACTTATTGGGCTGTGTGTTTCCTCTTCATTCTTCTATCTATGTGTGCGGTATATGGAGCTCATTAGATAGGAAGAAGGGAAACGGGGAAATAACAAGATAGAAACATCAAATATAGGAATATCGCGATGTTCATAAACTTCCTAGGATCAATGTTTAAGGTGTCCTTTGAAATTTCGGCTGGTTACATCTTACTAAACTCCTACCTTTCGCTTCACTACCACTCCATCAAATCCAGCTATCAGGTTCTAACTGATTGTCCAACTGATGAGGTGTAATTTATTGGACTGTGTGATCTTCCTCTATATATGTGTGCAGTATATGGAGCTGGTGCAGTAGAAGATTCAACGAGTATTCAGCAAAAATCGTTTTCGAGCCTGCGCAATCAAATGACAAAGGGCATGAAACTCAGCGCATGGATAGGAAAAAGGAAGATTGGGAAATCACAAGATTGGAAGATCAATGATAGGAATATCGCGATGTCCATCAACTTTCTAGGAACAACGTTTAAGATGTTATTCGGAATGCCAGTTGGCTACATAGTGCTAAACTCCTACCCTTCGCTGCACTACCACTCCAGAAAATTCAGTCATTAGGTTCTAACTGGTTGTCCAACTAATGGGTTGCAACTTATTGGGCTGTGCCCATTGCTCTATCCATTTGTGCGCTATATGGGATCTGGTGCCGTAGAGCATTCAGCAAAAATCGTTGCTTTCATTCGTCATGAATCTTAGGTCATTCTTCATAATGGAGCCAGCTATGAAGGCAGTTGATTACAGGTTTCGATTACCGATTGGGTCCTCCATGGGGCTCGTTATCTCGCGTATTCTTGAAGGGGCAAATCTGTTTGATTGACACTGAAAACGAACAAGCCTCACTCTTCCTTTATCCAACAAGACGAGCAGGTGGCAAGCTACAGTGGCAGATAATGTAAATCATTCTCTACCTTTGCTCTTCCTGGACCTTGTAGCACAAACCTCGTCTGTTCGCCGTTGTACAGTCGCTCGCATACCGCAGTATCACAGGCCTCGTGTACAATCAGCCGTTTCGCGTGGAAAGGCATTTTCTCTCATAGATCCGAGTATAACAACCGTGCATGTGCGCGGATGGATTGCGGTTTGGCAATTTCCCCGTGTTATTGTCGAGGTCGCACGTTTTCTCGGCTATCACATTTACCTACGATTCCATAACTATATATAACATGTATATAAGCAAGTGTGCGGAATGTCGAGAGTGCAAAAGGAGAACTGGCCATGAGTCCAGAGTGGACACGGTGAAGTTAGCACATGGATGAGGCTGGGGTCTCGGATGAGGCGCACAACTTCGACATCCTTATTCACTTGGTCGTCTCCCCTCTTGTCACCAATCTCCACCAACCACGGCTTTTCTTTAGCCACTGTTCTCCACCGTTTGCTCTTCTCGTTTTCTTCAAGTGCGTTCATCCAGTGCGCCATGCATCTTGGCTTTTTCTGCCTCTTTGTCCGCCGGAACCCTCATGCCTTTTTCATCCTTCTTTGGCCACTTTTTCATCATCAGCGTCCACTTCCTCGATGCTTTCTTCCGAGGCTGTTTTTCCACTATTCGTCCCTAGGGCGAGCGTGCGATTGTAGGATGGTCTCTGGTCTGCTCACCTGGATGCTTTCCACCTTCATCATGGTCTCTCTGTCTCTCTGTCTCTCTCTCTCTCTCTCTCTCTCTCTCTCTCTCTCTCTCTCTCTCTCTCTCTCTCTCTCTCTCTCTCTCTCTGACCATATTATTCTTTCTCGCTTCAACGATGCTCTTCTCGGCCCTACCGTAGGCTCTCCGCTCTTTCTTCCGCTTCGCCTTCGTTCTTCCCTGCAGTATCCTCGGTTCATTCTCTCATGTCTCGGGTGACCGCGTTATTTATCGCTAACGCGAGACGCGCAACGGGAGAGTGGCGCAAAACTCTTGAATCTATATGTACACTTCTCCCTTAGCGACGTCGGCTTCGTTCTCGTCGGCGGCCGCGGCGGCAAGGGCCCGAGGGCCCTTTACACTTTACACGGCCTCGACGCGCTGTGCGTCTTGTTTTTAAACGCGACCGGGCATTACAATGCTCGCGGCATGTAAGAGTTACACGAAAGAGCTCGTGCGAGTATTCTCGCTGTCATGAATGCATATATGTATACATACATACATACATACATATACATACATACATACATACATATACATACATACATACATACATATACATACATACATACATACATATACATACATACATACATACATATACATACATACATACATATATATATATAAAGTATAATATACTTACGCACGTAAGTCGACGCCGGTACACGACACACCGTATATACCTGTACGGTACATTGTACGCGTAATGTATACCTGTGAGAGTACGAGATGATTCATCGCCGGCTGATTCCTTTCTCGCCATACTGGCAATTCCATTTCTCTCCCTCGAGGAAAATACGGGAAACCGTATAATTGCGAGTGACTTATGAGAACACTTCGTCCCAACGGCGCAAGCCAGCTTCGAAACGTGTCTCCATGCTATTTTCCAAACGTACCTTTTTTGGAATATCCCCAGTGGAGCGGAAGCACCAATTTTCTTTCCGTGAGCAATGGGAAGTGCCCGCGGGAGAAGGCAAGACAGCCAGTGCCTGACCGAGCGGTCACCCATCCGAGTATTGGCCCAGGGGGGCGCAGGTGGACTTGGAAGATCGTCGAAGTGACACACCAGACGCGCGTTAAGGCAGTCCTATCGCTTCACGCTAGTCATACCACTGATGATACTTGAGACTTGTACAATTTGTATTTTTTACATATGCAAAAAAAATTGTAATAACTAAATTTTCCATGTGTAAACTGTTTAATGAATGTTCACATTTAATTAGAAAAATGAAAAAATGGTTTTTCCAACGATTCGGGCAGTATTTCTAGGTTTGATATTTGGCAATATTGGTTCTATCTCCGTCTCTTTTTACTCAACCAGGCTAGTTTAACCTCCATGCTTTTCAACGTCGATCTGTCGAAAGAATGTCAGGTGCGGGAAATATAAAGCATTGTATTCGGGCCACGAGTGGTAAAAAGCGTGGAAAATTTGTGTCGGCGAAATATGTCGGTTAAAAATGAAATATGTGTGGAAATTCGAATGAGTGAGATGAGGTTAGGACTACAGTCAGCTGTTGCCTTGATGTCACGTCTCTTTATCGTAGCAAGTGGTAATAAATCCAATACCGGAAGTTCAAATTAAACTTGATGTTACATAAACATTAGGTCAATAAGCGTAATTTTTTCTGAGAGCACTGGATTACTATAGTGTTAAGTATGTAAATGTGATTATTTTTAAGAATCTGACGGATTCGCAGTATTATATACACTTTTCTAGCGACCGGAAATTGGGTTTTTGTATGTCGTCTCGGAATTCCTTCACAAAAATAGGCAATTTTAATATTTCTTTTCTCTGTAACTAGGTCGATAAACGACCCTGAAATTTTACAGAGACGATTACTAATATATTTAGTGAAGCTGAAAAAAAAATGAAAATCCTATGGATTGAAGCCTAGCGATAGGACTACCTTAACTACACTGCAAATTCAAGTGCGTTGTTTTAAAGCAGTTGGGTGTGTTACCTTGTGGTCACTTTTTACACATTTCCGAGGCTGTAATTTCGGGATTCGCTTCATAAGTTTTTTTTAGAGGGAGATTCCATTGTACGGGGTCTTCCACCTTATTACATTCCCCACCATATTCCACTTCCATACTTTATGCGTTTTATATTACACACTTGAGTGTATGATTTCTTTGAGTATTAAGTGTGTTATTTGATTGCATGTTATTGTATTTGATTGATGTGTATTCTTCATACACTGCATGGGAGTTGGTTGGAGGGATCACAGCCCGTCGCCTAGATGCATAGAATATTTCACAAATCCAAAATCAAATTAATTTCTTTATTCAGAGTTCTACCTTTACGATTTTGTATCATAATTTGTCATTCCCTAAACTCCTGAAGTGATTTTTTCAAAGAAACGAGGTTACGTTTCATCGACGTCCGCGGTATAAACCGCGTGAATTCGAATAATCTATACTTTGCGAGCAGGTAATAAACATGGACTAATTGTTTATATACCAACGAACTGAAGCGATATTATTTAATAATACATAATTCAAAGTATGCTCAATGGCAGAACTGCCATTAAGGGGTTAGGCCACTCTAGAGGCCGAAAAATAGGCTTTTTGGGGATTTTTTTTCTACGGCATGCCGGATACGGCCCTAGTTTGCCCCGTAGCAAAATTTCGTAGTCGAGGCGTCTTTTTAAGTTGTGTACCAGGTGTGTAAGTATGAAACCGGAATTTTTGTACAGAAAAAACACGTTTATTGTAATGATATGATACAAATAACTGGAGATGGCTTCTCGGGTCACCTTTAACTGATCCGCCAGCTGTTGTTGTGTTTGAGCGTCGTCTTCGTCCAACAAGGCTTGCAAGTCAGCGTCTTCAAACTTTTTCGGTGGTCTTCCACGTTCTTCGTTCCTCACGTCAAAATCGCCACTTTTGAACCGTTTGAACCACTCGAAACACTGTGTTTTACCGAGAGCATGCTCACCAAACGCCTCCACAAGCATTCGATGCGATTCGGCTGCGGTTTTCTTCAGATGAAAACAGAAAAGTAGTGCTGTCCGCAAATCGTAATTTGTTGGCACATAACTCGACATGTTTATCTCTAATAAACTAATGCTACTGAATGAAACTCGTGTTATTGTGAGTTGGAAATCTTTGTCGGATATCAATACAATAACAAGACACCGCTGACGTGATGTGTCGGTAACTGCATCGACATCTAGCGCCACCTATGGGCAAATTCCGGTTTCATACTTACACACCTGGTATGTCATTTACGCGTATCAGTTCCAAAAATGACACCCCTTACGTGTAACAAATAACACATGGATTCAGTGTACCGTTGCTAAATCCTGTAGTCTTTTTTCGTCGTTCATTGACGAGAAGAACCATTAACGGCGATCAACCTTCACCAATCGCAATGTCGAGACATCGTAGTATCGGGGATCCGTCGATTTTGTGCAGCAATGTTTATTTATGTCCGATGTCAAGCGAGAAGTGTAGCATACGGTAGCAGGCGGACGGAAAATGAAGTTACATTAACGAAACGCCACACGGCACACAAGGGATATCATTTGTCAGCTATCTCTTCGGGGTCCCTTGCGGTGTTATCGGAGCGGCTTATCTCTGGGAGCGCTCGCACCGAGAGTTGTAAATCATGCGACACCCGACAACAGATCGAATATCTAATTCCCTTTCACTGACTCGTTACAGTCGTGGTATACGCCCGCGCGCACGGATTTGAGGCTGCGAGTGAGAGAGAGAGAGAGAGAGAGAGAGAGAGAGAGAGAGAGAGCAGGAAACCTCTCTCCCGATCGGTGAACCTGATGTGTGCGACTGTCAACATTCTTTATTTATTGACGGGGAACCCGAGAAAGAAAGGGAGACAAGGTATTCTCTTGGTGCATTATTATTATTGATAGTTTCTCACTCGCCGATCGGGCTGGCAACCTCCGAGGATCTCATCACGAACACTGCAGCGACGAGTCGACCGGATGGACAATCGCGAACCAATTAACGACCATTAAAATCCCTCGTTAATCATCCGTGCAACGAAGCCTCGTCGTGAGAGCTCGTATAACCGCGAACGTTTTACTTTCAGCGAGAAACGTATCGCTTGTCCCCCGTGATGTTTGATATATCGGCGAAACGTCGCGCCATTTATAAAGCTTGCCTCATCACGAGCCGGAAAGTCTCGTTGCATCCTAAGCCCAACGGGGAAGTGCAATTTTTCGGTTGCCCATTGGATGGGATGGATGACCTGTTTGCTTCCACTATTATGACAGGAGTAAGAGTCTAAGGTGTACAGGTGTCTTCAGTGGATGCATAGTTGACATCTGGATTTGGAGATCCATGTCGAGCAGGCTAGGTTGGCTTTGGCCGGTACTTGGATGGGTGACCCGCTTGCGACTGGACTGCCTAGCGGGAGGCAGTTCTACTGAGTTAAAGGGTTACGCCGCAGTGACGGGCATAAAATCATGTGCGAATTTAACCATTTTTTTCGTATGGAAAAGTGATTCACTCGTAAAATTAATTACACATCTATTTAGTATGAATATCAAGCTTTTATAAAATATAAATATTTTTTTTCGATGTACAATATGGCCGACTGCTAATATTCAAATAAAATAAAATGGCGTCGCTAGAAACCGAAATTGAAAATTTTACTCGAATCAATCTGTATTATTTGTATTTTCATTCACCATATTTATTCGTCATTGTGAATTACTGAATTTTGAGTTCAGATTCGTAATCAGCACCATAAAAAACCCCAGAGAGCAAATTTTCAAGATAAAAAAAATTTCCTGCCATTTTAGGCACTTTTTGTTGAATTCTCTCTACCAACGAAGGGGTTAAGCCTGTGCAACTATGGGAGTTCTACCAATTTCATATCGATATTTTCGAGACACATTCTCTGAACCTCAAATTACAAGAAAACGCAAAAAAATCGCAGTTTGGAATTTTTTATACGGTAATACCGCCTTAAGGGCATACGACGGAACGTTGGGTATAGGTGTACGAGCTGCAGGTGTCCGTGCGTCGATACTTGGTCGGACAATAATCTGCTATCACTGTGACTTGCCCCACTCGGAATGCCCGTACGGGAAAGCTTTAATTTCGATGCCGCCAGGTAAGGAAAAATGATGGTAGAATCGTTTACGGTTGATTTCATTATGGCTGTCGGGGCACTCGATCGGAGCACCTGTCCAATCCGAAGAATCTCGTTCTACCATAATACTACAAACTCTCCGGTCTCGCGGTGGGATACAGGGACAAAGCCGCAGGTGGAGTTCCCCCATTGCTCTTTCTCCGTCTCGCTTGCTTTTCTCTCGATGCCACCAGACGAGAAGAAACGATCTTGGAATGTACCGGTCCGTTTACTTATCTCGTTTCAGTCATCCTTCGCGCCGGATATGAAAACGGGCTGTGGAAATATCGGATGATGTTCACGATCGGTCCAACACGCCGAATTCCGGCTTACCCGAGTAATCCATCGAAGGAACCCCCCTTTTACATATTTGTCTTCATCGAAATAAAAACCCACAAGTTCCACCAACGTCGAGACATTCCCATTGCCTCGTCCCAATTCCTTCTGATTCGAATTTGGAGCCG
The DNA here is from genome assembly GCA_944452715.1 of Ophion slaviceki. NCBI lineage: Eukaryota > Metazoa > Arthropoda > Insecta > Hymenoptera > Ichneumonidae > Ophion > Ophion slaviceki. Next base: position 25,318,463 of record OX101794.1, read on the forward strand.
CGTTGTTCAACCCACTACACTTTGGCCCTCAAAGTGACCGAAGATCCCACTTCCCAAATAGGGTTTTACAATCGGCACAGTAATGGCCCACGACTGGTTGCCAGAGAACAAACGATGGCGCGGTAATGGCTATATAAACGGGCCAGATCCGCACCATGCATGGTTGGTAATGGTAAACCATGAATGGCTGCTAAGACTGGGCCAACTATCATACGCCCATATTGGCCCAGCAACGGCTGCCGGATCTTCTGCCGGAAATGAAAAACAAAAAATTGACAAATTATGAATATAAAAATTCTAGTAGTATCTTTTTTGTTTTCTTATGCTTTACTTATGTCCATGTACATATAATAATTGCATTAAAAACAGTTTCTGCATTGTTCAAGTTTTTACGTTTCATCGGGTTCGAACCTGCGCCTTTCGTTCTAGTGTTGAGCGCCCTACCCACTTAGCCATTTTAACACTTACAGAACCCATCGTTTGTTCGTTCCTTACTTTTATGCCGATAATTTTATTCGTGACATTAAAGTTTACCGACAATTTTTTTGGTCCATTTAGGCTGTAAAAATACCTCGCTCGTTTTGGGGGAAGTTCCGAAAAACATACTCCTCTGATCGAGCTGAAATTTTGCATCGAACTTCCTCTCATTATTCTAAGAGAAACCGTTAACGGATTTTTGACGACTAGCAATAGTTTTCCATACATCGCATTGTACAGTTTATTATTTCACGCCATACGAGTATATCTATATATCCCATAGATAGCCCCCACTCCTCCGGCCGCGCTGCTTCCTGGCAAACAGTGCTCGCCCGTATGTGCATATCACTTGCCATGTGGGATGGCTTTGTTTGGATTTATTTAATATAGTAGAAGCGCAGTACAATAGATAACTTTCAATATCCGATATATCGAAAACTATTGCTAATCGCCAATATCCTTTTAAAGGTTCTCTTAAAATATTGAAAAGAAGGTCGGTGCAAAATTTCAGCTTCATCAGTAGGATATGCTTTTCGAAACCTTATCCCTTGTTTTTACGTATTACAGTTTAACGACCTGCATTTGCAAAATGCCCAAAAACAAACCATCAATGGCTGAAATAGATCTGGCAAGCCGTTCATCCGCCTACGATACCCCAATGCTGATCGCCATATTATCGGTGCGATAGTATTGGCCCACGAATGGCTGGCATAGATCTGGCAAGCCGTTCATCCGCCTACAGTACCCCAATGCTGGTCGACGAATTATTGGCCGATTATCAGCAAACCGTTTAATGGCTGAATGCTGGCATTTTTGTTACGACAGGCGACCCTATATGGGTTTGAAGTGCAGCTCATTCATTCCGTTGGATCGTCGAGTCATCGCGATGAGCTGAAGAGTCGCTTCCATCGTCAAGCATATTAACCCCCGTATCAGCGCCTCTTGGCGCTTGTCGAAGCAGCCCTGTCGTCAATGAGCACTCGGGTACCACATTTTAACGACATGCCGCAAATACTCCTCGCTCCTTTGCATACACCTAATTGCCAGGATAATTGCAAACTGGACGTCGTAGCTCGAGTCACGTGGCAAGTGCGCTGTGGTTGGATGCGGAGAAACAATTTCCGCGCTCGTTCCATCTCATCTATGGCTACAGATCCTCGGGTATGATTGGCTGCTCCTTCTCCTTCTTAGGTAGCTACTAAGCCACAGCTACCTTGTCTTTGCTATCTCCCCCCCTCGCTCTCTGGGCCCTCTATCTTTCTCTCTCGCTCCATTAATATTTTCCGCTGCTCCGGTTCTGTACGTAGATCTTGAGCAAAGTTAGCATTTGACTGATGAGGCTGCGCAGGGTCCACGGGGGTTTGCCAGCTTCTGCATCAACGGACGTCTCATAGTGTGCGTTCCAAGCTCATGTATAACGTGATACACATACCCATAGCTTGATATATACTTATCTGTGCATGCGTATCAGACACTGGTAAGTACTGGAGTCTCTGATCTCGTCTAGGCTGAGCTAGGCCAGGAGTCCGGTCTGGCCTCGGGGCCCATCGGCATTACAGTCAGGTGCCGCTAGTTACACAACCGGTAGATTCTTTCGAGCTGCTCCGCGTACCCGCGGATTTTTATCGCCGTTCGTCTCTCTTTTCGCCGCCGGATCGCTCGCCATCCACAATACTCGATCATGTTCAGGTGTGTGTGTGTATGTGTATGAGTAGGTGTGTGTGCAAATGTCGGTGTGTGTATGTACGTAGGTGTATGTGAGTTTGTCGGTGTGTGTGACTGTGTAGATGCGTGAGTGTGTAGGTATGTGTAGTGTGTAGGTGTGTGTGTGATTGTGTGTGTGTGTGTGTGTGTGTGTGTGTGTGTGTGTGTGTGTGTGTGTGTGTGTGTGTGTGTGTGTGTGTGTGTGTGTGTGTGTGCGTGCGTGCGTGCGTGTGTGTGTGTGTGTGTGTGTGTGTGTGTGTGTGTGTGTGTGTGTGTGTGTGTGTGTGTGTGTGTGTGTGTGTGTGTGTAGATGTGTGTGAGTGTGTAGGTGTGTGTGAGTGTGTAGGTGCGTGTGAGTGCGTAGGTGTGTGTGAATGTGTAGGTGTGTGTGAGTGTGTAGGTGTGTGTGTGTGGGTGTGCCTGAGTGTGTAGGTGTGTGTGATTGTGTAGGTGTATGTATGTATGTATGTATGTAGGTGTGTGTGAGTGGGTAGGTGTGTGTGTGTGTGTGTGTGTGTGTGTGTGTGTGCGCGCGCGCGCGCGCGCGCGTGTGTGTGTGTGTGTGTGTGTGTGTGTGTGTGTGTGTAGGTGTGTGTAGATATGTAGGTGCGTGTGTGTGTGTGTGTGTGTAAAGATATGTAGGTGGGTGTGTGTGTGTCTGTGACCACAGGAGACTCTCTCTCTCTCTCGCACCACGAAAGGTCGTTTGATCCAATAACTGTAGCAAGTCGATCCGCGCTCGCGACCGAAGTACGAGCTGCTGTGAGTGCTCTTCCTTCGACGACAACTGAAAGATGGGCAAACGGTGAGCGTATATACATCGCGCGTGCGCAGCGCACAGGAACAGGAGTCAGCGATGAAGGAGCGCCGGTGCATTTAGTACAGCCACCAGGTAGCCAGACGTATATATACGTAGCAGCGCGCGCTGATATGCCATCAGGGGGTCCATCAGAACACTCGCGAGCTCACGCACCTTTTCTATTTTCTACCGTTCTTTCCGCAATCTGTACACGTATATGTATAATTTAACCGTGCGTATACGCAGACACGCGGACCATGACAGCCTACTTCTATATATATGTAAGTGTCCATATATATATACATATATATACACATATCCGCGGCTCGAGGGTTTCGTGTGTACGAATGGATGGCGATTTCATCTCGGGAGCGCAACGCAGAAACGGCCAAGACAGGTCCGCAGCGGCTCCTATGCGAATGTCGATTTATAGTATCGTGCGCCATTAGAGATAATTGTTAGGGCAAGAATCCCTCTCGACGTCGATACGTTGGTGCATACCTATACGCACCTTGTAGACATGTATATATTTATGGGGAAAAGTAAGTTTGAAGACATCGGACCTCGAGGAACGTCCTCGTAACAGCTAATCGTCTTCGTAATCAACATTCAGTTGAACTACAGTGTCTCCAGCATCACCTTTGGATAAATGTGAACACATTTAGAGAAAGGCCATTTCGAGGGCCCTACTGTCCCCGAAATCAAATATTCGGTTGAAAATATTTTGAGGTTCGGGCTCGAAACAGCCAGATGTGCTGATAGCCAACATTACATAGGCATGGCCCGTTCAAATTATCTTCCTCATCTATACATATATACACACACACATATATATATATATATATACACCCATACACATACGTGTGCCTCCATAGCATGATGTAAAGTTGTTTTTCCGTGGTCACGCACACTCGATATCCAGCTAGCCCGCGGTTCTTCCCTCTTGAACGTGCATACATGCACATCGGCTCATTTGACGTGCACGTGTAGGCTCAGTTGGGAAAACCAGGAGACGGGTGGACAGAGAGACGGAGGAGAGAGAGAGAGAGAGAGAGAGAGAGAGAGAGAGAGAGAGAAATGGAAAATGCAGGTTAGACTCCATATATAATGTATAGTTTGCACTTACACATTCCTACGCACGTCGGTGTACCGCAATATTATTGTAAAGAACGAAGACACCTTATTGCATCCTGCAGGTAATGCGAGTGTATATGCTCTTCCGATGCGCGTATAGGGAGGATATCCCCGACCCTTTCCCCATTTGTTTTATGATGCGCGAGATTTTTTTGACTCCTTATGTGTATGTATATATATATAAGTAGTAAAAAAAAAAATATATATATATATATATATACGCATGTCCGAATATATCGGTGTATATCACTCACTCTCTCTCTGTCTCGGTAGGGCTGGCTCGTGCATACCGTCACCGTTTTCTCAATTGTACCTTATAAACCCATGGTTCGTCCTCTCTCATCGCTTCAGCAGTTGTCGTCGTCGCCCATTTGAACAAGCTAGTTTTATAGCGTACAATAAACATATCTCTCCCTCTCTCTGTCTCTTTCTCTCTTTCTCTCTCTCTCTCTCTCTCTCTCTCTCTCTCTCTCTCTCTCTCTCTCTCTCTCTCTCTCTCTCTCTCCTTCTCTTGCAGTCCGAGAGCAGCGATGATTGGGATGACGGTAGTGCGGTGATGGTTGCCCCGTATAGCAGCGCGCGCGAGGGGCAGACCCACATGGTGGGTTAATTGGAATGTTGCTCCGTTCGATTAAACTATTAAATGAGAAGGCCTCTTAACTCCGTGCGGCACGCTGCTCTGTCTCTCCGCTTACTGCTACCCTCTCTCTCTCTCTCTCTCTCTCTCTCTCTCTGTCTCTCTCTCTCTCTCTCTCTCTCTCTCTCTCTCTCTCTCTCTCTCTCTCTCTCTCTCTCTCTCTCTCTCTCTCTCTCTCTCTCTCTCTCTGTCTCTCTCTAACTGTGTCTCTCTCTTTCAAATCTGGTTTCCCATTCCTGCTTGTCCAGACACACGCACACCATGACACAAGCTTACTCCGTCCCTAGGTGACTTCGAGTATGGAAACGCCTCTTCGTCACAACGACAATCGCGACGTTGATACGTCGGCCGCGGAGAGACCGACGTCCAGATCACGAAGTTCGTATTTGGGAACTCGTACGCGTTGTCCTCGTATCAGGTATAACCGGAGAATCGAGGAATTTCGAAAACAAATAAAATCCCGTGAAAAATAATTATGCGCGGGCACACACTTGCTCGTTGTAACCTGTTGAGCGGGGTGACCGTTGAAAGAACTTCCTTTCAAGTGTGACAAAAAAATCGGTGACTAATGGACAGACCGATAATACTCATGATGTAAGGGCTCGTTAATGATTTTTGCCACGTTGGACTCCCGATCAATTAGCTCACAATTCATCATTTTTTCCTCGTTACCAGACATTTGTCACAGTCTTGTTTATCTTGTGTTTTTTTTTCTTCTTTTTTTTTAACGTATATTTGTTCGCGCGTCTCGATCAATTTTCCATCTTAATGTTACGGGCAAACTCGAGTGGTATGGCAAACCGGTAGCCGTGGCTTTAATGGATAGCGATAAGGATTGAATGCAGAAATAACGTGGAGATTTTGTTGGAAAAAAAATGTGAGCTGAGGCGCGAAGAAAGCTCTGTGACAATTCCAGAGGATCAGGGGGCTACATGTACCTGGTGGGTCGAGAAAATGCATTTTCGAGAAATATTTTTATTCGATCGGATCGCCTTTTAGCTATATACCCTGAACATTTCATTGAAATATTCCTAAAGTTGAATGAGCTACAGCTTTTAGGGGGTTAGGCCACAGGAACAGGTATAAAATCATGTGCGAATTTAACCATTTTTTTCGTACGAAAAAGGGATTTACTCGTAAAATTAATTACACATTTATTTAGTATGAATATCAAGCTGTTAGAAAATATTTTTTTTTATGTACAAAATGGACGACTACTAATATTTTCTTTTGTTATCTTTGTTTTTTAGGCGCTCCGCGGCGTCACATTTAGTATCCACAATTTTGTACCTAGAACAAAAAACAAAAATTTCCGTCAATCTACATTAGAATACCTAGAGAAGCACGTACGGAATTAAAAAAATATTGTTTTTTTCGAAAGTTGTAGGTATTTGAATGAATTTTCGTGAAAAATTTCGTATAAAACTGCTCACGAAATGAAAAGTTTGCGATTAATCCGAAATTTCATACGTACTTCGCTGCGAAATGCAATTAGGAACATAACTTTTAAATTTGAAGTCAATCGAGGGAAAATTGTCGGACTTATTTGTCACGCCAATTGGAAAAAAGCTGTTTCTAGAAACACGCGTTTAAGTCGTTACCCCTTGTAGCGCAAAAACGGCCTTTTTCATGAATTTTTTTAAAGAAAACTACAAAACTTTTTTAATCGATCAATATACCATCTTAAAGAACACATCTTGAAGAACTTTCAGTAATGTTTTTATTGAAAAATATTACATTGTTTAGTGGCAAATGGCCGTCAATGAAATAATGTTTTTATATACACGGTTTGCGGTGACCAACATTGCTGCGAAGTGGATCATCTGAAAAAAAAAATGCCGATGGATTTAGTCAAATGTAAGTATAAACTAGTATTTAATCGAAGGATTTTAAAAAATATTCATTTTTCACAAAATGGCGGACAGTCAAAGTTAATGGTTCGATTTTAACGAAAAAAACGGCCGTTTTTTTGGCTATAAAAAGGCCATTTTTTCGAAAAAAAAAATCGAACGATTAAAGACTACATTTTTATGTATTAAATAAGCCTGCAAAATTTCAAGAAGATCGGTTCATTAGTGTTCGAGTAATCTTGGTCACCGACTTCAGAAATGCCATTTTGAGAAAAACGCGTTTAAAGTTTCAATTTCAGTTTACACGAAGAAATTTTTTTTTTTTTTTGTAAACTTACATAGAGTACTCTATTCCGGGCATCAAAAAAAACTGCACTTCAAATTGCACTTCAAAAAATGCAATAAAAAAAATCGATTTTTTCAAAATCGCAAGTGGGGGTAACCCCTTAACTTTTTAGGTACTCTATGGCCGTGCCAGAGGTGGGCTTACGTTATACGCTCAAAGTCGGTGAAAAAAATGTTCTTGCTATAAATCGAATAGTAACTTATTCGCATGATGATAAAGCACCGTTTTAGCGAAAAAAAACGATTTTTTGAAAATTCTACTGTGGCCTTACCCCTTAACAGGCGGCTATACAGAGTGTCCCTCTTATCTCTGCCACCCGAAATAACTGGTTAATTATCGACGCCACAAAAAACTGTTCCAGACAAAAGTTGTACGGTGTGAAGGGGACCATCAAATGCGACCAATTTTTTTTATTTCGGTGGAGGCGCTGACGCACAGTGAAGGTCACCTCCACTCTTCTAAATGGAATGGTAACTTTTTTCTCCCATCTTGTGGAGCACCTCAAGCCGCATAAAAAATATTAGGGTTCAAAGTCGTGTAAGGTCATTCAAGGTCAGTATCGATTATACAAATCTAAATATCTCGGATCAGTACCAAATATTTGGTAGTGACCCGAGATATTTAGATTTGTATTTCATTTTAATAGATGTTTGAAATTACCTCGAACGACTTTGGCCCCTTAATGTTTTGTGTGATGAATTCCGAATGTTTGTGACCTTTCAAGGTCATGTTTCGAAAAGCGGGTGGGGTCCTATGGGCCAGGAATCGACGATTTCATGTAAGTTCAAAATAAACCAGTTATTTCCGTGTAAAGTGTACTCAAAACTTTACACGCGTTTGACTCGAAACATTGTTTTCAGAATCGGTACCAGAAATATCTCCGCAACTACTGGACCGATCGGGATCAAGTTTTCCACAGTTATGCTTCACACAATAATCTAGTTTTCATAATACGAACTGAACAAGTTTGAGGCGAAAAATCGCCTGTTTTATTCCAGTGACTGCCATGACGCGAAAAATTAAACTTTGAAATACCAGCTCGATAAGTACTAGTTTTACTTATCTACTTTAAGAAACAAATATATGTTTTTTTAGATAAAAAATGTCAGACGCACGCAATAGTTCTATGTTCATGTAAGTTTTATTAAGGCGTTAGGCCACTAGATTTTTCGAAAAATCGATTTTTTTTAATGGTCCCCTAGGACCTCAAAAATCATTTCCCAAAAGATTATGGCCGGGAAAAATCTCTAAGTACTCGGTTTTCGAATTTTAGTACAGGTTTAGTACATTGATTTTCTACTACTCAAAACTTCAAACGCGTTTATCTCAAAACTGCATTTACTTGAAATGTTGAATATATCTCGAAAAATACATTGTCTATGGAAGTACGTAGGATTTCTTTTTTATATTGCGTAGTTCATTTGTTATTAAAAATTATCTGACGATTTTTTAGACAAATTTTTCACTTTTCACTTTAGAAGTGCGCCATTTGGCCAAAAATCAATATATCGAAAAAATCCTACGTACTTCTATAGCAGGTGTTATATATAATCGAAAAAAAATCATTGGCTCATTATAATTAAAAAATTGCAGGAGCTGTTTGTCCGGCCGTGGACCCTGGAAAAACGGAGACGTCATTGCAAAAACGCTGCACAGGCGCTATTTTGAAATTAATCGCGTCGAAAAATTATTGTATACAGTCACTGATATGTATGATAAACACCCTTTTTTGTAATCTCGATCTGTTTTGTAGTTTTTCTGAAAAAAAAAAATCCCCAAAAAGCTTATTTTTTCGGCCTCTAGAGTGGCCTAAGGCCTTAAGTATGTACTGCCTGCGCCTTCGATTAGTGACCATGGATGGGGTTCTTCTGTAGCTTTACTATTTAACTTCATACACTAAATATTATTTTTCACTTTTTAATTCGATAGTTCATGAATAAACGCTTGTGTCAAACAAAAATGTACGTTAAGCTTTCAGATTTCAGATAGACCCTTTAAGCTTGAAAAGGGTCGCGAAAAAATTTCTGACCGCGCAGTGTTTCTGTATTTTTTGGTAATTTTTTCATGCTCAATATATGTACCTTTGTGTTAAAAAAAGTGCGTTTCTTTTTCACCAACCGTTTTCCAGATAGAGAATTTCGAAATTTGGCAATTTTTTGGGGGGCCTCGGTGTAGTATTCCCTTAAGGGGAAATACACACCTAGATGGTCGAAAAGCTATATTTCTATATATTTAGAAATATTTCTATATTTCTATTTATTTCTAAAAGCTATATTTCGAAGCTATGAACATTCCGTCGACCGTAGAAGATCTACACTATGGGCCTGGTATCGATGATTCCATGCAAGTTGACAAATTTCATGATTTATTCATTCCCAAATTTTCAAACGCGTTTTTCTCAAAACCACGTTTTTCAAATCGGTACCCAAAATTTCGCGAAAACCAATGAACCGATTGCCTTGAGGTTTTTTTGTGGTTATTCTATACACCATTATCTAGTACTTGTCATAGGATTTTTTTTCCGTTATTTAGTTTTTGTTTTATAGGCAAAATAATAACTAATTTTTGGCCCAAAAATCACTATTTATGTTCAAACGTCCGCCATTTTGTCATAAATCGATATTTTCAAAATCGGCCATGACAAGTACTAGATTATAGTATCTAATTTAATAGTCTTTTTGTTTTTTTTTCCAGATGATTTTTGAAGAAACGCCAGAGGGTACCGTGTGCGCAGATTTTTTTACGACGCTCCAAGAATCATACAATAGCCTTGTATATTTTTGATATTTTTAAATAAAAAAAATTAAACATATTTTTGAACGTATATACTTTTAGATAATTAAAACCCCAATCCGAAATTTCAAATAGTTTTCCTTGAAAAAAAATCACAAAAATGACCTTTTTCCGGCTCCTGGGTGTATATCTCCCCTTAATTTTGTATGAGCGAGGGAAAAGGGCGAGAAGAGGTAAGACGCCCTTGTCGGCGACTTGTCTTGAGCTCGTAAAGGAACGTCGATTGATCGATACTCGCGCATCACGAGCGCGCCGGCATTGGCGTAATTATTTCTACCTCAACGGAGAAACGGAGGTGGATGATAAAAAAAAGAAAGAAACATACAAAAAAGTGGCAACGCCAGGCGCCCGATGGATTTTTTCCTACCGGAAGAATGTCTTCCTCCCAATGAAACGAGGGAGAAAAAAAGTACACTTTTAATTTTTCATTCCGCGCTTGTACGGTATCGCGATTACAAAATCGTTCCACTTTTTGCAGTCGCGAAGGCTCGAGACACCGCGAGCCACGGAGAATATTCGATTTAGCGGTAACGACATGACATATTCCGGAATTCCTCTACGTTCCCGATCTATCGATCGACGATCGATCTCCATTCGTGGAATCGATAAGAGTGACTCATTAAAGACACGCGGCAATGCCTATACGTATAGTGCTGCCGGCGCGGCGGCATCGAATCACACACGCGCGCGCAGAGAGATTCGATAAGGAAATTGTTGTATCAGTGGCAAATAAGGAGAACCGCGTAACGACGATTATTCAGAATTGAAAATGTTAAAATTCCATCGAGCTTGAAGCTTTGGAGCACGGTTGTGCCATTTTTTCTGCGCCATCTTCTTCGTCGAGCAAATGCGTTGAGGAACCGTGCGAGCGGTATAGCGAAGCTCTAAAAAATTGTGGGATTTACTTTTTTTGCAGAGGAATATCAAAATGTACGTTTTTTTGCTCAGGTTTCTTTGTATGCCATTGCGGGCTTATATCGACGCTGCTTGCGAAAAGTAGCATGTTTCGGAATTCTTACGAAAATAAGCATGTTTGATATCACCGCGAAAACTTTTTGTTTTTGCTTTCGAGACGAAAACTAGCAAGTTTTGGTTTTCGCAACGAAAACTGGCACCTTTCGATATTTAACGCGAAAACTAGCACGTTTCGGCTTCCATCACGAAAAGAAACAGATTTCGACATTCATCGCGAAAATTAACATGTTCCAGTCACACTGGAATTGTTTCCGACTTTCCTTCTCTGCTTTTTTACGCCTTGCCTCTATTTTTTAACTCTAATTCCTTTGACCACAATCGGAAATTTAAGATTTTTTTGACCTGTCAAAAAATTTCAATTGGACTTCAATTAAAATTGCCCACTGAGAAAAAAAAACCAATTGAATCAAAAAATTTACTGGTTGATGCAAATAAATGTGCTGCTGCGGAGTGCCACCGATATATGAGATTGTTACAATACTATAAAATATTGGAAAATGTAATTGATTTAAATAACATATTATTTTATTTGAAAAAGCTCTTCTGTTCTCTCAATATCTACATGGTCCTTCAAATAAAATTACATTTTATTGAAATCATTCTATATACAATCCGTAAACGTATGGATGAAATAATTAAGCGGTTGCTACAACTTTTTTTATTTCGTACAAAAATATAATCAATAGAATTAATTATTTCTTTACTGCATCGAAACGAATATGCCATGGGACGTAAGTTTTTCAATTTGTTTTGAATCTTAAATGAAAAGTGAGCATTAGAATGATCACCCACGATAATAGTGGAGAGAATATCAGATATCCACTGGAATATCCATAGAGAGAATATCAGATATTCAACTGAAAAGAACAGATACTACACTTTGATCTTAGCCATAGGCCAAGAAGCGATACTCTTTAGAGTTTCTCCGGCGTTTAAGTAGATTTTCGGTTCGCACTACGCTAACGAGAAACGAGCGCGCGTGCGGCTTCTAGCGGTTACTCCGAGAACTACGGGTTTCCTCACACATATAATCTCGATGGCGCTCGGCCATAATTTGGTTGAATTTTTCCAACCAAATGCGCAAGAAACAAATTTTATTTTCGCATAATTTTTTAACCAATTCAGATATTTGCTGAATATTTTTCAATCAAAATAAAATATTAATCTTTTAACGAATAATGTACTTGGAAATCAATATCGGATATGGTAAAAAAAATAAAATAACATATTTACTCAATAGAAATTTTATCTGAATCAAACGAGCGAAATTCAATGTTTCTTGTGTACTCGAATCAACAATATTGACGTTATGAATTGAAACGCTTTTTTGTTCCTTGCAGAAAATGCAGTAAAAACTATATAATTCGATAATTTTTTAGATAGTTTCAATAATATATTGTTCTCGGCTAACAATATATCTTTTGAATAAAAAAAAAACTTTTAATTTTATCAAGTTATTAAAGTCAATAGCGTTTTGTTTGGACTAATAAATCCGATTATTTACACCAACAATTGTACAATTGAATCATCGAAATTTCATTTAATAACGCCAATGATATAGGATCAATGATTTTTTTTCTCAGGCAAGTATTTGGGAAATATCCATTCAACCTTACGTCCACAATCCACATTAAATATGATTTTGACCGAGAAGGACGAGAGACGAAAATCTTTTTAAAAAAGCAAAAACATGGATGATGTTCGAATATTCCAATTAAAACAGACGTCAGATAAAAAATTGCCTCTTGCACCAAGAAAAAAAAAAGATTTACAGGCCATGCTTGGCACAGGTTTAATTCCAATGGAACATCAGCAAGATTTTTCAAACACATTCGACGATAAACATCTGTGAGATTACAGTAAATTTCTTGAATAATATTTTCAATAACGTAATTTTTTAAATAGAAAATCACAAATAAATATTTCATTATATTTACAATTTCGATGTTATTTTTTTTATAAAAATTACTACTATCGATTTTAATTGATAATTATTATCAAAATGTTAATAAAAGCAATGAGTATAAAATTAAAATGTCATTACGCAAAAAATTGTCATATTTTTTAGAAAATACTAATGGTCTAGTTTTCCAGATTTTTACTTGAGCACGAAAGATTTTAAATTCTCACCAAAACTCTTTTTGGTTAGATTGTACGAGCGGTGAGATCCTTCAGGTTTTAAACTTACTCCTTTTATACTATTTTTTACAGTGAAAATCAAACAAGCTAGTTTTCGCGGCGAAAGCTACAACATGCTGGTTTTCGCGGTGAATATGGAACCGTGCTAGTTTCCGTGGCCAAACCATAATCATGCTATTTTTCGTAAGAACTTCGAATCGTGCTACTTTTTGTAAGCAGCGTCGATATGGTCCTGTCCCGTTCGCCTTTTATACCAGACTCGTCACGTAACATTTTCCATTTTCCATGAAGGTGACCTTGAAATCTCCGGAGGGCCTCCACTTGAATACCCAATTACTTTAAAAAGTTGCTTAGTTATTGTCGATTCATATCATTTGTAGAAATGGCATGCGAAAAACCAAAAGCAGATGATTTTCTTCGAAAAATAACATAAAACCCATAATCTCGAGTACCGTGGCATATTGACTAAACTGAAATTCCAGCATCTAGTAGGAAATGATCTGACCTATCGACAGTTGCAGGATTATCCATTCGTAATAGGGATAAAGTTCCGAAAAGCTCATACCGCCGATTAATTTGGAATTTCGTGTACCCATTTGTTTTGACTCCCTGATCACGAATATGATAGTGAACATGCCCGCAAATTTGATTTTCAAGGTCAAAACTCACAAAAACTGATTTTTTAAATGTTTTTCTATTTTATTTTAATAAATGTTGATCTTGGAGAAAAATGTTGCCTACAAAAGTGGTAGCTTATAAAAAGATTGATCTTCTATGTTCTACAACGGTTTTGTCTAAAACCATTCTGTTTCGAGAAAAATGGGATAATGCTCCAATGAGTACATTTGCTAAATTCCAATAGTTTCGATAATATCTACTTGCGCACTTTAACGGGGGAAGGTTGGATTTTAGTATTTAAACCCAACAAACAAAAACGAAAAATAAAATACAAAAAAGCCTAAAATTAAATGTTAAAAAAAATTAACTCAAGTACAAAAAAGCAGAAAATAAATAAAATAAAGAAAATAAACTCCAACCTTCCTGCGGTAACATGCGTAAGTACATAATATCGAAACTAATGAAGTTTAGCAAATTGTACTTATTGGAGCACTATCCCATTTTTCTCGAAACAGAATGGTTTAAGACAAAAACTGTATAGAACAGAAAAGATCAATCTTTTTGTAGGCTACCACTTTTGCAGGAAACATATCCCTTTAAGACTAACATTTCTCAAAATAAAATGAAAAAAACTTTTAAAAAATCAGTTTTTGTGAGTTTTGACGTTGAAAATCAAATTCGCGGCAATTTTCATTGTCATATTCGTGATCAGCGAGTCAAAATACATGGGTACACAAAATTTCAAATTTATCGGCGGTATAGGTTTTTCGGAACTACACCCCATAATAGAACACCCCGTAGATATAAACGAATTAGTTATTAATTAGTTATCAAGCTATTACCACTAAAAAATAGTGTTGGTAACCATAAAACGTTATACATTAATATCGTGTCAATCAATACATTCTCAAAGTGTGCAATATTCGAAACAAACCCAAGAAACAAAAAAAACTATCCTCCACTTTTTTTCAGTTGTTCGCATAATTGCACAAAAATTCGTCAATCTCATTGACATTAATCAGTGAAAATGTGAATTTCCTCCACGACTGCGAGTCAAAATCTTCCGGTGGCCGGTGATATTGGGCCCCGGATCGGCGCGTAGCAAGCTTTTCCGTAGTCTCTTCCAAGTGAGTTAAAGGCAATGGCGGAAACAGTCGTATAAGAGCCGCTAAAGATATCTGGCACGCATGTTTCAACACGTCACAGCATTACGAACGCCAGCAGTAAAACCGACCAACAGTGGCGCACCAAAGTAAATGTTATAACAAACATCGTACAGGGGATGAGAGGGAAGGAGGGCGAGGAGCACCCAGAACACGACGCCCCGCTATTTAACATTATTTAGTTTGCTTTGTGAACGTTTAAACAGCGACGGCCTTCTCTTTTTCTTTCTCTCGTCCCCTTCTATACTTACTCCAGCACATCTTTATCCTTGTCCTTGCTCCTCTCTCTCTCTCTCTCTCTCTTACACATCCTTAGCTCCGCAACGCACTTAAATACGGATATTCCATGTGTACCGAGCGATTTCCCAGCATGTTTGTTTTTTAGGTGCTAGCCATGTTCCTCGTCAAAATTACTATCGCTTCTTGGAATACCCGTAATATAACAATACCACAGCAATATCGGCACTTCGGAACTGAACTGCCTACCTCGGGATCGGTAGCTACGATTTGCCGGCTCGAAACACACATTCATATATATATGTCAAACGGCAGTTTCTGAGACTTTTTTAGGAGGCATATATTTACCGCGATTTCCGTACGTTCTATCACCCTCAATATTTTTCAGGAAGATTTTTCTTTATATAAAGCTATTAAAAGTACATTTACAACAAAAAGTATATACTGGTAGTTTTTTTCAGGGATGCGATGGGATTTTTCAGAAAAATCTTCCTGAAAAATGTTGAGGGTGATAGAACGTACGGAAATCGCGGTAAATATATGCCTCCTAAAAATTCCCAGAACTGCCGTTTACATATGTATACACAGGGTGTCCCTCTTATCTCTGCCATCCGCAATAACTCGGTAATTATCGACATCGCAAAAGAATGTTCCAGACAAAAGTTGTACGGTGCGAAGGGGACCATCAAATGCGACCAATTTTTTTTTATTTCGTTGGAGGCGCTGACGCACAGTGAAGGTCACCTCCACTTTTTTAAATGGAATGGTACATTTTCAACCATCTTGTGGAGTACCTCAAGCCACAAAAAAATATTGGGGGTCAAAGCCGTTCAAGGTCATTTAAGGTCAGTATCGATGATACAAATATAAACATCTCGGATCACTACCAAATATTTTATAGTGATTCGAGATATTTAGATTTGAATTTCATTTTAATAGGTGACCTTGAATGACCTTGAACGACTTTGACCCCCTAATGTTTTTTATGCGGCTTGAGGTGCTGTACAAGATGGTTGAATAAAAATGTGCCATCCCATTTAAAAAAGTGGAGGTGACCATCACTATGCGTCAACGCCTTCACCGAAATGGAAAAATATTGGTCGCATTTGATGGCTCCCTTCACACCGTACAACTTTTGTCTGGAACTTTTTGTTGTGACGTCGATAATTACCCTGTATGTATTTATATATCTATATGTATAAATACTATAATTATATATATATATATATATATATATATATATATATATATATATATATATATATATATATATA
The DNA here is from genome assembly GCA_944452715.1 of Ophion slaviceki. Classification (NCBI taxonomy): domain Eukaryota; kingdom Metazoa; phylum Arthropoda; class Insecta; order Hymenoptera; family Ichneumonidae; genus Ophion; species Ophion slaviceki. The sequence continues at coordinate 25,334,609 of OX101794.1, forward strand.
TATATATATATATATATATATATATATACTTTATACATAATATGAGGGGTATCTCAAAATGACCTGACATTTTAATTTCTTAATGAAACGTAATATTTAATTGAAAAGTACGAATATTTTTATATTAATATAAGTTACAAACAAGGAGGTTATGTGTGGAACACAATATCCGATAAATGGCATAAACGGTACGGACTTGGCAGACATATTCTTTCAACAAGACGGCGCAACCTGCCACACCGCGGGCGAAACAATTGCAGTTATTGCAGACGAAGTTTGATGGTCGTGTTATCTCGCGCCGCGGCGATGTCAATTGGCCACCAAGATCGTGCGATGTGACGCCATTGGGCTTCGTTCTTTGGGCTTTTCCGAAAGGAAAAGTGTATGCCAATGATCCACAGACCATTCCGGAGCTCAAGGAAGCAATTGGACGCACCATTAATGAAATTAGTCCGCAATTATGCCAAAATGTTATTGAAAATTTCGTCAAAAGAGTGAACGTTAACAAACAGTGACGAGGCGGCCATTTATCGGTTATTGTATTCCACACTTAACCTCTATGTTTGTACCTTATATTAAAATAAAAATGTTGGTACTTTTCAAATAAATAATACGTTTTATTAATAAATTTATATGTCGGGTCATTTTGAGACACCGTATAGCTATAAAGAAACGTGTCTGATATAGTAGACCCATTCAAATACACTGTTCACAAATGTCGACATTGTCCGAAGTTAATTGTGATTTCCTTCGTGGTTTCGAGATCACGCGGAATTTTGCGAAAGTCTGCACGCAGGAATGCTAGCAGACGTACCAAACATCCATGAAACATCGAAGAACGATTTTCATATCGATTTTATGATCTATTCTCGATCGTGGTGAGTTGAAAAATGATAAGGTGCGAATGTAAGGGACTTTTTGGTTCCAGCATTGCATTCGGCAGGAAGTCTCTACACAATTGAAATCCCTCGTATGGCACTGTGATATATTGGGGAAGGTGGGGTAAAATGGATTTTGTAAGACGAAAATATTTATATGTAAATCAACGGCTTTAATGATAATTTTTTAAAATTAGAAACAATAGTTACATTCTTATTTTTTGTATATTTATAGTGCAGTTTATATTTATTTATAGTATAGATCTATAGTATAGATATACTATTATATATTTATTATATATAATTATATTTATTATAAATATATAAATTACATTATATATTTATTATATATAATGAAGATATTTATTATATATTCATTTGTACTTTTAAGCTTGAGTGGGGAGATCCTGGCAAATTTTACCTTTTGGCCAGGAAAAAAACGGCTGATTTTCAGGATTTTTTTTTAAAGGAAAGATTTCTTTACCATTTTTGAGACTTAGGGTATGCTTTATTACTACTTTTGACTGTTACATGGTATTTTTTAAATTAATCTTTAAAAATGGTGGACGTATGACACGGTCTTCTAAACTGCATTTTCAAAACTGGTGGCGTATACCTAAAAAACTAATCGACCGAGTCTGATAAAATTTGGTATGAATCTTTCTAACCTTATCGTCTAAAACATGACCCTAACTATTCTTGAAAATGAAAAAGTATTTTTTATTGCAAAAAGTAGCAATTTTTCGGAAAATTCAATCTTTTTGTTTCAAAGCATGCCATTTCATGGATTTTCTCACATATTCTTGGTTCATATTCTGCGTATGGGGGTTAATAAAAGAAAAATCGTCGTTGGTTTTTTTTTAGTTAAATCCCGCCGACGCGACGTATCACGGCGTCTGACAACATCCGCCACAACCCGTTAAGACCATGCCAAACGTCCACCATGTTTAAACATCAAAAAAATACCCTGTAACAGCAAAAAGTAGTAATAAAACGTGTCCTATGTCTCAAAAATAGTGAATAAATAATTCCTTTAAAAAAATCACGACAATCAGACATTTTTTCCTCGCCTTTCTGAATTACGACAGCGAGCCTGAATATTTTTCTAAAACGTCATTTTTCACCTTTATACAAAACGTCTTCAGGTCCTGCTCGAAACACAAATCAGATCCTGAAAAATCCACTCCACGAGAACCAAGCGTCGACAAGAGGCATTTTAATTGTTTCAATTAATATAATTAGACCAGGTATACTGGTAACCCATACGGCGAATCGAAAAACGCGCAATCGATTGCATTTTAGTTAATGATGTGTGTCAGCGATTATCTCGTTACGCATGCCCCGCCGCGCGGAGTCAACGTTATGTCGTTGTGTCCAGGGTACAGCTTTGGTATGAAAAAGAAGCAAAAATAAGAGGGGAAAAAAAAGAGCGGCGACGGGGAAGAATGAAGAGAGGGACCTACTTTCTATCGTAGTTAGCCTACTGCCACGCTCCGTTAGACCGTTCGAGCATCCGGCACTGCCCCGGGGCTAACACTCTCGCTGTCTCTGTGCTATGCTGGTCCAGCAACAGAGACAAACCATGATCCGTGGAGAGAACCTCTCCCTTTTCTTTCTTCACATTCTCTCTCTCTCTCTCTCTCTCTCTCTCTCTCTCTCTCTCTCTCTCCCCCCCCCCTTCGTACCCTCATTGTAGCGAATCCATAAAGTTACAATAAGCAGAAGAAAAACCTTGTTTCAATCTCTCAAGGGAGGGACGCTTAGACGAGGAAAAAATTGCTGGTTGTCAAGTTTTTTTTTAAGAAACATTTTTTCACCATTTTCGAAACTTAAGGTATGCTTTGTTACTACTTTTGGCTGTTCCATGGTATTTTTTATTTTTTAATCCATCTACAAAAAGGGTGGGCGTATGGCCTGGACTTTTAAACGGATTGCGGTGGATGTTGTCAGACGGCGTGACACGTAGCGTCGGCGGGATTAATCTGAGAGAAACCAACGAAGATTTTTCTTTAATTAACACTCATACGCAGAGTATAAACCAAGAAAAAGTAAGAAATGTTGAAAATCGATGAATCGGTACGCTTTGAAACAAAAAGATTGAAACTTAAAAAAAAATCCGACAAGATGGCTACATTTTACAATAAAAAATATGTTTTTTTTTGTTCAGTTTAGGTTCATGTTTTGAACAATAAGGTAAGAAAGATGTGTACCAAATTTCATCAGAATCGGCCGATTAGTTTTTTAGATATACGTCACGCCAGTTTTGGAAATGCAGTTTGGAAGACCGTGACATACGTCAATTTTCAAAGATTGATAAAAAACACCATGTAACAGCCGAAAGTAGTAATAAAAGATACCCTGAGTCTCGAAAATAGTGAATAAACCTTTCCTTTTGAAAAAAAATTCTGAAAATCAACAAATGTTTTCGTCTCCTAAAGGTATCTCTCCCGTTAATTCACCTTGTCGATGTTTCCGCACGTGGTAGTTGCGCCTAGTGCATCATTGTTTATGCCGCTTTGTTGGATACTCAGAGGTCTGCACGGAGGAGAATGCAAGCTTGTACTGCAAGAATGTCAGATCCAGCAGGGGCCATTCACTTGCTGCGCCAGAGGATTCCAGATTTACGTCGATACTTCTTGTGTCGGCGAGAAGAAGGCAGAACAACGCGAGCAACATCACTGCGACCCGTTGTCCAGGGTCTCTCTCTCTCTCTCTCTCTCTCTCTCTCTTTCTCTCTTTCTGTCTTGGGGTGCTTTGTGTAACAGTACCTCACTACCTATCCTGTTGCAGTATTTCTATCAGTTACTGCACCTATCATCTCGTATTTGTGTACGTGTACATTCATTGATACACACGTGTACATCGCCAAGTACATACATGGGGCTACATATATGGATACATATGGGCCAATTATATTTTGAACCCGTTATATATTTGCAATATTGGCTGTTAGGACACCTGGCTGCTTCGAGTCTACTCCTGCAATTTTCGTCAAGCATGTCGTCAATTTTGGGACAAGATGGTCCTGAAAATGACTTTTGTATGAATATGGATAACGTCGAATAGCTCCAAAAGCACCTTCTCCCCTATGAATATACACATGGGGTATTCCAGCTCAAATCAGATGACTATTTCCCTCCCAATAGTTGATGATACATTTCCATAGTGGAAAACCTCACACCTGCTGTCCAAAAAATACTTACTTTTTCGCCCACCCCTTGCTCTTCTGCGACTACAAAAAGACGGAAAGTCCACTCGAGCTGTTTTAAAAATCTTGTAAAAATTTAGATACGTTTTAGACCTGCTTTTTTTCATTTTTCATCAATTTTTGTGTAATTCCGATTTTGGGAATGATTCCTCGACACTTTGGATGTCAGAAGAGTACTTTTTCGGCCGTGCAAGTAAAAAATAACCTCCAACAATGACGAAAAAATTCGTTTCCAAAACAGAAAAAATGTGTGTAATATAATGCTCGGCGAAAGATTGGGATCAGGTTAAAAAAATGAATCGGAGCCTTTTTTGTTCAGGTAGATCTAAATTACTAGCACAACGAAAAGGAGAGGGAGAGAGAGGGAGAGAGAGAGAGAGAGAGAGAGAGAGAGAGAGAGAGAGAGAGAGAGAGAGAGAGAGAGAGGACAACTACATAACACGGCTCATATAACGTAGGATACACACCATAGCAAAAATAGGGATGATTAGAGAACACTTCAGAATTGAGTACATCCCACCCAAATTAAATTTCACTTGAAACAATATTTTTGAGGTTTTTTAAATCTGCAAGCCCGAAAAAGTACTCTTCTGATGCCCAAAGAAGTCGAGCTTTAGTGAAAAATGCACAGCAAGTCTAAAAAGTATCTAAATTTTTTGAGAATTAAAAAAACGATTCGAGTGGACTATTCGATTTTTTACAGAGACAAAAGAGCAAGGGTCGGAGGAAAAAAATGAAAAACCATCAGGTGCTTTGTTGACATCAGAAGTGAGGTTTTCTATGGAAATTTACTAATCAACGATAGTGAGGAAAATAGTTGTCTGAGTTGAGCTGGAATACCCCATATATATATATATATATATATATATATATATATATATATATTGTTGTATTCGTATTTACGTGTGCGAGATTAGGTGAGAACGATGCGTACCAGGGAGAGAGAAGTATAGGCACGAACGTAAATCGCGTCTTCTTCTCTCGGGGTACTCTCGACTCGAGGAGGCAGCATCCCAACTCGTGTAACCGGCACGACCCGATACACACTCGACCGACACGTTCCCTCGGATATATACGCGTTCCTCTATCTGGTAATACGAGAGGGAACACTCGCGGAAATTCTACGAATAAACGAGCCGACTCTTCGTATCTTTTCTGGAAGTGGCTCGCCGCTTAAGGCTGTTCAATCGCTGACGAGCACTCGATTCTCTCTCCGTCTCTTTCTCTGCCATTCAATCGGAAGAATGTCCAAGGGAAATGTCTTGCGTTCGCATTAACACGAAAAACTGGCAATATTTTTTCAATGTCTAGTGCATTTCACCAGGACGTCGAGAATTTTGAAAATTATCCATTTGATTTGCCCAATGAGGGTAGTTTAAGGGGCTATACCAGTGTGAAAAGCTTCAGCCTCTCAGCGGGCATTATTCGAGGAACAGGACATTGTATGGGCTAAGTATAGCTGCTTAGCAGTTTTTATGGTAAATATCATTTTATCTTGCAAAAATCGATAGCTAATCTTCAAACGCGTTTTTCTCGAAATGAGATTTTTCAAATTTGCTGACATTGTAACACAAAGAGCAATTATTCGATTGACTTGAAATTTGAACTGAGCACTCTTGAGTATATTTACTCTACAATGACGTAGGATATTTTTGATTGGATGAAAATTGACGATTTGGCATTGAAGAAAATGACCATTTTATAGGCAAGAAAACAAACTTTTTTTTCATAAGTACGCCATTTTGTTAGATTTTGACATTTTTCCAAAATCCTACGTCATTGTACAGGTAATACCTTCCGGTTTAATGACATTTTTCCTTTTTCGGTTTAAGCTACTCAATCGGCCGGAATCATGTCTGCAGTGGAGGAACTTTTTTTTGCGCCTCCGAAGGCAGCGCATAATTCACTTGGATCTCAATATTTTTATCTGCAAAAATTATGTAATATAGGTCAAATATAGCCAAATATATTCTTAATTTTCCAACACATTTAATTGAGTACTTTTCTTCCAAAATATTCCTGAAAATCACCCAAATTTTCAGCGTCCACACTGGTATAGCTCCTTAATGTTTTGGGGTGTTGGGAAAGGTGGCATGTGGGTGGTTAATCGTGGATGGATACCGAGGTAGTAACTTCTAATTTGTTTGTGACGAATCAAAAATTTGTTGAACCATTTTGTTTGGATTTGTTGAGAAACGAGGGTTAGAATGGAATTAAAAATTGGACGAGGATGAATATTTCGCGCTTCGAAAATCACCACGTAGCACTAGTTGTAAGCACGTTTACGCTCAATTATAAGAGAGAATAAAAACATCACAAAATAGATGATCATTATAATACCAAAATTGATTATGGAGAGCAAGAAGACTCTCAATGAGCTCTGTACCTACGAGAATTCGTGTAATCAAAGACTTTAAAAGAAAAAAATCAATCACTCGTGTATGATAATCCATTCGAGTGGAGTTGAATATTGCGTCTACCACTTGGAAGGCTCCCGCGTATGGTGAACGATGCAAGGGAATCTGAGCACGCGAAGCTCAGCGCCTTCGATAAGATTTGCCACGTCCGATAGCTCCGAGAATTTCCTTGGCATCGTTGCTCGACGTTTTAATATAGGGGTACAAACATTATTGCTGGTATTACATACCGGAATCATGGTGCATACCATAACTCGAGAATAGGCCTGTTCAACCACCACGTGTAGATGCGCACGTTCATCCGTGTACGGGCATTTTAGAAACGGGTTTACCGAACATTTGATCAGCCGCCATCCTGGCCAATGCAGCTATTGCACTTTTCCCTCCTTCTCGCGGCGACCGTACTGAAGAATGCACTCTGGGGAAGCATGAAGGCCGTTATGCAGTCCTCCCATTTAGGAAGGTGCACTCACGACACGCTAGAAGGACATGGATGAGCTACGAGTTAGATATGATCGTAGTCATAATGTGCTGGATACGACAACAAAAGATGCGGCTGATGTCAAGTAATGTTCGTATTTTCCAGCCAGGCAAAAAGGATCCCGTGATGAATCGGGAGTCTGGGAGATTGTGGAAAGACAGGCTGTCAATGGCGCTGACATGTTCCCGCGACTTGGCAAAGCTTGTCCAAGCTTCTTTTTGTCTTCTACGGTATAGCGTGTGGAAACGCTGCTGGAGAGCGTCGATGAGCTCCATAGATCATTATTTTGCCTTGACAAGTTCGCATAATTCCTGGTCCATTCTTTCGTGGTTTTTGTTGCCAATGGTGATGGAGCCGAAGCGTTTGGGAAGAGAAAAAAACCATATTGATATTGGTGCAAATGTACTGCACGCTCGGCTTGAAGATCATTGTAAAGAACTGTTGAATCGCTGCTTATTTTCGTCCAGACACCAACGGCAAGGTTTTGAAAAAAGAATTCTTGGAGCTGTACTCTTCCAGCAGCTTGTCCGAGTCATTAGCACAATGTAATTATTTGATCAATGTCATCACCGCATCATCACATTGCCTTCGGCCGAATCTATCGCTAGATGAGGGAAAAAGTAAATTCTATAAAAACCAAGGAAGCAGTTTGCCTGAAGTTTGATGAAGGTGGATTGAATATCAGCAGAAGTCTAAGATGACAAGTCTAGAAATTGGAGGCTAGCGAGAGGGCGGATCTTACTAGATGAAATGCAGTGCGCGGTGACGTAAAATAGAACAGCGGGACAAGAGAGGTTGAAGCGAGAAGACACGAGGGACTGGCAGGATAAATGGCAGGCCAGCAGCATCTCCACCCCCTAGTCCAAGCTGCATAGGAATACACCTCTGTCGAAGTTTCAATGTTCATCTTCCTCCATCCTTCCCCGGTTCTCTCCTCATCCAAATTTCCATCCAGCTTCCACATTCCGTGACGCTCCCGGTCCTCTTCGACGCGACTAGATGTATAGTGCAATCGGGAGGCGCAAGGAAGCCCGTGTGCCGGTTAAAGTTGCTGAAGATGGAGACGCGCACAGCAGCAGATATGTACGTGGATGGAAGGAAGAAGAGAGCGGAGTTGCGACGTGAGCAAGTCTGGGTGGAGGAGCAAACCGCTTCGCAACAGCTCACATCAAAGAGTCGGCTTAATAGAAAGCCTTAGAGGCGTTTGTTCGAGTCTCCTCATCTGACTAAATATTCTTAGCTGATGTGCCTGGAAAGGGGTAGGTAGAAGTAGAGAGAGCAATGAGGAAACTCCGTGGAAGAGGGGGATGGAAAGTGACGGAGGCAGAGGAATGGAGGCAGCATGAGGATAGATTCATGATGACGGATGATCGAAGTTCACCAAGACTTCCAATCCTTAGGTCCAGGATATCATTGAAGATTGTACTGTCGCCACTTCTGTTTCCGATACATTACGCGTTCTCCATCAAAAACCACCTATCTGAATGCAATTTCAGATTACTTACAACATTGGAATTGGCTGCAATGTCGTGATCCAGGCCGTTTATACGCTTTTTGTTGGATTTCGTAGGATTGCCGTGCTACAAATGGCGACCAAGCCCAATCGACAACCCGGTAGCTCACCCCCCGGGAATTTATTGCGAAGCTTCTGCATAGACGAAACGCACATATTCTCAGATGTAAACTTGCAGTGTCGGAGGTTTACCCATGTGCTACAGGCTGTGTACGTTCAAGTTCGGTTCCTCTACTCGACAGACACGTAGGGAAGAATCCTGAGGCACTCGGGTCTCAAGCTCGCCGCGGGTGTGCACGACGAACGCTAGCATACATACCCAAACTGCATATACGTAGGCTGTATTAATGCTCAGACTACCAGTGCTCGTCCCCGGGGGCATCTAGACTTTGCTTCACAAATTCTCGAAAATTCGACTAATTAATATCTCTGTTGACGCTACGAAATTCCGGCCTTCAACGTCTTCATCCGCGGATGTTGAAGCAGTAACTTCGTAACACAAATTTCCGTGTGTGCTCTGCATTCAGAGATACATCGCTGATGAATTGAGTCTGTGCCCGTTCCATGCGAAATTTCATCGTTGGTGCGAATCAATATTTTACTGGACAGGATGTAGCAGCGGGCTTTTACGAACGTATGGACGCGCCTTTGTCGATTTACATTGGTGTGTATAGGCGACAAGGTTGGTTATCACCGTTATGATGATCGTCATGGAGGAGTGTGCACAAAATCCGCGATTAATACCCGCGATTTTGCCTACGAGGCCGAATCGCTTTTGATTGATTTTGAGCGGTGTAAACTCACCCCTAACCCTGGACGACAGATACAAATGAATCGGATGTGCGGCTCCGAAGCTTTCTCTTCCCCTCCACGTCTGTCTCTTTGCTTCATGGGTTCGCTATCCCGAAACGTCGTTGGCTGGGTTCTGTATAGACGGTAATCCTTTAAAGGGATATTTCGCCTGTGTTTCACATCGGTTAAGCTATACAAATAGATGTGGGATGTTTGCAATCAGAGTTGGTTGGTCTCGTGTAGGTATGGCCCGCACACGGAGGGGGATGCGCGCGCGCGCGCGAGCTAGCGTAATTTAGAAATGAGTCGTCTACCCACCCCATCTTTCGACATACACAGCCTTCTCTACCCTCTGTGTGCACAATATACGCGGAGCTGTTTGGCGCTGTTCCTCCACTACGCCCCAGGATCCACCCCCTTGTCGGCGTATCGCGATCTCTCCTTGTCAGGCATACTGCCATTGTGGCGCACGGAGCGCAGAACTTATTCGCGATTGCGCTCGTTTGGGCCGAGGGAGGGATGTGATAGCTGTATAGCCTGGATAGTCTACTCGGCATATCGAACCTTCGACCCTTTGCACTATGGACATTGGTCCTCCAATGACACAATCCTTTGCGGACCGCGAATACGCGATGACCGTGATGATGGGTTCCGGGGGTGCAACTTGGGATCATTTTCCCGTAAATGTTTCTTTGTGGGAACTAACTTTTCGCCCGCGGCTTCGCTTGCGTAGGCTTGGGTTCAATGCTCCTTAATGAAATGTGCTCCTGAGATGTTTCATTGAGGCGGGATATACATTTAGACAGGGAAAAATAAGCAGTATTGAGGGATTTTGTAAACTAAGAAATAATTATTCTACAATCATCAAACTTTAGGTAGGGTGAGTACAAAATAAAAGTACAGACGTTTCTTAAGGGGTTACCCCCACTTGCGATTTTGAAAAAATCGATTTTTTTTATTGCATTTTTTTGAAGTGCAATTTGAAGTGCAGTTTTTTTTTGATGCCCGGAATAGATGACTCTATGTAAGTTTACAAAAAAAACATTTTCTTCGTGTAAACTGAAATTGAAACTTTAAACGCGTTTTTCTTAAAATGGCATTTCTGAAGTCGGTGACCAAGATTACTCGAACACTAATGAACCGATCTTCTTGAAATTTTTCAGGCTTATTTAATACATAAAAATGTAGTCTTTAATCGTTCGATTTTTTTTTTCGAAAAAAATGGCCGTTTTATAGCCAAAAAACGGCCGTTTTTTTTCGTTAAAATCGAACCATTAACTTTGACTGTCCGCCATTTTGTGAAAAATGAATATTTTTTAAAATCTTTCGATTAAAGACTAGTTTATACTTATATTTGACTAAATCCATCCGCATTTTTTTTTTCAGATGATCCACTTCGCCGCAATGTTGGTCACCGCAAACCGTGTATATAAAAACATTATTTCATTGACGGCCATTTGCCATTAAACAATGTAATATTTTTCAATAAAAAAATTACTGAAAGTTCTTCAAGATGTGTTCTTTAAGACGGTATATTGATCGATTAAAAACGTTTTGTAGTTTTCTTTTAAAAAATTCATGAAAAAGGCCTTTTTTGCGCTACAAGTGGGGGTAACCCGTTAACATATCTTCATTTGTAATTAAACTTTGAACATTTAACTTTGAGATAATTTACGAAATTAAAACAAACTCATATCAGATCAACCTTAAAATTACTATGTTTCAAAATCACGATTGGCCATCTCTCCCGAAGTATCCGGGTGTGATGGCCATAGGAGTGGAGGTGAGATGGCCAGTTACTCAGCGTTATGCTCTCGGTTTTCTCGTTGGTTTTATGTTTCGATTCTTAATGTTTTTTTCTTTTGGCCACATCTAGAACACACATAATCAAAATCAGTATAATTTTATGTACCCAGAGTTTTGTCATTTTTTGTCATTGTTCTTATATCGTCTTTCTAATGTCTTCCTAGGTATTTCGTAGGTACTAGCAGTCGCACGAACCGTCAATTCATCATTTTTTACACTACTAATAGCTGCTTTCAATGATTCTTGAGTAAAATTCCGTCGTAGAGCAATTGCTTTTCTCTTGTACTTATTAGGCATCGCAAATAAATGTAGAAAAACATGAATTACTTGAACATATAACAACCATTACTATGGCTATCACACACCGACTGTACGTGGCCATCTCTCCTAATCTGCCGGGAGAAATGGCCATATCTAAAATGTACACAAATAGAAACAATACATGCGAAATCTTTAGGTCATAACGTAGCACTGTTGGTGAACTATCCAAGAAATACAAAAGTAATCATTGCTTTTACAAAATAACTTCACCACAATGGAAAACATGAAACCTTCAAAAAAATTGATCTGTAGACAGAATAATTAACAAGGATTTTACTTAATTAAAATTTTATTTTCCAAACTTTTGCTCGTACACTTACATCTGCGCACGACGCAAAGCGAATTAAGCAGTAACAGGTGAAATCTAGTGCGAGGTTCTATGAAATATTTCAAGTGGCCATCTCTCCCTTATGGCCAAGTCCCCCGGACTTACCCTATACTTTAATAGTATTTTTAAGTATACGAAACAATTTTTTGTAATTAATTCATCATCAAAACGGCGGAGATGTGACAGAATCGGCGTGCAGTCTAGCTTCCCGTAAATTTTGATTTGCAAAAAAGTTCAAACATTTTTTCAGTTGGAACATGTATAGTTTCTATGTGACGGTAATTAAAATCAAGAAAATGCACATTTGAGAAAATTGCACGCATTTACAAAAAAAATCAACATTTCACGCAACGTTTTTGTAAAATGTGGATTACGAAAGTAGTTATTTTTAATGCGCTTCGTGGCGCGCGCCCGGTTAAGTGTATGGGCAAAAGTTTGGCGTGAAAAATTGAAACAGTGATACAATTTTTAAAAATTATTTTCACTACCGGAATCAAAATTTCGAAGGGCTCATTGTCTTACATTGTGGTTATATTATTTTGTCAAAATAATGGTTCTTTTTGTATTTCTTGAATAGTTCACGAACAATGCTCAAGATTATGAGCTCAAGATTTCCATCTCTCCAGGAAGATTAGGAGATATGGCCACTAACAGTCGGCGTATGATGGCCATAGTATTACTTGTGTTGTGTTCAAATAATTCATTTTTGATACTTTCTTTTCAGATGCCTAATAAGTACAAAGGACAAGCAATTGCTCTGCGAGGTAACTGGACTAAAGAATCATTAAGGGGTTTTCCCACTTTAGACGCTAAAAAGGCTATTTTCGTGAATTTTTTTGATAGCTTTGTAGATATTGATACAAACATTGTTACACTTAACCCATAATAATCACACTGGCTCCACGAGACCCAAACAAATTATTTTGATGCCCTACGACGTTTTTTTCCAATTGAACATACATTTTTTTTATATGCATGAACGTTTCATTCTTTCCTTCTAAATCGCACCTGCGTTGGATGAAATAAATATACTTATTGAAAAGTCCACAGAAACCGCTATGTCTATTACAAAGTACGTTGTTTCCAGATTATAAACCCGTTTTTTTTGTCATTAATTACAAGACTTACAGCAATTTTTGTAAAAAAAGTCATTTATCACGATTTTTTGCATATTTAAAATTTAATTTTTGATTTCTAACCAATATCTTTGTATTAAACAAGGTTCAAATTATACCTCACTATTTTTTTCATATCGCTCAATGCATTATTTCATTATTTATAACAATTTATAAACGCTCGCTATAACGTGATTCTAGCTAAGTGTGACTTCTAAGGGTTAATAAATACACTTTCGAAATACATATTTCTTAAATGTATATATTTGAGTCACTATTTAAAGATGAAAATAGTTAAAGGTAGTTTAAAAAAATGGTCTAAAAAAATTGTAGGTCTGCGCTGTTGATGAAATCTCGGAGATGGATCATCCGAAACAAAAAAAATCACACGGTTTTAGATTCAGTATGTTATTGGCTATAGCGCATATCATACGATTTTTGATATACGAAAAATAACAAAATGGCGGACATTTTTCGCAAAAACAAAAAAACGTGTTTTTCACTGTAGTTGGCAAAAAATTGTAAATATCAAGGTTTTAAAAAATCCTTGATATGCGCTATAGCTATAACTGTAAAGAATATGTGGTTAAAATTTCATAAGGATCAGCTCAGTAGTTTCGAAGATTTTATCAACAAGCCGTCGGAAAACGTTGTTTCCAGAAAAAACGCATTTAAAGTTTGTTTGGCTTGCATAAATACATTACATGTTTTTAAAAATGAATTTTGGAAGTGTATTTATTAAGTGTAACAACTTTTATATCAATATCTATAATATAAACCTATCAAAACAATTCATGAAAATAGCCTTTTTAGCGTCTAAAGTGAGCCCTTAAAAGCTGCTGTTATTAGGCATTATTAAGCATTAAAAGTGCTGTTACAAATAAAAGATGATCACGTCCAGTAGTCGCCAGGACCTACAAATGCCACGGAAGACCTTAAAAAGACGATATAAGAAAAACATTTAGAAAAAATGTTTTATTTTTCTAAATTATCTTAAATTTAAATGGTCAAAGTTTAATTACAAACGGAGATAAGTAAAGAAACGTCTGCACGTCTGCGTCTGTACTTTTATTTAGCCGTATCCTTGAAAAAAACTGTGGCCGCCTACCCCGAACTTACCCTATACAAATTATGTAAAAAAACGGGATGACAAATTGCAGCAGTCGATAACTTCAAAGAGTTTCGCCATCGCCCGTTTACGATAAAGACCACCAGCTTCCGCATCCGTAAATTATTTCTCTCCTCACATTCCTATCCTCAGGGCTGGCCCTTGAAAACCTTTTTCCATTCGGCCGGCTAATTACTCGCTTTCTGTACCGCATGGAGAGAAGCTTTTCACTCGAATACATTCTTGAATACCCAAATGCCAAGTGGGACCACCGCGGAACGAGAAATAAAATACAAACCGAACAATTAGACCGGTAAACACCACGGCAAGACGTATCAGTATAAACGAATGAAATTGGAAAAGAAAAAGCACGCTGTCGAAACCGTGAAATTCACGCGGCATGGAGGCAACCCGGGCTTCTAAATTAAGGCCTTAGGCCATTCTAGAGGCCGAAAAAATAGGCTTTTTGAGGATTTTTTTCAGAAAAACTACAAATTAAATCGAGATTACAAAAACCGGCGTTTATCATACATATCAGTGACTGTATACAATAATTTTTTTGAAGCGATTCATTTCAAAATGGCGGCTGTGCAGCGTTTATATCAAAACTGCATTTTTTAAGTTGGCCGGAAACATAACTCAGACAATTTTCAACCGACTCATTTGAAATGTTGAATATATCTTGAAAAATACATTGTCTATGGAAGTACGTAGAATTTTTTTTATATTGCATAGTTTATTTGTTATTAACGATTTTTTAGGAAATGTTTTGGAAAGTGAAAAATTTGCCTAAAAAATCGTCAGACAATTGTTAATAACAAATGAACTATGCAATGTAAAAAAAAATCTCACGTACTTCCATAGACAACGTATTTTTCAAGATTCAACATTTCAAGTGAATCGGTTGAAAATTGTCTGAGTTATGTTTCCGGCCAACTTAAAAAATGCAGTTTTCACATAAACGCTGCACAGCCGCCATTTTGAAATGAATCGCTAAAAAAAATTATTGTACGCAGTCACTGATATGTATGATAAACACCCTTTTCGTAATCTCTATTTATTTCGTAGTTTTTCTGAAAAAAATCTCCAAAAAGCCTATTTTTTCGGCCTCTAGAGTGGCCTGACCCCTTAACGAGACCCTATCAGCGTCGGTCAGACGTCATAGCGTAGTCGAAAGACGTCAAAAAAACGTATCCGACAGAGAAGGACCTGCTGAAACACTATCCGCAAAATATAATTCCGAAGGACCTCGATAAGGACGAGGTCTCCGTCTGTGAGCCGCTCACTTTGACCTCTCTTCGCTCCCCGTCTATTCCAACGAATATTCCCATTGCTCTCTCCCTCCCTCCAATCCTTCTCTCTTTCTCCCGTGGCTCGCGATCTTTCTCCATTGTTTAAATACAATTTTGTCGTTTACTAATTAATGCGCTGCCGACATCAAAGAAGACGTTTATTGGTTCATGTGATACTAAAGAGACGGTAACGAAGAGGTAACTCACTGAGGGAGCCGTTGAAGTAGTAACCGTAGAAGCGCAGCTGAGGAACGAAAGGAGGTTGAGGAAGTAGTCGGGGGTTGGAGTGATGAAGGTGGATTGATGTGCGCGGGCCAGTGCTCCCCGCGTTGTGGGGTGGCAGGTTAAATATCTATGTCGATGAGCAGAAGATGGGGCACTTTCTATTTGGCGTGCGCTTTCTCTGTTCTCTCTCTCTCTCTCTCTCTCTCTCTCTCTCTCTCTCTCTCTCTCTCTCTCTCTTGTGCTACCCTTACAACTACCCCTCTGGCCCGTCCTACTCGAACGTATATACGTATACACGTGTCTATCGCAACAGCTACCTTTCTGTTCGGTGAGGAAGCGGCTGATGTGGGAAGACAGGCTGTGATCCGCTTGAAACATCATTCCTTCCTCCCTTCGTTCCGCGCTTCTTCGAACCAACACACCGACCCCCCCTCGTATATCCTCGACGTATACACGATTCCGCACGATTCCCAGAAGTGCCGTCAAGGGGTGTGGGCAACAGATAGCAGGGACAGAGCAGACGGCAGCCACCCACAGACTCATCAACTAACTTTGTTCTCCGCGATGGAGGAGTCGGCAGGACGCTAGCGAGTATCACGCCGCCAAATCAGTCCCAGTTAGCTACGCAGTTTCGCCATCAAACGGAAAATGGGGAGATACAAACATCGTCACAGACGCTCCCTTGCCTTGTAGCCTGGGACGGCGTCTCGCTGAGGTTCACCTCGCGACGACGATGATGACGAGGACCATGTATACCATCGTCGTCGTAGGCAATGTGGTCCCGTGTAAGTATGGCGGATACCTATTACCTACGAGAGAGTAAACAGCACAGCAAGGAGGGTGCGAACGAACATGTGGTGGAGGGCGTGGTAAACGGTGTGCAAGGGCAACAGTGTCATCGAGTCCGGCCAGGCTAGTTGACGTACCGTGAGACTTTGGTGACATTCGACTTGCGGGATTGGAGGACTGCTTGGTTTGGTGACGTACAGAACAGGTTTGGTGACTTGCAGAATTAGATGCTCGTCGACGAAGATCCGACTGAAGCTGTGAAGATTGTATCGATATTGTAAGTTCTCAGAGACCTGCTCTTGCGGTGAATGAATCAACAGCGAGATTGAGGAACTACGTTTTTCTATCGCGAGCTTTGTTTTTGTCGAAACTCTTTTTTGGTGGTTCCGATGGAAACGTGTCCAGAATTTGGAACAAGATCGGTAAATGACGGGGAGAAAAAGGGAAAGGTGCGTGTGACGGATATTTCTGTACACGTTAAACCTTCTGGAGTTTTTTTAGACATCAGGTCAAGGTTTTACACTAACATAGAGGCGTAGGGTAAGTTTAGGGTAGCTGGCTACATTTTTTTAAGGATCCCTCAAACTGAAAGTACAGACGTTTTTTTACCTATCTGTATTTGTAATTAAACTTTGAACATTTGACTTTAGTACTGTCTTGCTGTCGCTGAAAAACCCCGTAATCGGAAAAATTAGAAGGCCAGTTTTTTGACAGGTGATTCTGTAGGTGCCGCGGGTGCTTAATCCATGTTTGCCTAAAAATCGGGGTGCAGGGTTTTTTTAGGGGATGAAGGGGGATGGGGGTGGATTGATGCTAAACTACAACCCCCACGAGGTCGGCGCTGTGAGACAAAATGTTTAGAAGAATCCGGGCTTTTTGGGGGTGCAAAGTGGGGTGATATTTCGAAAATCAGTTTTAATTCAACAACTCTTAAGGAAGAATTCGTACACTTTTTGTTTAAAAGGGAACGTTGTAGGCCTTGAAAAGACGCGTCGATCGAGTATTTGATCATCAGTCTTCAATAATATCTTCACCCCAAAAAAAGGGTTGAAATACTAAAAAAAAATTGTTTATTGAATAACTCAAAAACCGTAGATTTTTCGGGTATGGTTTGAGTGTACGAAATGTAGAGAATAATTTTATCTATGTTTTCGTTTCTATGGACCACCCTTGAATTTTGATTTTCCAAACCCTCTTGAGGGTTGAAAATTCAAAATGAAATTCTGGGAAAACTATTGACCGCACGAATTCGCCGCCGTGGAACAATTTGTAGCTTGAACCCTCAGCTGTATTTTTGTCCACAGCGCTAAACTCGTTTCTCTTTATTTTCGGTCAATAGTTTTCCCAAAATTTCATTTTGCATTTTCAACCACCGAGAGGGGTTGTAAAAAGCAAAATTGAAGGGTCGTCCATAGAAACAAAAATATAAAGGAAATTATTCTCTACATTTTAAACATTTAACCATGCCCGAAAAATCGAATGTTTGTGAGATATTCAATAAACATGTTTTTTTTATTTCCACCATTTTTTGGGGGTTGAAGATATTATTGGAGGGGGATGATCAAACACTCGATTGACGAGTTTTTTCAAGGGCAACAACGTTCCCATTTGAACAAAAATTGTATGCATTTTTCCTAAGGAGTTATCGAATTAAAATTGATTATTCAAAATTCCATCCCACTTTTTCAACCCCAAAATGAACGTCCACGACTTCGGCGCTATGGACAACAATAAAGCCCGGATTTTTCTGAACATTTTGTCTCGCGGCGCCGACCTCGTGGCGTTTGTAGTTTGACATGAATCCACCCCCACCCCCTTCATCCCATGAAAAAACCTACACCCAATTTTTTAGGCAAACTTGGATTTAGCAAAGAAATAGCCTTTTAATTTTTCCTATTCCAAAATACAGCACGACTGAACTACTTCGAGATAATGTACAACGATAAAACGAAATCTTATGTGATTAATCTTAAAATAAGTATTAAAAAAAATCATCTTTGGCCATCTCTTCCGAAGTATCCGGGTGTGGTGGAAACTATTCGAGAAAATACAAAAATAACCATTATTTTTACAAAATAACATCACCACAATATAAAACATGAAGTCTAAACAAAAAATTGCACTAGACAAAACAACGCGAAACGTTTTTACGTACTTTTTAATTTTGTTTGCCAAACTTTTGTTTATGCACTTACACTTGCGTGCTATGAAATGCTATGTTCTATGAAATATTTCTATCAGCCATCTCTCCCTAATGGCCACCTCCCCCGGAACTACCCCATTAGGATAGAGTTATGCGAAAATCAGCGAAAAGAAGCTGACCATACCAATGAGTTTTTCCAATTTCGTATCCTACCTGGCAAGTGCCAGATTCGCCCGAAGGCATAGATTTCCTCTATTCCGAGATAAGAATCCTTTCCCATTCGCCTAACGCTCATGCAGCAACGCTGGTAATTCCTTCGCTCCGGAATGCATCGAGACAACGAGCACCAATTTTCGCACGCCAATTCTGGAGCTCCAAGACAAACAGAGCGCAATCTTCTCCGATTTTGCGCCTGCAGCGAGCGCAGATAGACGCGGAAACGACAGCAAGGATAGAAATTACTAGCTGTGAGCCATCGTTTTATAAAAGCCCTTAAGGATAATGGATGCACGAGATGAGGAATCCGGCTGGCGGGTTGTTCGTAGCTGAAGCTGGGACGAGTTTGAAAAGCACGCTTCGGGACTGTGAACAAAAGCGTGAACTAGCTGCCGCCAACGTATCCTACGAGCGCCACGAAGACGGGATGATTGATCGATGCCAGGGCTCTCTCCTAGATGCAGCCTGTTGATAGCGCTGGCCGGGACTTCGATTGGCGTATCGCTCGGGCCTACGGTCATCCTTTTCCAAACAGGATTCGGTGACAAGTGTGTGTACACTGGGAAAAAAAACCAATTGAATCAAAAAAACATATTGGTTGATCCAAATAAATGTGCTGCTGCGAAGTGCCACCGATATATGAGATTGTTACAATACTATAAAATATTGGCAAATGTGATTGATTTAAATAACATATTATTTTATTTGAAAAAGCTCTTCTGTTCTCTGAATATCTACATTATCCTTCAAACAAAATTGTATTCTATTGAAATCATTCCATATAGAATCCGTAGATGTATGGATGAAATAATTAAGCGGTTGCTACAACATTTTTTATTTCGTACAAAAATATAATCAATAGAATTAATTATTTCTTCACTGCATCGAAACGAATATGCCATGGGACGTAAGTTTTTCAATTTGTTTTTGATCTTGAATAAAAAGCGAGCGTTAGAATGATCATCCACGATAATAGTGGAGAGAATATCAGATATCCAATGAAATATCCATGGAGAGAATATCAGATATTCAACTGATAAGAACAGATACTACACTTTGATCTTAGCCACAGGCCAAGAAGCGATACTCTTTAGAGTTTCTCCGGCGTTTAAGGGGTTGCGATCCCCTTGCGAGTCCCCCACTTGCGATTTTGAAACAATCGATTTTTTTTATTGCATTTTTTTGAAGTATAAGTATCCGGGCCCATACTTCTGTATGGGCCCGGAATAGATGACTCTATGTAAATTTACAAAAAAAAAAATATTTTCTTCGTGTAAACTGAAATTGAAACTTTAAACGCGTTTTTCTCAAAATGGCATTTCTGAAGTCGGTGACCAAGATTACTCGAACACTAATGAACCGATCTTCTTGAAATTTTGCAGGCTTATTTAATACATAAAAATGTAGTCTTTAATCGTTCGATTTTTTTTTCGAAAAAAATGGCCGTTTTATAGCCAAAAAACGGCCGTTTTTTTTTCGTTAAAATCGAACCATTAACTTTGACTGTCCGCCATTTTGTGAAAAATGAATATTTTTTAAAATCCTTCGATTAAAGACTAGTTTATACTTATATTTGACCAAATCCATCCGCATTTTTTTTCAGATGATCCACTCCGCCACAATGTTGGTCACCGTAAACCGTGTATATAAAAACATTATTTCATTGACGGCCATTTGCCACTAAACAATGTAATATTTTTCAATAAAAAAATTACTGAAAGTGCTTCAAGATGTGTTCTTTAAGATGGTATATTGATCGATTAAAAAAGTTTTGTAGTTTTCTTTAAAAAAATTCATGAAAAAGGCCTTTTTTGCGCTACAAGTGGGGGTAACCCGTTAAGTAGATTTTCGGTTCGCGCTACGCTTACGAGAAACGAGCGCGCGTGCGGCTTCTGGCGGTTACTCCGAGAACTACGGGTTTCCTCGCACCTAAAATTTCGGTGGCGCTCGGCCATGATTTGGTTGAATTTTTTCAATCAAATGCGCCAGAAACAAATTTTATTTTCGTACAATTTTTCAACCAATTCAGACATTTGCTTAATATTTTTCAATCAAAATAAAATGTTAATATTTTAACGAATAATGTACTTGGAAATCAATATCGGATATGGTGAAACAAATAAAATAACATATTTACTCAATAAAAATTTTATCTGAATCAAACGAGCGAAATTCAATTTGTCTTGTGCACTCGAATCAACAATATTCATGTTATGAATTAAAACGCTTTTTTTGTTCGTTGCGGAAAAATGCATTAAAACCTATATCATTTGTTCGCGATATTTTTTAGATAGTTTCAATAATATATTGTTCTCGGCTAACAATATATCTTTTGAATGAAAAAAAAAACTTCGAATTTTATCATGTTATCAAAGTCAATAGCATTTTGTTTGGACTAATAAATCCGATTGTTTACACCAACAATTTTACAATTGAATCAACGAAATTTCATTCAATAACACCAATGATATTGGATCAATGATGTTTTTTCTCAGTGTAGGCTTCGCAGAGCAACGTTTCCGGAGTGTCTGGAATAAGTGTACGGTCGTGTAGAAAGAGAAACACATGCTTCCAATGATGACGGAGCGAGTCAAAGTAAAATCCACCCAGGCTGGACCGAGAGTCCATCGAACAGAACGGCCAATACCCATCGACCCATCTGCAATATTGATGCGAGCGTGTGTTCCACACCGAGTGTGATGAGCCCCGTATAGGCACTTGGATCAGCCTCGTTGTAGTGGTTCCTCGTGACAATCGTGTGCGCTCGACCATGGTTGGTAAGCAGCTCCTGGATTATCGGCTGTACTAGGCGAGCCCTTCGCATTATGTTTAGAGAGTCGCAAGGTCGGTGCCGATGGTGGTAGTGGTTGCCTGGGGTGGTCGACGAACAACTGGATGAAAGAGTCTCCGGTCTACGCGAGATATACGGATACCGTTCCGCGTTAGAAATCCACGCAGGAAAGAGAACGAGGACTAATGTTGATGTCCCAAACTCGCGACCCTCGTTGCGCTCTCACTGTGTCAATAGGCTCGATTTCCCTTTCAAGTTGTCAACTCTTTTTGTGTGCCCGACAAATTGTCGGGATAAGGGAGGGTCCGGGAGACGGAGGGACGAGGGGCTGTACGAGGGAGCCGGTTAAATTAACATTATTGTTGTGACGAAGATGGAAAGGTTGTCCCGGGACCGTCGGAGTCACGGGATACAAATACGTGCTGTATATACATACAGCGTACGCGCAGTAGGCAGAAAAGTGAATCGGCAAGCCCGGGGTAAAAGAAGGCGGAGAACCATTGAGTAAACAATATTCCTCTTGATGATCGTGGGCTGTCTCGTTTGATGTCGCCTGATTAGCAATCGTAAACAATCGTTGATTCACTGCTAAAGTACATTTTTCCTCTTCCCTGCCCATCTCGTGCCTACTATTCACCACGCGTAAACTCAGCTCTCTTCGATACCGCGAGTATTGATTGCAGAAAACACATTGACGTCCGTTACGTCTGGCCCACAGGACCCATAGGTTTGCGTCATGCCATGTCCGCTAAGTATCAGGTTGATAAAAAAGTTTTGTCGCAATAATTTCAATATAATTTATTTATTTATATATCTTATACAAAACATTTCTAATCAACAATATATTCGCCATCGGTTTCTATGACACTCGACCATCTAGTTGGCAACTCATTTATTCCCTTTGCCCAAAACTGCCGCGGCTGGAACTCAAAGAAATTTGAAATATCCCTTCTGAGATCGTCGACGTTTTCGAAAGTTTTGTTTCTCAAATATGCCTTCAAATGTCTGAACAAATGGTAGTCAGATGGCGCGATGTCGGGAGAGTATGGTGGATGAGGAACGGTATTCCAGTGAAGCTCAGTGATTGTTTTGTGGGTTTCCTTTGCAACATGGGGTCTCGCGTTGTCGTGGAGAAGGTGCACAGTCGCGCGTCTTGGCCGTTTTTTTCTTATAGCTTTTGCCAATTCCTGGAGGTTTTCGAAGTATCGTGTAGAGGAGATCGTCTTACCTACAGGGAGAAAATTGTGAAACAGCATTCCCTTTGCGTCCCAGAAACAGCACAACAAAACCTTTTGTGAGTGACGATCAGATTTCGGTTGGTGTGGCGGTTTTTCTCCGATAGGAAGCCAGTAGGCTAAACGCGTTCTGTTATCATACAAGACCCAGCTTTCATCTCCCGTCACAAGATCTTCTAAAAACTCCTTGCGATGGTGGCGAAGCAGGAGAGACTGGCAGATGGTCACGCGACAGTTCTTATTGTCGTCGGTGAGACGGTGTGGTATCCATTGAGCTAGAACCTTCCTGTATCCCAAGTTGTGTAAGTGATTGACTATTGACGGTTGAGTGCAGCCAAGTTCTCTTGCTAGCTCGTGCGTACTTGCTTCCGGTTTTTCTTTGATGCAGCGGAGTAATGCTTCATCATCGATGGTCGACGGTCGTCCGGAACGTTCCTTATCTTCAAGGCTTGTGTCTCCAGATTTAAAACGATTGAACCAACGCTGGACTGTTCGATGAGAAACTACGTTCTCGCTGAATGCATCCTGTATATTTTTAGCAGTTGTGCTTGCGTTCGTGCCGCGCCGCCACTCGTAAAAAATGATCGCTCGAAGTTGCTCCTGCGAGATCGAAGCCATTTCTGTCCACTAGAACGCGCGCTCGCCCTTTTATACCCTGTCACGCGGAAGAGTAGAAAACATTCTAGAATATTCTCGACATAGCTCGATGTCATATTGCGTCAATACGTAAAAAGACATTTTTTAAATTTTTGCGACAAAACTTTTTTATCATCCTGATATTCGTCCACCTGAACAACATTGGGCCAACCTACCAACAATCTTTGGTTCACTGCTAAAGTACATTTTCCCTCTTCCCAGCTCCTTCCACGTACATCCATCTCCTGCCTACCATTCACCATGCGTAAACTCAGCTCTCTTCTATACCGTGAGTACTCATTGGAGAAAACACATTGACGTTCATTACGTCTGGCCCACAGGACCCGTAGGCAGCTGGCGTCTCGCCTTGTCCGCTAAGTATTCGTCCACCAACATTGGCAATAATGGCGCGCGCCAGATTTCTCCATGGCGACGACTATCCTCGTTGCGCTCAGCCGTAATCTCATTCCTGTGGGATGTAATCATTGATTGATCATTGAATACGGCTGAGACGAAGCGAGCTCCCTTTATCGTCCTTTATCCGCGCGATCCGGCCAAGACTCGAGCAACTTGCCGAGGATGAAATTCCTCGAGCACATGAGCATGCACATACGCCGTCTCGCTCGTCTGGTGACCGCTTTACTCGCCACTACTATCGCCGACCCAAGATTTTTATTCTTATCGATTTTTATATCGTGTCGTGTGTGTAGCAACTTGTGTCTGTGTGTGTGTGTGTACCGGTCATGGGCGCACGCACGTTCGACCGTATAGCTCGCTTATTACTCGACGGCATATATAAAGGCGATCGGTACCGCAGTTGCGACAGAAGAAACATCTAACGGAGGGCATCGAGGCAGACGAGCTCGCGTGCATGTTGCGCAGACTCCGCAATAACGCCGGTAAGAGGGCTGTTTCTTATGATTGAAAAAATAAAATAAGAACAAAATAAAATAAGACAACAACAACGACGACTACAACAACAAAAACGCAGCACGATGTAGACCGTCTCGAGAGAAAGAGAGAACCTGTTTCCCTGTGTCAGTCGGTTGATCAATCTTGTTAATTAACACTCGCGAACCTCGACCATTCTCGTCGTCGCCTGCCTGTATATATACGCTTGTGTGTACACATGCATACGTATATATAGGGTGAGCAGCTGGAAATTGTACACCAGGAAGCGAGACGTTGCGAACGGCCCGGGCGGAGTTAAAAAATTGTGGGAAAAATGCGGAATTCTTCGGATAAGTGACTTTTGCGAAAAATGAGGGGAAAATTATTTTTTGGCGATTTTCTCGTTTGTTGGGTTATAAATGATGATATTCAGTCGGGGGAAGCTCAAATTCACCCTCCCGTAAAAAATCATGGGGTTTTCAAGTTTGCGGAAACACGCGATAAAATAGGGCATTTTTGAACATTTCGACGTCGATATTGGGTTGTTTGGGTTTCAAAATTATTTTTAAACTTAATTTTTCAAAGTTTTAAAATTATATTTCAAAATTCAAAATTATTTTTAAAGATTTTTTGCAGGTAAAAATTTGTTTATGAAAAATTTAAGCTTCCCCCGACTGAATATCATCATTTATGATCCAATGAATGAGAAAATAGGAAAAAACATTGTTTGGGCTCATTTTTCGGAAGACACTTGTCTAAAGAATTACCGAAAAATGTTGTGTTGGTTAATGAGAAAGATTTTTGATACTCGATTTGAGAAAAATCATTCCGAGCTTACGGAAATAGGACGCCCAGTCCTCGCTTTTAGGTAATTGCTGATTTCAGATTTTTTTGGTATGTGAAGGTCATCCTGAGGTCATGATAGGTCACTGAATCGGCTTTTTAAAGAGGGCTTAAGGCCTTATATACCGTTGACAAAAATCGATCTTTTTTTTAACGGCTTAAATTATGTATAAACAATCTAAGTATGATATAGTCTGACGAAAAACGGTCTTAAAATTCTAAACGCGTTTTTTTCGAAATAATGTTTTTTAAATCGGGTGGACTCGTGGCTCCTACAATTTTTAACCCATTGACTCCAAATTTCAACTACAACTTCTCAAATAAATTTTCTAGCGATATACACACGATTTTTTAGGATCGGTTAACAGTTGCGATTTTTATAATCAAAATAAGGCCATATTTTAGTCGAAGAAGCGACTTTTTTTCAAAATAGTGCCATATTTGCAAAAAATAATATTTTTTAATGATCGTGTGTACTACTCCAGCCGAACTCATGCAGATTACGGTAAAATATTCTTCAAGGCGCTCATGTGCGTCTCCAACCCGCCCGTGGAGAGCCTAAAAAAAGCGTTCTTTTTCGACCGATTTTTTGTATTTTTTTGGAAAGTAAAAAATTAATTTGCATAACTATGGATATGTTAAATAAACCCTTCAAATCTTATTTTGATTCTTTTATTAGTAATTTAAAAAAATCCCAAAAAAACCTTGTTTGCCGACCATCCAAAAATAATTAATACCGTAAGAGCAGGAATATCGATTGAAAAATGTGGAACTGACCATGAAATCGGATTGATCCCTGGAAGTTTCTACTTGAAGAAAAAGTGGCAGCGAAGTGCCGATATTTGAAAAATCCGACAAATATTGATTGCGCTTTTTTGGTCTTAAATCAATGCTTGTAGGAATTTTCGAGTGTCTGATGTTTGGCGACCCACCCGGTATACGATTGTACATGTATAGCCGATGAAAGAGCACGATGGAATTTTCATTGCCTCCCATCATTCATCCGCGATTCGAGCTTGTAAATCCCTATGTGCTCCTGTGCTCTGACGCTTGTTGCAATGTTCCCTCGTCAAACAAACGCGGAACGTCGATCGATTCTTTCTGATGCGAACCGTCCGACTTTGCTTCCTCCTCGACGTAGCGGCGAAGCATCACGAGAGTACGACGGTAAAGAGTCTTCGCACACCAACCTAGTACGGAGTGAAGCATCGCTAGGTACGGAAAGATGTTCAAGGACCTGAATGCAGTGCTCTCTGATGCTATTTTTTGGTTCGGTTTGTTTGGGGTAAGAGACGGCTTGCCTTTGACGGATGCCAAGCATCATTGAAACTTCAGTTGAGGCTCGAGCGTTTTGGTAATTAAGGCGTAACACTGAAGAGAAAAAAAATAGTTTACCGTTTTTTTTTTGCTTAAATGATGTATGAACCCCACAAGAATGATTTTTTAAAATACGTCAACGCATGTAGACCCTTCAATCCTCATTTTAATTGCTTTCTTAGTATTCTCAAAAAACATTTTAACGTCTCATTTCTTGATGAGCCACATAGATAATGGCTTAAGGGGTATTCGCTCTTTAGACGCTAACAAAATGGTATTTTCATGAATTTTTTTGATAGGTTCATATTGTAGATATTGATATGAAAGTTGTTACACTTAATAAATACAGTTTCGAAATACATTTTAAAAAATTTTGATGTATTTATGTAATCCAAACAAATTTTAAACGCGATTTTCTCGAAACAACGTTTTTCGAGGGCTTATTGAGAAAATCTTCGAAACTACTGAACCGATTCTTATGAAATTTCAAGTTATGTATTCTTTACAACTATAGCTATAGCGCATATCAAGGATTTTTGTGAATCTTGATATTTAATATTTTTTTGCCAAAAACGGTGGAAAGAACGTTTTTTTTTGTTTTTTTTTTAATGTTCGCCATTTTGTTGTTTTTGCCTATATAAAAAATCGTATAATATGCGCTATAGCCATTAACATACTGAATTTTGATTTTGATACCGTTTGATTTTTTTGTTACGGATGATCCATCTTTGAGATTTCATCAACAGCGCAGACCTATAATTTTTTAGGACATTTTTTTAACTACGATTTCCGTGTATAAATAGTGACTCAAATAAATAACCATTTTTTTCAATGTATTTTGAAAGTGTATTTATTAAGTGTAACAACTTTTATATCAATATCTACAATATAAACCTAACAAAAAACCATGAAAATAGCCTTTTTTAGCGTCTAAAGTGAGAATACCCCTTAATAAAATGAAGCTTGGGAGTCTGTATGTATATATAGAAAAAAATTGCAATTGCTCCGATTTTGAAATTCTGCCAAACATCGAAAAATAATCGTAGCTCGACGCATCAAGCGGCGGTTTCTGGAACACACGATTGCGAAGGGAATGCGCCCAGTCCGGAGTTTTTATTCGGCTTAAGGTAAAAAAATGGTCAGTTTGTAGAGTTTTTTTTTCGCACGTATAACTAATTATTCAAGGGACGGGTATTCAAGTCAACTAATTATTCAAGTCAACTACTTCACAACCAACGTTTAATGAAAAATATGAAAAATGTACAAAGTTTAAGCTGCTATGTGACGATAAAAAAAGTTTCTCTTCATTGTCCCATCGAAATTTTAGTGAAATTGAAATTTCGGTGAAAATAAAAAAATTAAACAAAATCAATATCTGTACATTCTTCAAAAATCAAATGGCGGCGTTTAAAAAAAATCACTTTTAAGTCCTTTTTCATCTAAGGGGTCTAAAAAATAGTAATTATCAAAATTAAATAAATCGGACAGACTTAGTCACTATGATTACGAGAATAATAAAAAAATTTAATCGTTTCATTAGGGTTCGAGCATCCCCCGAGAATATTCGCTGGGACAAGGTTAAAACAGGTCCTTTCGAGAAAAATACGTTTAAACATTTCATTGCGTTTTGTATTTTATATTATTATATAAATTTTATATCATTCATTATATAAAATAATACAACCTAAATTTTATTATTTAAAATAAAGTTTTAACTTGAATATTGATACTTACATTAAATTTCACATCAAGCGACTTTTACAATAGGACAAAGTTATTTTACAATAGGAAGAGACATAACATTTTATCTACTACGAAAATGCGGGCATCTGCCTAGAATGGAACTGTCAGTCATAACCGGCCGCGCTATCTGTTTCTACTAAATTGACTACAACTCAGTCAATTTTCGGAACTTTTACTCGAAATTTATTTTATATATTGTTGAATATTTATACTTTAAGAGCATGCAAAAAAATTAAATTTTTTCGACCCGTCACAATGACGTTCCATAGTCGTGAAGTTTGCATCGCTGGAATGCAACGGAAGTATTCTTTTTTGGCACATTAACGGAGACTTTGTCCTTGGAGTGCCATATTTCAGGTGTTTACATTTTATTTTTTTTTAAAGAAAACGAGTAAAGCTTTTTGAGTGCGGTTTTTTTCTTGCTTTTATTCGTGATATACAGAACGTTAAAATTTTTTTTTTTTTTTAAACCAAAATGGCAGCCGTTGCAGCTCCGCGAAAACAGGTCCTCAAATCGCGGGAGGTAAACGGCTGACATCACTGCCCCCTCTTTGTTGATCTGAAACACAAATTCAAAGCATATTCTCAATCTGTGACCCTTTGGTCATGGAATAACGGATGGGTTTTTCGTTTAGTACAATTTTCGGAAAATGGCGGCAATTTAAAAAAAATCGAATTTTCGCGTTTTTTTCGCATAAAAAGATAAATAATAAATGCAAAAATGTATCTATCGAAAAAACGATCCGTCATTCCGTGAAGACATATTTTCTGAGTATGCTCTCCAAATTTCAGGTCGATATGTTAATTACAGCGGTCAGGAGAATGTCAGCCATTTTTAAAAATGTGTTTATAATTACCGCTAATCGGCAATGCCTGGTCCATAGAGGCATCCCTCCTCTTCTTCTAGCTGCTCATGTTGAGCTCAAATTGATTTTCTGAAAATTTCAGTGCGCGTCTTACCACTAATTGCATTTTACATCCAGGCAACATATTCCAGAATAGATTATTTCAGCTACTTCTGCCTGGGCCTCCAACGCAATCCCGAAATGTCAATTTTTCAGTCGACTCAGTCCAATAAAAATCAGTATTCTTCGACATTTATCGCCGAAACGCTTTGCTCTCCTCCATCAGCAACAATTCAAAACGCCAATTTCCGTAATCCCGCTAATGACGAATTATTTTACGCTCATTGGCAACTGTCCAACTGATCGAAAGGGCACTCGAAGGGCAATCCCGTGCTACGGGAGTCAGCGCAAAAAGGACACTCATCTTTAGAATGACTGAAGCTGGCTGTTAATTAGACCGAAATCCCCAACGGTATCACAGATTGGCCTCGTTGAAGTTATCGACTGCAAACGAAGAGCCGTCTAATGGCAGTGCGGGGGGAATCGTGCCGCGGTTGCCTCACTATAAACATCTACAGGGTGTCTCAAAATGACCTGACATTTTAATTTATTAATAAAACGTATTATTCATTCGAAAAGTACTCATATTTATATCTTAACATAAGGTACAAACATAGAGGTTACGTGTGGAACGCAATATCCGATAAATGGCCGCCTTGTCCCTGTTTACAAACGTTCACTCTTATGACTAAATTTTCAATAACAATTTGGCATAATTGCGGATTAATTTAATTAAGGCCTTAGGCCACCGTAACGGGTATATAATCATGTGCGAATTTAACAATTTTTTCCGTATGAAAAAGGGTTTCACTCCTAAAATTAATTACACATCTATTTAGTATGAATGTCAAGCTGTTAGAAAATATATATATATTTTTTTCGATGTACAAAATGGCCGACAACTAATATTATATTTCGTTATCGAAAAAAAAAATCCCACAGCTTGATATTCATACTAAATAGATGTGCAATTAATTTTATGAGTGAATCCCTTTTTCATACGAAAACAATTTGTTAAATTCGCACATGATTTTATACCCGTTACGGTGGCGTAAGGCCACAGCGATCCTTTAGTTCTCTAGTTTCTCGGCTGTTTTTTACGGCTTTTTCAATAATTTTTTACGGGCAAAGCATCGAAATAATCAATCTCATTGTTTTTGCATAATCTTTATTAACATTTAAATAAGCTTTACAATTTTTTTGAAATCAAAATATATAATAGAATAAAAGTTATAGTGGCCGACAGGAAGACATCAAGTAAAAGAGGTGCTTGACGGTGACCAAGATTGCGGCTGTTCTGCTTATCTGAAATCAAAAAACCAAACGGCATTTTAATCTTCATATTTGAGACTAGCGATTGAACTAGAGTGAATTCTAAATTACAAAAATTGACTTTTGTATACACTTTTGAAAATTACATTCTATTTTTTACTCATTTTTTCTTAATTTTTTCGCTCGTACAAAAAAAAACTATCGAACCAATCATGATAATCCTAGTTCAATCGCTGACTTATAACATATTAAAGATGCTGTATAAATTTGAACAAGATCGGTGCAGTAGTTTCTGAAATATCGTAGTCACCGTTTCGAAAAATGGTGTGTCGAGAAAAACGCGTTTGAAAGTATACCTGCTCGGTATACCTGCTCCGTTCCAGGGCCGTAACTTGTGAACCACTTCGAATATCGAAAAATCCTTTGGCACACATTTTCTACACATGTTGTAGATGTGATTTATGAAAAAAAATCGATTTTTTCGACCCGAGAAACTAGAGCACCGCCTTAATGGTGCGTCTGGCAGGTTCCTTGAGCTCCGAAATGGTCTGTGGATCATTGGCATACACTTTTCCTTCCAGAAAAGCCCAAAGAAAGAAGTTCAGTAGCGTCAAATCGCACGATCTTGGTGGCCAATTCAAATCGTCGCCGTGCGAGAAAACACGACCATGACACTTCGTCTGCAATAACTGCATTGTTTCGCCCTCAGTGTGGCAGGTTGCGCCATCTTGTTGAAAGAACATGTCTTCCCAGTCCATGCCGTTTATGCCATTCATCGTATATTGTCTTCCACACATAACCTCCACGTTTGTACCGTACATTCAAATAAAAATATTCGTACTATTCAAATAAACAATACGTTCCATAAATACACAAAAATATCAGGTCATTTTGAGACACCCCTTACATGGAATCGCAGCGTTTGTATGTGGGAGCTCGTCTCGCGCCTCGACAATAGGCGGCGATGTCCAATCATAAAGAGATTCGCTGTTCGCGGGCACAGCCGCGTAATCTGAATAAAATATACGATCGAATCGATAGATAAAGGACAATGCTCTTTTCAGATTGCCAAGAGTGAAGAGAGAACTTCTCGAGCCTTTGCGTCTTCCCCTCTCGCACTTCCACTTCACGAATCCCCCCCTCCCCGCTTCGCCCTCTCTCTCTCTCGCTCTCTTGACATTTCTCTTCGGTCTCTTTTCTCAGTTTCTCACATTTGCTCACCCACCATTTCTCTCTGCATCTCTATCTCTGTTTGCCTCCCTCTCGCCCTCTTTCGACGGGTCTCGACAAAGAGGCTCCTTCTATGCAAATTAAATGCTGTTTCCATAACCATTCGTCCGTTCCATTGAGTGAGGTTCGCCTGTTCGCTCGTGGCTCTTTGTCATCAAGGTAAAGGGAACTTTCACAAGGGCCCAGGGCTCTTTCTCTCACCCCCCCCCCCTTTCACCCTCACTTGCTGTTTCTCTTTCTCTCTCTCTCTCTCTCTCTCTCTCTCTCTCTCTCTCTCTCTCTCTCTCTCTCTCTCTCTCTCTCTCTCTCTCTCTCTCTCTCTCTCTCTCTCTCTCTCTCTCTCTCTCTCTCTCTCTCTCTTTCCCTTTCGTCCACCAGCAGCGACCTGCGCCACCCTCTGTACTCCACTGAGTACAGTACGCAAACTCTCTCGCCCTACACGTCCTCATCCTACCACGTCCTGTCTTCCCTTCTTCCTCCTCCGTCCCTCATTTGGTTCTATGCCAATATTTCAATAACCTCCAAGCTCCGCTGAGAGAAAGAGAACGATCCTCTCCACGTCATCGATCAAAAGGAATCACTCTCTATTTTCTCTGCTTTTGTACGTGTGTGAGCGCCACTCTCACTCACTCTCCCCGCTTAGGTATGCCGGAAGGAGAAAGAAAAAAGTTTTACACATAAACGAAACGACGGAAACAAAAAAAAAAAAATTTGTCGGCTTTCTGCGCGTGCTTTATGGTGAACGGCGAATTGCGATGGTCGATATTCGGCTATACTTTCTCGGAGTTTCGAGTATCGAAGATTTTTTAAAACTTTTTCTTTGGGACAAGCACGGGGTAGTTGCAGCCAGAGTTTTTTTTCAAGGATCAGTGGAAATTAAGGCGTTACCCCCACTTGTAGCGCAAAAAAGGCCTTTTTCATGAATTTTTTTAAAGAAAACTGCAAAACTTTTTTAATCGATCAATATACCATCTTAACGAACACATCTTGAAGAACTTTCAGTAATTTTTTTATTGAAAAATATTACATTGTTTAGTGGCAAATGGCCGTCAATGAAATAATGTTTTTATATACACGGTTTGCGGTGACCAACATTGCGGCGAAGTGGATCATCTGAAAAAAAATGCGGATGGATTTAATCAAATATAAGTATAAACTAGTCTTTAATAGAAGGATTTAAAAAAATATTCATTTTTCACAAAATGGCGGACAGTCAAAGTTAATGGTTCGATTTTAACGAAAAAAAACGGCCGTTTTTTGGCTATAAAACGGCCATTTTTTTCGAAAAAAAATCGAACGATTAAAGACTACATTTTTATGTATTAAATAAGCCTGCAAAATTTCAAGAAGATCGGTTCATTAGTGTCCGAGTAATCTTGGTCACCGACTTCAGAAATGCCATTTTGAGAAAAACGCGTTTAAAGTTTCAATTTCAGTTTACACGAAGAAAATATTTTTTTTTTTGTAAACTTACATAGAGTCATCTATTCCGGGCATCAAAAAGAAACTGCACTTCAAATTGCACTTCAAAAAAATGCAATAAAAAAATCGATTTTTTCAAAATCACAAGTGGGGGTAACCCCTTAAAGTGCAGACGTTTCTTTAGTTATCTCCATTTGTAGAGTAGCGTGGTCCGAAACCGACCGCCGAATCAGCGAAGGCAATAATAGTGAAGCAAATTATTTTTTTTGTTCAAACCAAATTTTGATTCTTTAGAGGGAACGTTATTCTAAGTTTTGAGCAACTTGACGACGTTTTCGGGTACCGTTTGTTTAAGATACCGAGGCCGTAATGAAAGGCTGCATATTGGCCGTTCTTAAAAATTGTGGTCCGAAACGGACCCCCTATTTTTTTACAGCAAATCACGGGAAAAGGCAAAATTTTGAATTTATTTTGCAACTCGTTAGCAAAACAATACGATTTGGGAATAATTTTCAAATTTATTTTAAAACATTTTAAGGGCTTTTTTAGGAAATACAATTGAATGAATGCATTGATTACAATTGTACTCGCTTAATACAAAAATTACATTTCAATCGCTGTCTGACAAGGAACATCCCTCAGGTGACACCCTTCGATTTTGCTGAACTTTGGATATGTTATAAAGCACCGAAAAGTAAGCAATACGTATTATTTTTTATCGGCGGTAAAACGGTTTTAAGGGCTGAAAAGCATCCTCAAAAATGGGGACGTTTTTCGTTTTTCGTCGATAACGTTTTAACGGTACGAGATATTAAAAAAATTTTAATTGCAACGACGTTTATTTTTTTGTGCACTAAATATTGAAGATGAAAACGAAAACGTTATCGGAGAAAAACGAAAAACACCCCTATTTTTGAGGGTTCGTTTCACCCCTTGAAACCGTTTTTCCGCCAATAAAAAAAATACGTATCGCTTACTTTTCGGTGCTTTATAACATATCCAAAGTTCAACAAAATCGAAGGGTGTCACCTGAGGGATGTTCCTTGTCGGACAGCGATTGAAATTGTAATTTTTGCATTAAGCGAGTACAATTGTGATCAATGCATTCATTCAATTGTATTTCCTAAAAAAGCCCTTAAAATGTTTTAAAATAAATTTGAAAATTATTCCCAAATCGTATTGTTTTGCTAACGAGTTGCAAAATAAATTCAAAATTTTGCCTTCTCCCGTGATTTGCTGTAAAAAAATAGGGGGTCGGTTTCGGACCACAATTTTCAAGAACGGCCAATATGCAGACTTTCATTACGGCCTCGGTATCTTAAACAAACGGTATCCGAAAACCTCGTCAAGCTGCTCACAACTTAGAATAACGTTCCCTCTAAAGAATCAAAATTTAGTTTGAACAAAAAAAAAATAATTTTTTTTTTGTTCAAACTATTTTTTTTTAACTTTATAACATATCCAAATTTCAACAAAATCGAAGGGTGTCACCTGAGGGATGTTCCTTGTAGGTCAAACATTGTGGTTGCTAAATGTCGCGCCGCGGAGCCCCTAAAAAAAGATAAAAGAAAATATTAGTGGTCGGCCATTGTATACATCGAAAAAATATATATAGATATATATTTTTATTATATATATATTTTTTTTTCTAACAGCTTGATATTCATATTAAATAGATGTGTAATTAGTTTTATGAGTGAATCACTTTTTCATACGAAAATAAATTAGTGAATTCGCACATGATTTTATACCCGTTACTCTGGCGTAACGCCTTAAGCAAAATAAAAGTGATCAAATAAATCATTCTTTTCAAAGAAATCCTATGGCTATAAAATTTTGTCACGAGAACACGAATACTTCTTAACGACTAACAAATTTTGTAACAGTTAATGAATATTTTAATAAAAGTGCCAACTGAATGTATTTCTTTACTATAAATAAACTGTTTTCTCAGTGTAACAGGTGACATCTGGCGGGCCTGTACATCTCTAGAAAAGTGTGAGTTTGTTTGGGTTTCTTTTAGTTTCGTTTCTCTTCATTTATTAACCCTTTGCGGCATAGTGTAACACTGGTCTTACACCTAATTCAATTCAAAGTTTAACGATTCAAAAGTGTTTTTCAATTAAATATGGCGGTTGTAAATGCGTTTCAAGCTTCCTAGGACTTCAATAACTACTGAAACATATTTATTAAATTTTTATTTTTCACGTAGCGGATGTCATCAATAACAAAAGTGCCAAAAAAACGTGCGCGTAAAGAAAATGTATGCTTCAAAGGGTTAAGAGCGAGTTTTTTTTTAATTACAGAAACCTTTTTTCTTGCCAAGAAAAGCTCTATGAAAAATTTCAACTGGCCGTCTCTTCCTTATAGTCAACTCCCCCGCAATTGCCCGATCGACAAATTCGGAAAATGAGTATGCTGGAATTTATTATTAAGACGTGCTGTCACCTACCGAAAAATGAGCTGCATCGTTGTCAAATCATTGCAAGCTAACGAATTTATTCAGTTCCAAGTCAGAATTGAAAAAGAGGAAGGACAATAAAATTGCGAATAACAACGGAAAAGAGTAAGAGAGAGACGGAGCTTTGTCATAATCGAAATAAAATAACAAGGGGACCAACGCGCAAGTTGGCAATTTGAACGCTTTTTAATTGCGGCTCGTATAAACAGGATATTGTATTTCTTAGACGTATTGTAGTTCCTAGTGCAATATTACAAGCCCATCCTGCAAGCCTATTTAAGTAACCGCGACGACACACACACACACACACACACACACACACACACACACACACACACACACACACACACACACACACACACACACACACACACAGAGGCACGCACACACATGGATACCGAAGAAATACGCGAAACGCGTTCTCCGATAGCGAAGAAATTACGTGCCGGGTACAAAGAGTGCCGCGGGGCCTCGTGCGCCCAGTAATGATGCGCAGCCTCACAGAGACAGAGAGAAAGAGAGAGAGAGCGAGAAAGAGTGAGCAAGAGGAAGAGAGGGCTCCGTCGCCCGTTTACTCTCGGAGAGTTCGCGTCGTAACCGTGCCGCCGTGCGTTTTCTTCGGTCTCTCGATGGTTCCGAACCCAGAAAACACACAAACTCATACACACACATTCACGACTGGTTTACTCGCTTCTGTATGGCTCGTGGCTGCCACCGAACAGAAGCAAGTGAGGAGAAACGTAGGGAATGTCTAGTCCGTTCTGTGCAAACACCCGAACGTATTTATATATATATATATATATATATATATATAAATACGTTCGGGTATACGTACGTAAATATATATATATTTTTTATATATAAAAAAAATATATATATATATATACATATATGTATATATATACATACACATATTAGGGTGGCACAAATGCATGCTCTATTTTCTTCCCTTTTTCTCAGCATTCAATTATTTTCTTTAAAGAAAAAAAAGTCGCCGAAGCTGCGAGCGGTCAAAAAATATTTAGAGGTCGCTCAAGTCTCCAAAAAAGCAAATTTTCATTAAAAAATCGATTTTTTTTCGTCCACTTCTCACCCATGAATTCTACGCCTTATAATTTTTAAATTAACCTCACGAAAGCTCTAGCCGGTCAATGAATATTTAGTGGTCGCTCCAGGTTTTCAAAATTTGCTATTTTCGCCAAAAACTAAATCTCACATGCAGTGTAATTCCTTGTAGCATAAAAACAAAATAAACCGCGAAGTGTTACATTTTCTGAATAATGTATTATAATAATTTGTAACAAACACTAATTAGACGATATGTGGTATTATGTATTATTATGTATCATTGTATTATGGCGTCGCTCGTCATAGAGTACAGCTACGATTGGTCAGCAGTTTCACTAACGAAACCAACTGTGGGACACATTTCGATGCGCGAAAAACAGCTGCCATTTCAGTTTTACGAGTAAAACGACCTATAATTTTGTTTACGGACAAGAGCTTTGACAAATTATTTCGTGTTCATTTTTTTTAAGTGAATTTGAAAAATCTGTTTCTACAGAAAAAAGGATTAATTGTTTTGAACATTTTACAAAGCGTCAAATTTATGAGTGAGAGTAGTTGAAAAATTGTGCAAATTGGAAATTTCGAAGCTCTTGAGCGACCACTAAATATCCATTGGCTGGTTAGAACTTTCGCGAGGTTAATTTAATAATTATAAAGCGTAATATTCCTGGGTGAGAAGTGGACGAAAAAACAAAAATCGTCTTTTTAATACAAATATGCATTTTGGGGAGCTTGAGCTACCTCTAGGTATTTTTTGACCGCTCACAGTTTCTGCGACAATTTTTTTTTTTTGTTTCAAGAAGATAATTGGATGGTGAGAAAAAGGAAAAAATAGAGCTCATAATTGTGCCACCCTAATACACATATGTGTCTGTCGGTGTGTTTATACATGCATATGCACTCCTATAGCAGTCGAAAAGTAATACAAGTCATTTTCTATGTTGTGCTCTTTCCTTAAGGGTGGAGATGCCTTTAGGCAATGAGAAAAAGGGCTGATTTTTAATGATGTTTTTTTTTTTATAGAAAGATTTCTTCCTCATTTTTGAGACTTAGGGTATGATTTATTACTACTTTTGGCGTGACACGTAACGTCGGCGGGATTGATCCGAAAAAAAAACAACGGAGATTTTTCTGTCACTAACACTCATGCGCAGAACATAAGTCAAGAAAAAGTGAGAAATTGTGAAAATCGATTAAACGGTACGCTTTGAAACAAAAAGATTCAACTTTCCGAAAAAATGGCTACATTTTGCAATAAAAAAAAAACTTTTTTTAATTTTCAAAATATTTAGAATTACGTTTTAAAGAATACGGGTAGACAGATTGATACCGAATTTCATCAGAAACAGTCGGTTAGTTTTTTAGATATAGGACACGCCAGTTTCGAAAATGCAGTTTGGAAGACCATGCCATTCCTCCGCCATTTTAAAAGATTCATAAAAAAAATACCACGTAACAGTGAGAAGTTGTAAAAAAGTTAGAGTCTAAAAAAGTCTTAGTCCAAAAAAGTCTTAAAGTCTAAAAAGCCTTAGTCTAAAAAAGAGAGAAGAAATCTTTCCCTTAAAGAAAAATCATGCAAATCGACCGCACTTCCCGAGCGTACTCCTTATCATTCCTTCAACTCCCCTTATTGTGTATCATTTAACTGTTTTTACGGACGTATTCGGAAAAGTCTGTCTATTCTGTCGTATTCGGAAATGTCTGAATAATAAAATAAAATGAAAAAAAAACGATTTTTTTTTTCAAATTTCTAGACAACCCACTGCCTTAAGGGATCTGCGTTAACTAATAATATTGACCATCAGCGGAATTGTTTTACTAACAGTGATAACATTTTTTTGGAATCGAGTCTTGCAGTTACAAAAAGCTTCTTGAAATTACTTTATATAATTAAGCTCACAAAATTGACGTTAAAAATCCAAAGGTATATAAAAATTGTATTGTGCATATACATATATATATATATTTTTTGTGTGTATATGCACAATACACTTTAAATGTACGTTTGGATTTTTAACATCACCTTTGTGAGCTTACTTATTTAAAGTAATTTCAAGAAGCTTTTTATATATATATAGTATATATATATAAATACTATACTATAAATACTATACTCTCTCTCTCTCTCTCTATATATATATATATATATATATATATATATATATATATATATATATATATATATATATATATATAGAGAGAGAGAGAGAGAGAGAGAGAGAGAGAGAGAGAGAGAGAGAGAGAGAATATTAAGCCTCCTCGTTATACGTGTATGTTCCCCACTTCTGCAGTACCATCAGCATACCAGATATCTCTGTACGGGCGTATGACTATTCTCTCCCATCTTTATCTTTCTCCCTTTCTCTCTCTCTCTCGCTCTCTCCGCCTCTCTCGCATTATATTATGAGCCGTTCGTATTGGCTGAGCACGGTAGAGGCAGACTCCCAGGTACTTCTCGTTTCGGTATGCGGAGGGAAGCTTGATCGGGGTAGGAAGGTCCACGGTCGTAAAGAAAACTGCGATGCAGTGCCAACGGTGACATTAATAATACACACGTGTGTACTCCGCGGTGTCTCGCTGCTCCTATCGCTATATTGCCGCTATACTTCGATACCCGCGTTCTATCCGCGCGTATCTTTAAAATTCACGGCGTCCTGCTACTAATGACAATACAGTGGAGTCCCGCGCTCGTGTTCTGTCACCAGATATTATACGTAGCCCGCGGGGCGCGCGATGTCCTTGTCGCGTAATTATATATATATATATATATATATGTATTGCAGTGTGGTGAAAGAAAGAACCCTTTAACGCCGACAATAATAATCAATAAAAACAATTTCATGATTATTTGTAATAAATTATTTTCTTATGAATAATAATATAAAAAATAATTTCAACAATTATCATCAGATTTGAAAACTTGATCACAAATTTCAGCTCACTTACTCAAGTTTAAATGGTAGTGCTCGACCGTTTTTTGGGAGGTTGGAGCGGTTCAGTTTATGTCAAATAACGATTTATGAACGTTTTTTTTTTCAACAAACCTCGAGAAAATGCATACGAGGTACCTGTAGTTTTATTCTGTAGATGGTAATTTTTCATAAAATATATAATTAAAGCGCAAAATTGTGCATTTTTATATTTTTATTATGTGAATAAGGACTTTATTTTATGACTACCAGCTTGAAAAAGTATGACATCCCATGAAAGAAATTACAAGAGGCCCAGCACTCGGCCAGTACAGTGCCAACTATACTCGATGACTGGCCAACGATCATTACCAATACTGGGTGACGATTGGAGAAAATCCGCAATGTTAAATTGGTCCTACAGTTGGCAAACAGCGTCAGCCCAGCGTTGGTGCTGACGCTGGACCAGCGCTGGTAGCTTTGTAGCTGCCAGTAATCGCTGCAACCGTAGACTGAGAATTGGTTAATATAAATGGCCAGAGTTCGGATCTAGTGCGGCGTGCCAAAGGTTGGGTGCAGTTTAAGGCCAATGTCGGCCCAATGTTTGTTGTCGGTGATGCGCCAATGTTCAATTTAACCATGGGTTACTCATCGGTCAACAAAACCGGCAGAACGTTGGCCTTATGGTTGGGTACCATCGGTTATTGGGCCCCGATTGCCATCCCGAGTTAGTTTTATCGTAAGCATCGGCAATTTTTTCGCGGGATAATCGATGTTTATTACAAATGACCTCCGTGAGCGCTTGTTTTATACAACTCAGACGGAAATTCTGAGTCATTTATATTTACGCCTATTTATATTTATGTTAAGGGGGGGGGGGTAGGGGTTTGCACTTTTGAAAAATCGATTTTTTCGTCTTTTCTTGTAGTTAAACATTTCAAGAATATAACT
Organism: Ophion slaviceki; assembly: GCA_944452715.1. NCBI lineage: Eukaryota > Metazoa > Arthropoda > Insecta > Hymenoptera > Ichneumonidae > Ophion > Ophion slaviceki. The sequence continues at coordinate 25,374,915 of OX101794.1, forward strand.
CCAGAATTGCAAGTCAATCAGAGCAAAACTCTCGAAGTTATTGACTATTTAGTGCCGCTCCTCTACACTGTAGCTTCGACTTCTCTAAACTTCAAATGCGCTTTTCTCGAAACCACTTTTTCAAAGTCCGTGTTCACTGCCATTTGAAAACTACATGACCGATTTATTTCAAACTTGGCACACACTTTCTACACGTAAAATACTTCCCCCCAACGGTTAGTTTGAGATTTTTTTTTACATTGAGGGGGTTTTCCACCCCCAAAATGGCGGAATTTTTCGCGAAAAATAACACTTTTCATTTTACATGACCACCAAAAATTTAGAAAGGAAAAAAAAATTATCAAAGACCGTTGGGGGGAGGATTTAATGATACTTTGACTAAATTTTAATGGTACTTGATTTCAGATCATTTCTAGCTGAGATACCGTGAACAACGCAAATCGTGTTTTTCCAAAGGCGTTCTTGGAAAAGCTTTGTCACCGGCTTGTTTGTGAATATTTTCACGTACATATGTCACGGTATGTTCTTGAAATGACACTTAACAATGTACAAAAGGTTTCAATAAATTTACTTTATCCATATAGAAGAAAAAAATTCGCAAAAAAGTGTTTTTTTTTCACGCTGAAACCCCTACTCTTCCCTTAAGAGATTATTTATTATCATCAGTAATTAATATTAAGTGTTGCCCAAACACGGCAACTTCGCGGACATTGAGGTTGGCAGTAATGCTCTTCATTGCCCAGCCAATATTCGTGATATTTTTATCAAATCTTGATGGTTCAATATTGAGTATATATGGTTAACGATGGGCAAGACGGCGTTTTTTTTACGAAATGTTTACAAAGGTTGAGTTTTCATTAATCCGTTATTAGGAATCATTTATCTTGGTGCTAAATGACAAACAACCCTTACACGTAAAATAACATACACTAAACTATTTTTTATCTCTGGGGTTTTGAGGTAAATGTTTTTTTTTAATCATAAAGACCTAGTATAGTTTAATCAATAACAATTTGTTTAATTCTTAAATTGTGGCTTAACACGGAATCTTCGGACGTTACGTTTAACCGTTCGAGTGCACACTGGGTCGTTTTGACTCAGTGATTTTTCTCGTGTAAGTACGTATTTTTCAACGTAAGCTCCACTTTGAACGAATGTTTTGGCATTTAATTTTCGTTTTCGTCAAAAAATTAATTTAGGGCCATAAAATATGGATAATTTACTACAAAAAACGTCTCTACAAAAAAAAAACACGAAATTCATATTTATCGAAATACAACGATTTGAAAAACGTCGTGGGTCAGATTAACCCAATATGCGCTTATAGGTTGGCGGCGGAGGTGTGCACTCGAAGGGTTAAACTTAAGTCGTCAAGCAACCCTGTGTAGAGATTGTCGTAGGTATGCAATGGGATTGTCATTCTTGAACCTACTTTCCGATAGGGATTCAATCGATCATCGCATTGGATCCCCATTCTATGATGTCACGCTCGTACATTGGATCCTAATCGCGATTCCCCATGGAAATCCAATATTCGAATCCAATTTGAATCCTAAAGGATTCTCACATTATCAAGCAGAATCCGATACGATTCTTGATGGATCTCATCGCGTTCTGTACGTTCAATTTTACGAACAAAATATATAGATACATAAAATGAGTGGATCTTAAAAAAGTGTGAGCCTTATCAGAAAAAGTATAAGTCGCTCAAAAAAGTGTGTCTTAAAAATTAAGTTGAGTCACGTAACCGAAAATCCGCTGTAATTGTCGTTTGTTATTTATTTTACTGCACTTCTCACACATGTTCTATTCGGACGTGGGGAACAGTGCACAATCGTAATGAATCCCAATGAGTGTCCCTAACAAATCTCTATAGACATGTCTATCCAACAAATTTGTGCACGGGACGGCGAAAGGGTATTTTTATTTGGGAGATCCATCCAATTCCGGTTGAGAATTTCAAATAAAATTCTCAAACGACGTCAATCGGGGAATAGCGCGGAACCTACTTGGTTTCCAATGTGGACTCCCCTCATGCGTCTCTGTCAAATCCCTATAGGGATGTCGTAGGTTCCGAGGAACCTCCAACAAACTTCTGCATGGGACCAATTATTTTACAAATTTGATATGAATTTATAAAGCTTGACGCTTGCAGCTTAAAACCTTTTTTTCAATCATCGATATCATTTCTTTTATATGAATGAGCTATTAAAAATTTCTTTTTTTTTGTTAGTTGCAACTCGCCTGATAATGATTATGAGCTTGAAAAAATGCATTTTCCATCCTGTAATGTTCAGCTCTTAGAATATTAAAACGAATTTGACAAATATTGCTTAGCTCTTGAGTTATACAAAGTTGAGTATAAAGAATCAATTTTTCGTGTAAAACGGATTACGCGAAAAGTAATTGGCTACTTTCCCTTGCAATTAGACGCGAATTATTGAGCTTAGGGTTAGGATACATTTTTGCATTCTTCATTGTGATGTTCGAAGAGGCAAAGGTTGATCATGTGTGTGTGTGTGTGTGTGTGTGTGTGTGTGTGTGTGTGTCGCCAGAAAAAACCAACTCTCACCCCTTTAAACATTATAATAAAAATGTTTCCCAAATTTGTATATACATACAATATCGGTCAAAAGTTTTCGATTACTTTGGATTATAGCAAACCTTTCGATCGCTTTAGATAATTGCAAAATTAGGCACGATTACGATATCTCCGGCGCCTTGATTTAACCATGGATAATCAATATTTGGGCCAAAATAAGCACTTTTTGAAGAATAAAAAAATCGCGATTTTGGCTTCGTTTAGTAGATACAGATACAATCCCCTCTCTATAATATATATAGATAAAGAGTCAACCCGAATAAAGAATATCGATGTGTGTGCGGAATCGTTGGGTGGGTCTGAAGCACCTTCGATGTGTGGGCGGAATCGTTGGGTGGGTCTGAAGCACCTTCGATGTGTGGGCGGAATCGTTGGGTGGGTCTGAAGCACCTTCGATGTGTGGGCGGAATCGTTGGGTGGGTCTGGAGCACCTTCGATGTGTGGGCGGAATCATTGGCTGGGTCTGAAGCACCTTCGATGTGTGGGCGGAATCGTTGGGTGGGTCTGGAGCACCTTCGATGTGTGGGCGGAATCGTTGGCTGGGTCTGAAGCACCTTCAATGTGTGGGCGGAATCGTTGGGTGGGTCTGGAGCACCTTCGATGTGTGGGCGGAATCGTTGGGTGGGTCTGAAGCACCTTCGATGTGTGGGCGGAATCGTTGGGTGGGTCTGGAGCACCTTCGATGTGTGGGCGGAATCGTTGGGTGGGTCTGAAGCACCTTCGATGTGTGGGCGGAATCGTTGGGTGGGTCTGAAGCACCTTCGATGTGTGGGCGGAATCGTTGGGTGGGTCTGAAGCACCTTCAGCACCGTTTGTTTGAGTTTGATTGATAACCTCCACGTGGTGTATTCTGGATAACGCTAATAATCTGCAGCCAATTTACATAAATCACCGACGAAGTACGATGAAACAATGCAAAGCACGCGGAAATTCGATTCACATCGAAAAATCGGGGAAATAAATGTTTACTCTTCAAAGCGCTGTAACTCCGAAACTAAGGCTCAAAACGAAAAAAGTTATTCTCGTTTTTCGTATTTTTTTCGCCCATATTACATAATCCAATGATAAAATTAAGGCGCCGGAGATATCGTAATCTCCCCCTCCGGCGCCTTAATTTTATCATTGGATTATGTAATATGGGCGAAAAAAATACGAAAAACAAGAATAACTTTTTTCGTTTTGAGCCTTAGTTTCGGAGTTACAGCGCTTTGAAGAGTAAACATTTATTTCCCCGATTTTTCTATGTGAATCGAATTTCCGCGTGCTTTGCATTGTTTCATCGTACTTCGTCGGTGATTTATGTAAATTGGCTGCAGATTATTAGCGTTATCCAGAATACACCACGTGGAGGTTATCAATCAAACTCAAACAAACGGTGCTGAAGGTGCTTCAGATATCGTAATCTCCCCCTCCGGCGCCTTAATTTTATCATTGGATTATGTAATATGGGCGAAAAAAATACGAAAAACAAGAATAACTTTTTTCGTTTTGAGCCTTAGTTTCGGAGTTACAGCGCTTTGAAGAGTAAACATTTATTTCCCCGATTTTTCGATGTGAATCGAATTTCCGCGTGCTTTGCATTGTTTCATCGTACTTCGTCGGTGATTTATGTAAATTGGCTGCAGATTATTAGCGTTATCCAGAATACACCACGTGGAGGTTATCAATCAAACTCAAACAAACGGTGCTGAAGGTGCTTCAGACCCACCCAACGATTCCGCCCACACATCGAAGGTGCTTCAGACCCACCCAACGATTCCGCCCACACATCGAAGGTGCTTCAGACCCACCCAACGATTCCGCCCACACATCGAAGGTGCTTCAGACCCAGCCAATGATTCCGCCCACACATCGAAGGTGCTCCAGACCCACCCAACGATTCCGCCCACACATCGAAGGTGCTTCAGACCCACCCAACGATTCCGCCCACACATCGAAGGTGCTTCAGACCCACCCAACGATTCCGCACACACATCGATATTCTTTATTCGGGTTGACTCTTTATCTATATATATTATAGAGAGGGGATTGTATCTGTATCTACTAAACGAAGCCAAAATCGCGATTTTTTTATTCTTCAAAAAGTGCTTATTTTGGCCCAAATATTGATTATCCATGGTTAAATCAAGGCGCCGGAGATATCGTAATCGTGCCCGCCGGAGATATCGTAATCTCCCCCAAAATTATATTGAAATAATGAGATAAATTTTACTTCTTATATTTCGAAGATAATGTATAGCTCTATAAAATGAATTATGTTATTCTAATATGGTTTTGCAATCATGCAGAGCGATCGGAAACTTTTGACGGGTAGTGTATACAAACACATATGTATATATCTATATACATATATATATATACACATATATATACACACACACACACATATATATATATATATATATATATATATATATATATATATTATAGATCAATAATTTATTTATACAATTGATGCTTTTTTAATCTGCGAGTTAAGTACTTGAGAAGGCGAAATCCTTCGCCGAACTTTTTTTCTTAACCATACACGCCAAGTCGTCGCACAGCATTCCCAGTATACTTGTGTAGTACATACGTTGTACTTTTGTACAGCGTTAATACCAATTTTTTGTTATAATATTAATGTGATTTTTAAATGAAAATAAAATATTATTCCTAAGGATTAACAATTTCGTTTAAAGTTCTAGTACACTTGCTTCGCTATTTTATTAAAAGTTATTTCACTTTTTTGTACATTTGGATTGGAAAAATATTATAAAACCATTCTTTAAATTAAAATAAAACATTTTAAGATAAATCTCAATTTTTATATGATAAAACGAGCGATGTTTGCGGGTTTTTTAAAAATTACTTGGCGTTTTTTTTACCTTTTCAAAGTTTTTGCACACACATGCGCACACACACACACACACACACACACACACACAGACACACACACATTATATTATATATATAATAGATCAATCTTCGAAATGACGGAAGTATGAAGGAGCACTCAAGAATCGGCAAAAAAGGCCAGATTACGCGATAAGTATTGTGACCATAAGGGTCACTCGCAAATTCCGGTGAAGATACGAGGGACTCTACTATATCGTGGCATCGCTTCCAATTATTATTTGCTTCTACCACCTCTATCTGGCTGTTCGGCCTCCTCGCCGTCATTTCGTTTCTTCTCTCATCTTCCTTTATACTCTGGTTCTTTTTCTTCATTTACCTCCTCTTGTCCCTTTCTATCTCTCGCTCTCTCTCTATCTTTCTCTCTGTACCGTGCATATTTTGTCCTCTTCCTTCCCACAGTTCCGCTCTTATGCGACCCTCTTGCGCTCTCTCTCCCTCTCTCCTCGTAATATTCCTGCTATTCAACGGCTCGCTTCGTGGTTCAATGTCGTCGATCCTTGCCGCCCGTCGCCCTTCATCCCTGTCAGCCCTCGCCCTTTTCCTCGTGTCCGATCGTGCGCGCCGCTTATTTTCTCGTATCGGCGCCGATGATCGACCGCGGTTGACGACCCACCTGCTCGTCGCGATGATTAACCGCTAATTGGTAATTAAGAAACAATGCCGATTTTCAATCGTCGTTCATCAACGAGATAGAGGGCGAAAGGCTTGATTGCCCCGTGTATGCGTATACGCACGTACTCCTGAAAGACATATAGGAGTACGCGATACGATAGAGAGCAAACCGGAGTCCACGGTGATCGCGCGCCTGAGCGAAGGAATTCTCATTGGGATATATATATATATATATATAGCTGGTAAAATAAAACAAAGAGTAAAATTGATGAAGCCAAGTGTGTCCAATGAGTTTTTACTCGTTTAACAGCCGAGCGAACGAACGATGAAGATATTTTTATTTAACGATATATATCACACGAGGGCAAGAAAATACTCGTATATATACGAAGGCAAGTGCGAGTGAATGCTCCGTAACTTTTAGAGGTAGGCTGAGATAACCACTGATTCGAAGAGTTATATATATATATATATATACGAGAGTACGGACGAGGATTATTTTTTCGACGCACAAAGCATTCCTCGCGAAGCCAAACCCAAACAGGCTGTACGTTTTATTCGCTTTTCACCGGATCACAGAGAAATACTAAATTTTCCGCTCTCGCGTGTATCTCGTATCCCGAAAATTTATCGGTTTCCATTTATTCATCGGTAAAGTGGCTCGGCGAAGCGAAATCTTTTCGCAGGGGGTGCTTCGAGCAGAATAATGCGAGCACTCAATCGGAATCAAGATATGCATGCTGGATCGCTGATTTGTCGGACATGCTGATCTGGTGCGCGAGAACGACAGCGTGGAAATGCTGTGAGAGGGGGCGAGAAATTTTGGTAAGATTGTAGGTCGTGAATTTCGTGATTGTAGATCGGTAACTACCCCTGCCTTGGCCAGTTCTTTAAAAGGATCCGTGAAAAAAAGTACAGAGGTTTCTGAACTTATCTCTATTTGTAAGTAAGCTTTGAACATTTAACTTCAAGCTCGTTTACAAAAATGACACAAATTCTTGTGTGACTAACGTTACAATAAGTGTTTTTTGCAATCACAATTGGCCATTTCTCTCGAAGTATGCGGGTGTGATGGTCTCCTATGGCCATCACACCCGGATACTTATACTAGAGGAGCGACGGCCAGTACTTAATTCTACTCTTGGTTTTCTCTTTGGTTTTATGTTTTGATTCTCAATTTTTTTTGTTTCTTCTCACCACATCTATGGGGTGTCTCTAGATGACCTGGTATTTTAATTTATTAATAAAACGTATTATTTATTTGAAAAGTACGAATATTTTTATTTTAATATAGGTACAAACATGGAGGTTATGTGTGGAACACAATACTAGGTGCGCAACTAAGTTCCCGGGTTTCAGACCCAATGTCAGACCTGTATGCCGACTACATGTGTAAAAACACATGTAGTCGGCATACAGGTCTGACATTGGGTGTCTTTATAGCGTGTACATCTGTTAAGAATACCCAGTCGTAATATAAACAAATATCGCAACACAACGACCTTTCTTCTAACCTCGAAAATGTCAAAGTTTGTGCCAAATAAACAGCATTTGCGGGAAGTATTGCTTTTCTGCTTCAACCTAAAAAAACAGCAGCTGAAGCACGTTGGTTACTTGAGAAGGCCTACGGCGAACATATACCATCAAAAACAACGTGTGAAGATTGATTCAAGCGGTTCAGAAGTGGCGATTTTGAGACTGGGGACAAGGAGCGCTCGGGAAGACCGCAAACATTTGCGGACGCCGATCTGCAAGCGTTATTGGATGAAGACGACACTCAAACAGAAGATCACCTTGCCGAGACATTAAATGTGACTCGGCAATGTATTTCGAAACGTTTGCACGCCATGGGAAAAATTCATAAGGAAGGAAAGTGGGTGCCGCATGAGTTAACTGAGAGACAAATGGAAAATCGAAGAGCCACTTCCGAAATTTTGCTTTTGCGGCAGAACATAAAGAGTTTCCTGCATCGAATTGTTACTGGCGATGAAAAATGGATATATTTCGAGAATCCCAAACGCAGAAAACCGTGGCTTTCACTTGGCGAAGCGTCAACATCGACAGCACGGCCAAATCGCTTCGGAAAAAAGACAATGCTCTGAGTTTGGTGGGACCAGAAAGGAATCGTGTACTATGAGCTGCTGAAACAGGGCGAAACTGTCAATGGGCATCGCTACCGACAACAACTAATCAATTTGAACCACGCATTGCTTGAAAAACAGCCAGAATGGGACGCGAGACACGAACGTGTGATATTGCAGCACGACAACGCTCCGTGCCATCGCAGTTCCATCGTCCAGGACACCATAAAAACACTGAAATGGGATCTGCTACCGCACCCGCCGTATTCGCCAGACCTGGCCCCTTCAGGCTATCACTTGTTCCGGTCGATGGCGCATGGCGTGAGTGGGCTACACTTAGCCAATTACGATGCAGTACAAAATTGGTTGGACGAATGGTTTCAGTCCAAAGACGCGTCTTTTTATCGTCGCGGTATTCATGTATTGCCAGAGAGATGGCAAAAATGTGTAAATAGCGAGGGACAATACTTCGAATGAACCATTTTTTGTATTTGTGTTGAAATTTTCGATTTTTCATTGGTAAAAAAAACACGGTTCACATTTGCAAACAAAACACTGTTTGCAAATGTTCACTCTTTTGACGAAATTTTCAATAACATTTCGGCATAATTGCAGACTAATTTCATTAAGAGGTTATATACAGTCAGGAGGCCCAAAAAGATCGGGTTTTCAAGAAAATTTCTTGAGACGACCTTTAAATATATTAACGTAAAAGTTTGTACACATATTATGGTAACTTTTAACTGTATATTAACATTTTTTATTTGTAAAAATAATTATTTTGAAAGCTGATCTCCAGGAGCACCTCTAAAAAAAGGCGTCTTGCAGTGAGCACGATATCTCTGGACTGGATCATCTAAAAAGAAAAAACCAAAAATATTTCGTAAATACGATGGATTATCTTATAATTCATCGAAGGAATAAGCAAAATAATAATTTTTGACAAAATGGCGGCTTCTCAAAAAAAAAAACTATTTTTGACAAAAATCAGGCCTTAAATTGTTTATAAAATGGAAAATATTTATCGGTGAGAAATAACCTTCGATCAATTACTAAAAAATATACTTGAAAAGATTGCCTTAAAATTTGAGACTGATCGGTTCAGCCGTTTCCGAGAAATCTTGCTCACCGACTTTAAAAACACAGTTTTGAGAAAAACGCGTTTAAAGGTTCAAAAGCACTTTCGAACGCTCTGAAACGTAATTACAAATGTGCGTGTAACTTCGAGAATATTCGCCGGATTGACAAGAAATTTTCTCTGTGTGTACTTAAATATATGTACATTACGAAAAAATTAATCAAAAAATCGTTTTTTCGAAAATTTTAACTGTATATAACCCCTTAATGGTACGTCCAATTGCTTCCTCGAGCTCCGAAATGGTCTGTGGATCATTTGCATACACTTTTCCTTTCAGAAAAGCCCAAAGACAGAAGTCCAATGGCGTCAAATCGAACGATGTCAATTCACATCGCCGCGGCGCGAGATAACACGACCGTGAAACTTCGTCTGCAATAACTGCATTGTTTCGCCCGCAGTGTGGCAAGTTGCGCCATCTTGTCGAAAGAATATGTCTTCCAAGTATATGTCGTTTATGCCATTTATCGGATTTTGTGTTCCACACATAACCTCCATGTTTGTACCTTATATTAAAAAAAAAGATATTTGTAACTTTCAAATAAAAAATACGGTTTATTAATAAATTAAAATGTCAGGTTATTTTGAGACACCCTTTAAAACACAGATAATGGAATTCAATACAATTTTCGTGTTCCCAAAGTTGTCACACTATGCACTGAAGCCAGTCTTCAATCAGATCATTTTTCACAGCACTAATAGCTGCTTTTAACGAGTGTTCAGTCCAGTTCCCTCGCTGAGCAATTGTTTTTCTCATGTACTTATTAGGCATCTAAAACGGATGTAAAAAAATCAGTTGAGTACATCCCAAGTAATAGTATGGCCATCATACGCCGACTGTATGTGGCCATCTCTCCTAATCATTCGGAACACACGGCCACATCTAAAATCCAAACAAGCAGAAGCAATACATACGAAGTCTTGAGGTTATGACAAAGCACTGCTCGTGAATTGTTCAAGAAATACAAATGCAAACATTGTTTTTACAAACTAACATCACCACAATATAAAAAATGAATTCTTCAAAAAAATTCAGCAGTAGGCAAAACAATGGAAAAGTATTTTACGTACTTTTTAATTTTTTTGCCAAACTCTTACTTTGTACTGTACACTTGCACTTTCGTAGGACGCGAAACCAATTCATCAGTCACAGGTGACATCCAATGAGGGGTTCTATGAAATATTTCCATTGGCAATCTCTTCCTCATGGGCGACCCCCTCGGAACTACCTCATGTAAAATTATACTCAATCATATTATGATTTCTTCTATCAAGGTTATTCGAGCCTCTACACAGTGAAACTCTCTTTTGCCCAGCTATGTACTACCTCCAGTATACGTAGGTGTACCCGTATTCAAATCAACATTGCATTGAACCAAAATAGGTATCTCATTTTGTTTCGTGAAAAATGCCCCACCGATTCAACCGCCCACAATTCGAGCATCAATGGAACATCAAAGCCATTCGTTTGCTTCTCATTGATAAATAAATAACCGCCACATTTCTTCTTCGGCTGAAAACCAAATTATATTATAATTATACTGCATAATATCGGTCCAATCATCATGAGGACTGAAAACGCGTTCGTTTGAAAATACTCTATTGATGTACCATAAAGGATTCGCAAACATCGTGTATACGTTACAACTGCGCTCCGTCATCCGATGTTGATCACATCAATTCACATAATATTTTTTTTTCTGTTTTTTTTTCAACGAAATTAATTATTTTTGCATTTGATATCGTGCAAAAAAAATGGGCAGGTTATCCCGAGTTTGAAAGTTATGATGATTATGATATGCTTATCGATATGATATTGCAATAATGGTCAAATGATAATTATTGAAAAACAATTTACGGCGATCTTCTTCGGTGTACCAGCATTGCGTTGTCGAAATCGAAAAAGTTAATCACGTCCGTAGGGGGTCGGTATATATAAATAGTACAAAAAAATATTACGACCCCCTACGTACGCGATTAACTTTTTTCGATTTCTACAACGCAACGCTGGTACACCGAAAGTGGCCACCGTAAATTGTTTTTGAATAATAATATTATATTAATATTACATAATAATATATTTTATAATACTATTTTATATATTTATAATAATATTAATATTACATAACAATAATTATATATATATATATATATATATATATATATATATATATATATATATATATATATATATATATATATATATATATATATATATATATATATATATATATATATATATATATATATATATATATATAATTACCAATATTTATGTATGTACGCGCATATATATACAGGGTGTCCTGTTATGAATGGATAATCCTGCAACCGTCGATAGGTCAGATTGTGCCCTACTATAGGCTGGAATTTCAGTTTAGTAAAAGTCCCACGGTTTTCGAGATTTTGGGCTTTATGGTATTTTTTGAAAAAAAAAGCTTCTGCTTTTCATTTCGCATGCCATTTCTATAAATGATATGAATCGACAATAACTAAGCAACTTTTTAAAGTAATCGGCACGATATGCGTAGTACTTTTTTTTACAGCGTAGGCTATCAAAGTCAGATGTTCGAATTGTTTTGTATGAAAATTCTACATAATATCTTTTTTCATAAAGATTCCTTAATGTTTAAAGTTAAAAAGAAGACTTTTCTACATAAAACAAATAACCAAGAGCCTTTTATCCGACATAATGAAATTCCGATATATATATATATATACACACACACACACATACATACATATACATACATACATACATACATACATACATATATATATATATATATATATTTCGGAATTTTATTGTGTTGGATAAAAGGCTGATAGGCTGCTATGAGGATGGTCTTGCTATGTATAAATATGCGTGAGCATCGAACAGTTTGCATTAACGTAGGGCAGAAAACTATGGTCAGTATGTATCGTCAAGCCGGTTACCGATCTACCATGTATTTCTTCTCTCTCTCTCTCTCTCTCTCTCTCTCTCTCTCTCTCTCTCTCTCTCTCTCTCTCGCATTGCCTGCATGAAGGAGTTGTCCTGTCAAACGACTCCAGGACTCCACGTCAACGAGCGTATTACCTCGGCATGTATACGCAGGGGCCTTAATACGAGCAGCAGGGGCGATCGCGTCCCGGGGCCCTCTCAGGCACGCATCGCAAAGTTGAAACGCGAGAGCTATGCGTATCAGAAAGGATTAACGCACGCACGCCCATTATACAAACGCACAGCCGGGACCGAACGACCGAACCGAACAAAAAAAAACGCAAAGAAAGAAGAAAAGAGAAAAAGAAAAAGATTTCGATCACGAAGAAGTGCACGGAGAGCGCGCGCGAGCGCGGGAACGCCTTTTGATCGCGAATACGTGATCATGCGGTACGTGTATCAAACGGCAGGTGGCGGCCAATCTCGCCGATTTATTGGCGTAAATAGTTCACGACGTTTATCACCGCTTTTGGAGGCTACAACGTGGTCTCGGATGTGGTTGATGGTGGAATAGTTGCTGCGTTGTCGGCTTTTTGGGAAAATAATCGCGAGTTGACACCATTATCGATGTAATTGGCACCGATCAAGGGCCGATGTTAATGGTGTGACCCTACGAGCTCAAGGTGTGAACGCCCTTTTTTCGGTTTTTTTTCGATCTGAAATTGTCATAAAATGAAACGTCTGTAGATCACATCGACTTTTCAAATTCTCACCCGTCTAATTTTTTTTCCAAACAGACTCTTTTCCTGCCGATGTTTGCCGATTTTTATGATTTTTTTAAGGAAAGATTTCTTCACCAATTTTGAGACTTAATATAAAATGCTGTATTAGGTATTTGGCTGTTACATGGTATTTTTTAAATTAATCTTTAACAATGGCCGAGGTATGACACGGTTTTTTAATGGTATTAGAGAACATTGTTGGAACACAATGAAAATTCATATTCATATTTTTATTTCCTTACTTCTATTACCATGGCACATCTTTTTGCAATTTTCCATTGCACATATCTCAATAAGTACACTAAAAAAAAGTTGAGGGATTTTGGTGGCTCAAAACGGCCAAAAGAAATTCGAGAAAGAAAAAAAAAATTTCGTTGCATTCCAACGATGTAAACTTCAGTCCCATGCCTTCTAAACTGTATTTTCAAAACTGGAGTGACGCATAGCTAAAAAACTAATCTACCGATTCTGATTAAATTTCGTACTGACCTTATTGTTAAAATCTTTATTAAATTTATTAAAATTTAAAATCTTTATTAAAATCTTTATTAAATTAAAATCTTTCTGACCTTATTGTCTAAGACATGACCCTAAATGTTTTTGAAAATAAAAAAAAAAGTATTTTTATGACAAAATGTAGCCATTTTTCGGAAAATTCAATCTTTTTGTTTCAATGCGTACCATTTCATCGATTTTCTACATTTCTCACCTTTTCATCGTTCATATTCTGCGTGTGAGTGTTAATGAAAGAACAATCTTCGGTGGTTTTTTAAGATTAATAATGCTGACGTTACGTGTCATACCTCCGCAATTTTTGTAGTGAATAAAATACCATGTCTACCAATACACAGCCAAAAGTTGTAATAAAATGTCACCGAAGTCGAAATGGCGAAAAAATCTATCTATAAAAAAAAATTATGAAAATCAGCGATGTTGTTTTCGCCTAAAGGTTTATCCCCCCTTAAGCGCCTTGCATGAGCTTAAAATTTGGAAAACACGATTATTTTTACTGTATAGTTTTATTGCCTAGGGTCTGAACTTTAATTCGCAACAAAGATTTTGTCAAATTTCCAAAAATTGACCGAGCTATGACGATTTTTGTGAAGGGTCAGACCTCACTGCCCTTACCTTCGTTTCATTTTTCTCGAAACATCGTTTTATGAAACAACGAAAATCACATCTCGAAATCTGTTCGTCCGATTCACTTCAAATTCGGACAAAGCATGGTCCATGATATTTTCTACCGTATGACCCGATCACTTTTTTTTATTTTATTTATCAATTCGTCGATAAGGATGGTCAGCCGTTTCAGGTTGGGGTCAATTGGGGTTACAAGCTTCGCGAACGATCTTCCTCTCTTTTCGCTCAATGACGTTTGCCTTATGTGCTGCTGAAGTTTGCATCGTTGAAATGCAACGAAAATTCTTCTTTATTGTTTCATTGCTTTGTTTTTATTACGTTGCAGATCCTTTTTGGCAGGTTTAGGTTATGGATCCCCAGTGCGGATTTTTCAAAATGTTACAGTGATTTTGGTAGTCTAAATATGTCAAAAAAAATTGGACAATACGGAAAGAAATGTTTTTGTTGCGTTCCAACGATGCAAACATCAATACCATTTTGCCTTTGAGGGCATCTCGAATTCTCGTGGTGGTGCATCGTTAAGGCTTGCCCCTCGAGGTTGACTTTGCGCTTGGGTTTGATCTCTCGAAGTTTCGTTCTCGGTGGCTACTCGCTGATCTTCTCAGTTTGCATCGTGAAAACAACCAGCAAATAGCCTGCTCATTCTCTCTCTCTCTCTCTCTCTCTCTCTCTCTCTCTCTCTCTCTCTCTCTCTCTCTCTCTCTCTCTCTCTCTCTCTCTCTCTCTACCCTCTCTCTTTGATCGAAATGAGGGAATGATGTTCACTCCAATTATTACAGCAGGAAGTTCACTGTGAAACAAAGAATATTCGTCATTTGTCTATGTACTATACCGATATATATATATATATATATATATATATATATATACACACACACACACACACACACACACACACACACACACACACACACACACTTATATATATATATATATATTTTATTAAGTTATTTTATTAAGTTTAACTGTAATAGTGTTTATACACAGCATATATTTTTTGCCAGGAATATGTATCAAAAATGCATGCGTCATATATGACGCATACATTTTTGATATATTTTTCTCACAAAAAAATAGATTAAAAATATATCGAAAATATATGGGTCATATATGCGTCATATATTTGGTGCATATATACCGAATATATACGTATTATTCTTTTTTTCGTCACTATATATGCGACCGATATATATATATATATATATATATATATATATATATATATATATATATATATATATATATATATATATATATATATATATATATATATGTAGCATATATTTTCTGCATATATTTTACACACACAAATTTTCATGGGGGGTACCTTATATTAAAATTAAAATATTAGTGCTTTTCAAATAAATATTACGTTTTATTAATAAATTCAAATGTCAGGTCTTTTTGAGAC
Source organism: Ophion slaviceki (assembly GCA_944452715.1). Taxonomy (NCBI): domain Eukaryota; kingdom Metazoa; phylum Arthropoda; class Insecta; order Hymenoptera; family Ichneumonidae; genus Ophion; species Ophion slaviceki. The sequence goes on from OX101794.1 coordinate 25,390,499, forward strand.
ACCCTTTATTCATCATTTTCATATATTTACATATTAGCACAAATATCGAAAGTACACCAGTGAGCACTTTTTTGTCCAGCACCGTGTACAGACAAATTGACGTATAGTTTTAATGTTCTTCTTTGACTGAAAAAATGTGCGTCGGCACTGATAATAACTGACTATATGCACGATACATAAAAATAAGTGCATACGTAATGAGTGAGCGTTACTTTTAGCATACCGCTAACGAGCGTAAACATATCATCACTTATACCTATTTATAATATATCCATATATATATGTGCGTGTGTGTATGCGTGTGTGTGTGTGTGTGCACACGAATCCGCGAGCTTGCAGATTGTTCATAAGCGCAGTACTTAGTTACTTACCGCAGCGAAGCGCTCGCCCCTCACTCGATGTACCGCACATAGTGCTTAAGGATCAAGCACCGGTCGGGGGCTCTTTTGCCACGACTGTGCAGAACCATATCCACGCAGGGCGGTATAAGACCGATTGCCCGATCCGCGAGAATCTTCAGAATACCTTAAACGATAATTAAGCGTGAAATGGAGCCCGCGCGCGATCCTCGTACACGCGGCGCGCCGCGCGGTACGTTTATACCTTAGGAATCCTCTTTTAATGCTGCGCGGCCGCGCGCGCGAGATGCGGTCGTTTCGCATCGGACGACGTGTGCGTTGCAAGCTGCCGCTTGCAACGCAGCTTATATATATATATATATATATATATATATATATATATATATATATATATACACACATACATATATATGTATGTATGAAGCCACCGCTGTCGCGAGATGCGCCACCGATCTGCGTGAGTATGTAAATATGCGCGCCATCTTTCTATACATGTGGACCATGGGTCACGTAGATCTCTTTCTACACTTTTTGTAAAAACTGGCGATTTATACAGGGTCTTCTGTTATGAATGGATAATCCTGCAACTGTCGATAGGTCAGATCATGTCCTACTATATGCTGGAATTTCAGTTTAGTAAAAGTCCCACGGTTTTCAAGATTTTGGGCTTTATGTTATTAAAAAAAAAAAAAAAAATCATCTGCTTTTGGTTTTTCGCATGCCATTTCTACAAATGATATGAATCGACAATTACAAAGCAACTTTTTAAAGTAATTGTCAATCAAAGTCAGATGTTCGAATTGGTTTGTATGAAAATTCTGCATAAGATCTTTTTTCATAAAGTTTTCTTAACATTTTAGGTCAAAAAGAAGACTTTTCTAGGTAAAACGAATAACCAAAAGTATTTTTTTTAAACCGGGTCACAAAAAGTTATCATTTGTAGAAATGGCATGCGGAAAACTGAAAGCAGATTATTTTCGTCTCGAAAACCGTGGGACTTTTACTAAACTGAAATACCAGCATATAGTGGGACATGGTCTGACCTATCGACAGTTGCAGGATTATCCATTCATAACAGGGCACCCTGTATACGAGGTGGCTCGAAAAGTGACGTCTAAAGGGAAATCTAGATGCCTAGAATTAATACCTATCCGAATTAGGCATATGTATGTTCTACGATATTTTTTAGCTGTCGAGAGAAAAGCATCTAAAAAAAACATTCCGAGATTTCCTGTAGCATAGTTTTTCTCTTTTGTGTGTGTGTGGCTCAGATTATCATAAAAAGCTTGAAAAATAGGTTTAAGGAAGGAAAACCACTGTGATGGGCCGAAAAAGAGTCGTTTTTTTCTACTACATTAAATAATGATGAATAAAGCCCCAAATAAATATTTGGGGTTTGGAGAAAAGATATTCTATTAAGCATGCATTGAAGTTATTTCGTGTGAATTATTATTTGATTTTTTTAAATTAACATCATTATTGAGGTATGACAGAGCTTGCGTATAAAAAATGAGGTCCAACGACAGGATCGATAACTTGACAATGGTTGGTCTGAAAAAAAATGAAATAGTTTTATAATCTATATGAATGCAATTCAGGTTGTAGGTAGCGAGGTTTCGAAAAAAAATTACAAATTGGCGAGTGTTAAAGAAAGAGTAATTTTGGTGAAATTTTTACTTATATTTGGGGGTTTAACAATTAAATTAGAAAAAACGGCTACGTACAACGGTAGCTACTATAATTACGGAGATTTTGGTTTTTTTAACTTGAAAGCCGGACAATTATAGCTAGAGTTGTCATGCAGATTAGCTGGACAGAAATAATTTCGAGAAAAACGACATTGAAAGTTTTAGTATACGTAAATCCTTGCGTTACCTGCTCTCACTAAATCGTTTGTAACTTGGTCAACATTCAATATTTTAACTTGCATTTATTCTCACATATTTTTGACTATGTATGCTTTGAGAAAATGCAAAAAAATCGATTTTTTAACTCGTTACAGTGGTGCCATCTTGAGAGGATCCGTCACTAGAGTTTGGTTCATATAAAAAAAAATATTTATGTTAGTTCAAATGACTCGCAATTGCTTTGAAACACTTTTAAGCAGAAAGTTTTTTTCCTTTCCTTTCTTACTATTTACTTTCTTCGTCGAAGTTTTTGAAAGCAATTTGGAAGCATTCCAAGTAGTATAAGTATTTTTCTACCATTTGAATTCTAGTGGCTGATCTGCTGAAACGTATTTTTTTAACTTTCGATTAAAATTTAAGCCACTAAGGTTAATGTTCGGTTGGTAATTCATTTATCCCTCAATAATGCACTTTTCAACGATGACACAAATAACAAAAATGGCGAGGAAAATATATACTCAAAAGAGAAAAATTTTTAAATGCTACTTTCTCGCAAACTGAAAAAAAGTTCACATAACATAGATGGATCGATTCAGATAGGCTATTATTTTAAATAGATTTAAAAAATAATATTAGATAGAAAAAAAAATTTAGTAAAAATATTTAGTAAAAATGTTTAGTAAACATATTTAGTAAAAATGTTTAGTAAAAATGTTTAGTAAACATATTTAGCAAAAATATTTAGTAAAAATGTTTTTTTTTTGTATTTAGTAAAAAAAACCGATTTTCTTTTGGGACGTCACTTTTAGAGCCACCCTCTATATATAAAGTGCTCATGTGTGTGTGCATAAGCCATTAATAAGTTCCTTACGATTAACATACCCTCTCGAGTACATACATTTTCTTCCCGGGACGTGTTGCGTCACGCGGTTTATTCGTTTTTTTTTAATCCTCGAAGACGCGGTGCGTCTATCCTCGTACGCTTTGATAAAGCAATTTGCTTCTCGCTGAATGATGGGGATATTTCATTTTTCATGGCCATCCCCGCGCGCCGACGATCTCGTCTATGACCCCCGTCGCGGTGGCCAATGACTTCATACAAAACGTTTTATCGCGCACTCGTGCAGATCTATTACTCGCGTTACCGCGAAGGCAATTTTATGTAGGGGAAAAGAACTGACGGTGGACGTATAAAATTGCGCAGCGGAAAAAAATCGTCTACGTTTTTTCAGGTGTGAACAGACTTTTATTATCAAAAGCATGGATGAGTTGATGATTCGAAAACAAATAATTTTACTCCATTTTTCGCACTCAAGGTATTTAATTTTTTGTTGCGTGACGTTTTGATTCTGGTATGGTCACCGATAGAAAAAAAAATAGTTTGAAAGAATTCTGCAAAAACGGCGAGATTAGAGCGTGTATACCGGTTTTCAATAATATCGAAAAACTGGAATATCGGAAAAATCGGATATTAAAAATCGATACTGGACTCAAATAATACCGATATTTTTATACCAAAGTTGAAAAAATTAAAATATCATTATAATCGTTATTACGTATATTTAAGTTACTTTTACTTGTTTTTTTTTTACTACGTTTAACAGCTTTAAAATATTATTAGCTACATTAAAGCGGTCATTTCATGTGACAGGTCCAAAAAATTGTTATCCACGCGTGTGGAATCAGAATGGGCCTTTTTTCCGCAGCTTACACCTGCAGTAAAGTAAGGTCGTCTCTGAAAGACGAAACTTCAGATGCCCCCCGTTTTTTGCGGTCGTTGTTTCAACAATCTCAATCTCGTTATTTAAAGTGACCATGTTGTTATCTGTCTGCCACAAGCTATGTTATTTGTTTGCATTCTGGTTGCTACTACTACACTGACCTGCATAAAACTTCCTAATGTTAGTTTTGCTTGTTAACTACTTTTTTATTTGCATAAATGTTCCTGTTTTTTGTTATGTTTTTGTTCATTTGTTTCACGTTGGGTCGGATATATTTAACAACATAGCAGAGTATGTTTAGAAACGAATAATAAATGAAAATCTCAATAAAAGACGGTGATTTTTAATAAATACTCTTTTAAATAACTTTTATATTTTATATTTCATATAAAAAAATATAAGCCTTTCGTTATTCAGAGACAACGAAACAATTTTTTCATCTGTGTCGACTGTGGGGGACAAACTTGATTTATTGAGGATTTTTTAATATTTTGAATTTTTCAACTTATTTTTAAAAAATTTCTTTCAAATATATTTTGTTTACACTATGATCTCCTCATTTTTCGAGCTACTGTTGCGAATAAATTTCTCATTTTTCACGATTATCGTTCTTTTTCTACTCCGAAATGGGCCCTCTTCAAATATCCAAATAAAAACTTTTTTTGAAACGCCCACTATAAAGCAATTTTTTCTTCATACTATCATATCTCAAGAGTGTCACGCTAAATTTATTTCAAATTTTTTCGAAAATTGCAAGAGTTGTGATTTTTTAAGTAAAAAAATGACATTTTTCACGCATTGATCCTTTACTAATTTTTTCCCGCCATTTTGAATGTCGTTTAGATTATTATACCGAGAATGCCACATTCCAGAAGGTTCAAACTAACACCCTGAATTTTTCTAAGCCATTCGGAACAATAGAATCAACGTGGCAATCGTTTAAACGTCGCTGGGGTCAGACGGACCCCATGTGACCAACTGAGTGGCTGGCCGAGGGTGTGATCTCGAAGGGTTAATCGATATATATAGATATATATTTCCGTTAATCAATATGTATTTTCCGATATTTATGTATAATATAAATAACGGAAAATATCCAAATCCCGGTATTTCGATATTACAACTTATTAATATCGAAATAATACTGGTAGTAGAAAAAGCTCCAATGGTCGAAGCTCTAGGCAAGGTGTTCGTCATCCAATGCGTGTGAAATTGATGTCAGAGGCAATGAGTTCAACGTCGAAGGGAATCACGATTTCCGATTTTTGGAAAAGCTTTTGCTTCGGGGACACCCCGTATATGTTTATTTAGGCACGCACGAGGTAATCGTACACGCGGTTTATAATACGATGTTGAAGGGCACCAGTAATGACGTACGGGAACCGTGACATTCGGACAGTACGTGTCTACGGTATATTCCGTGAACGCGTCGAGAAAGAGATGAGAGGGAAGGATCGGTTAATAAAGCAATTTGATTGATCGGCGAGGAATAAGAAATCTTTTTTTTTTACAAATTCTGCGTATTATACCCTAACGTCTATATAAGGCTAAAGTGTTCCACAATTTGCCTCTGACAACTTGATTTTTTATTTTTCTCCGAAAAATTACACAACTTATTGTAAAGTCGATGAGCTTAAAAAATTCCATCTAGCTCTAGAACTATGACGTTGAAATGCCAAAAATAAACCAATATAAAATCAATAATAAACCAAAAATGCGTCAATATTAAGCCAATTAAATTTGCATAAATTAATAATAGCCCAAAAATTAATATTAAACCAATAATAATAAAAAAGGAATGAATGTTGAGTAATAGAATTTTTATAAATAAATAATAGTCCAATGATCAACATTTGAACTAATAATAAACCAAAATAAGTCAATATTGAAGCAATACAATTTTCATAAATTAATAATAAACCAATAATTAAACGATCTTAATTGGGAAAAACAAGTCTTTGGATAACGATAAGAATGAAGAAAACAAATCGTTACATTCCAACGTTGCAAGCTCCAATATAATCCAGAACTATGGGACTCTCGTTAGAAAATCTCCAGGCAAAAAGATCAAATAAATTATTTTTTTTAAATATGACAGTCAGGCGAAAAAGTCCTTTCGAAATTCTGTTTTAATGATCGAAAAACAGCGCAATGTGAGTATATTAATCGTCGATACTACACAGTGCGTAAGAAATGAAAAACATGAAACATAAATATATATTTCCGTATGTGCATTACATTCTCGTTGTGAAACGTTCCGCTCGTACAGTTTCGACCCAGGCTAAAACGAAAGATTCGCAAGGTGGAAGGCTATCGATCACACGCGGCGCCGGGAAATTAGCTGCATATCGCCGGGACGCAACGGAATTTATGCAATCGCGTTAAAATTACTACTCAACGTTGAGCTATTGCATAGGCTCGTGTGTGTAGCAGCAGGTGGTTTTGACGCGCGGGCGCGAAAGAAGCACACATAATAAGCGAGATTCAAAGCCGAGATGAAATTCTATCGAGAACGCAAGAATCCGCGGTATAATAATAATATTAAAGTACAACGTATTTATATATTCACGCGTGTGCCGCTGTCACTCACGAGACGGAAGGCGATTATCCGCTTTTCCGGGACACGAGTGGAGACTGGCTATTTATATATATATATATATATATATATATATATATATATATATATATATATAGGGTGTTCTGTCATGAATGGATAATCCTGCAACTGTCAATAGGTCAGATCATGTTCTACTATATGCTGCAATTTCAGTTTAGTAAAATTCCCACGGTCTTCGAGATTTTGGGCTTTAAGTTATTTAAAAAAAAAACATCTGCTTTTGGTTTTTCGCATGCCATTTCTACAAATGATATGAATCGACAATAACGAAGCAACTTTTTAAGGCCTCAGGTCACTCTAGAGGCCGAAAAAATATTCTTTTTGGGGACTTTTTTCAGAAGATCTACAAAATAAATCGAGATTACAAAAAAGGGTGTTTATCATACATTTCAGTGACTGTATACAACAATTTTTTTTAACCGATGAATTTCAAAATGGCGGCTGTGCAGCGTTTATCTCAAAACTGCATTTTTTAAGTTGGCCGGAAACATAACTCAGACAATTTTCAACCGATTCACTTAAAATGTTGAATATATCTTGAAAAATACATTGTCTATGGAAGTATGTAGGTTTTTTTTATATTGAATAGTTCATTTGATATTAACAATTATCTGACGATTTTTAGGGAAATTTTTGGAAAGTGAAAAATTATCGTCAGACAATTGTTAATAACAAATGAAATATGCAATATAAAAAAAAATCCTACGTACTTCCGTAGACAATGTATTTTTCAAGATATATTTAACATTTCAAGTGAATCGGTTGAAAATTGTCTGAGTTATGTTTCTGGCCAACTAAAAAAAATGCAGTTTTGAGATAAACGCAGCACAGCCGCCATTTTAAAATTAATCGTTTCAAAAAAATTATTGTATACAGTCACTGATATGTATGATAAACCCCCTTTTTTGTAATCTCGAATTATTTTGTAGTTTTTCTGAAGAAAAATCCCCAAAAAGCCCATTTTTTCGGCCTCTAGAGTGGCTAACCCTTTAGAGTAATTGGCACGATATGCGTAGTATATTTTTTTGACACCGCAGGCTATCAAAGTCAGATGTTCGAATTCGTTTGTATGAAAATTCTGCATAAGATCTTTTTTCATAAAGATTCCTTGATATTCAAGGTTAAAAAGGAGACCTTTCTAGATAAAACAAATAACCAAGAGTATTTTATTTCAAACTGGGTAAAAAAGTTGTCATTTGTAGAAATGGCATGCCAAAAACTAAAAATAGATTATTTTATCTCGAAAACCGTGGGTACTTTACTAAACAGAAATTTCAGCATATGGTTGGACATTGTCTGACCTATCGATAGTTGCAGGATTATCCATTCGTAGCAGGACACCCTGTATATATACATACACATGTAAATGATTGCAATCGCTCGACATACGACCGATTGCACCATACTCATTGCTATAGCATAGTTATAGGCGGCACTGAGAGAGGAAAGTCCATGGATTTTACAAAAAGCGCCCATGGTAAAAAAGGAGACAGTAAAATGCCCTATGGTTCATTGACACCGCAATCGTGATATGACATGTATATCACATTTAGTACCACATCAGTTATCACATGACGTATATATCACATTTAGGCTACAAATATCATTCAAATATTTTTCCATATCCTCATTGAGGAGCCATAACCTATAAATGCAAAAAAGAGTCAAGATTGTGGAAAAAATGAAGAAATGAAAATATAAATAAAGATTCACGTATTCCAAAGGCGCAAACGTCAACACCATTCATTATCGGGGGTCAGGGAATGATGAATTATAATACAAAATTATTAAGGCAGAACTCTCACTTGAGTATGTTATTTCGGATTTATTCAATATTTTCTCTGCATTTAGTAGACGGGCATTGGTGCCTCAAACCCACACGCATGTAGGGTCTAAAAAGTCATCGAATAACACACCAAATACGCATATAAAGGGTGTCTCGAAATGATCTGACATTTTTTATTTATTAATAAAACGTATTATTTATTTGAAAAGTACGAATATTTTAATTTTTATATAAGGTAAAAAAAGGAGGTTATATGTGGAACACAATATCCGATAAGTGACATAAACGGCATGGACTTGGAAGACATCTTCTTTCAACAAGATGGCGCAGCCTGCCACACTGCGGGCGAAACAATGCAGTTATTGCAGGCGAAGTTTCATGGTCGTGTTATTTCGCGCCGCGGCGATGTGAATTGGCCACCAACATCGTGCGATTTGACGCCATTGGACTTCTTTCTTTGGGCTTTTCTGAAAGGAAAAGTGTATGCCAATGATCCATAGAGCATTCCGGAGCTCAAGGAAACAATTGGACGCACCATTGATGAAATTAGTCCGCAATTAGTGCGAAAATGTTATTGAAAATTTCGTCAAAAGAGTGAATGGTTACAACCCATATAGGGTCGCCTGTCGTAACAAAAATGCCAGCATTCAGCCATTAAACGGTTTGCTGATAATCGGCCAATGATTCGTCGACCAGCATTGGGGTACTGTAGGCGGATGAACGGCTTGCCAGATCTATGCCAGCCATTCGTGGGCCAATACTATCGCACCGATAATGTGGCGATCAGCATTGGGGTATCGTAGGCGGATGAACGGCTTGCCAGATCTATTCCAGCCATTGATGGTTTGTTTTTTGATGTTTTGCAAATGCAGGTCGTTAAACTGTAACACGTAAAAACAAGGGATAAGGTTTCGAAAAGCATATCCCACTGATGAAGCTGAAAATTTGCACCAACCTTCTTTTCAATACTTTAAGAGAACCTTCAAAAGGATATTGGCGACTAGCAATAGTTTTCGATATATCGTATATTGAAAGTTATCTATTGTACTGCGCTTCTACTATATTAAATAAACCCAAACAAAACCATCCCACATGGCAAGTGATATGCACATGCGGGCGAGCACTGTTTGCCAGGAAGCAGCGCGGCCGGAGGAGTGGGGGGTGTCTATCGGATATATAGATATATTCGTATGGCGTGAAATAATAAACTTTATAATGCGATATATCGAAAACTATTGCTAGTCGTCAAAAATCCGTTAAAGGTTTCTCTTAGGATAATCAGAGGAAGTTCATTGCAAAATTTCAGCTCGATCAGAGGAGTATGCTTTTCGGAACTTCACCCAAAACAAGCGAGTTATTTTTACAGCCTAAATGGACCGAAAAAATTATCGGTAATTTTTAATGTCACGAATAAAATCATCGGCATAAAAGTAAGGAACGAACAAACGATGGATTCTGTAAGTGTTAGAATGGCTAAGTAGGTAGGGCGCTCGACCCTAGAACGAAAGGCGCAAGTTCGATCCCGATGAAAGGCAAAAACTTGAACAATTCAGAAAGCGTTTTTAATGCAATTATTCTATTTACATGGACATAAGTAAAGCATAAGAAAACAAAAAAGATACTACTAGAATTTTTATATTCATAATTTGTCAATTTTTTGTTTTTCATTTCCGGCAGAAGATCCGGCAGCCGTTGCTGGGCCAATATGGGCGTATGATAGTTGGCCAAGTCTTAGCAGCCATTCATGGTTTACCATTACCAACCATGCATGGTGCGGATCTGGTCCGTTTGTATAGCCATTACCGCGCCATCGTTTGTTCTCTGGCAACCAGTCGTGGGCCATTACTGTGCCGATTGTAAAACCCTATTTGGGAAACAGGGACGGGGCCGGCATTTACCGGATATTGTGTTCCACACATAATCTCCATGTTTGTACCTTATATTAAAATAAAAATAATCGTACTTTTCAAAAAAATAATACGTTTTATTAATGAATAAAAATGTCAGGTCATTTTGAGTCACCCTATGGCAGCTCATATGGTACAAATCACTATAAACATAAATCAGAAGCACCATGTTTAATAAACGTATATATATATATATATATATATATATATATATATATATATATATATATATATATATATATATATATATATATATATATATATATATATATATATATATATATATATATATATATATATATATATATATATATATATACATACACATATATATACGAGGGTGGGGTGAAAAGTTTCCGGCCTGACCAAGAAAAATGATATTTAAAATTTTTTTTTGCTTTATTTTTCAACAAAATCTCCATCAACACTGATACATTTCTCATAACTCTCGCATCCAAAAAACAGTAGCCATAACCTTGTTTGCCGATAAAATTGTTTTTGCCTTCTTTGGGATTGGTTCCCCTTTTCCAACCCACTGTTTTGACTGTTCTTTACTTTCAGGAGTGTAGTGGTGGACTCATGTCTCATCAACAGTTATGAATCGACGCAAAAATTCGTTTGGATTACGTCTATACAGCGCCAAATTGTCGGTAGCGTCGAGCGTTAGCAAACGCTCGATTGGTCGAGCGTTAGCAAACGCGGCACCCACCTTGCACACAGCTTTTCCATGTTCAAATGGTTGTGCAAAATATTTCGCACGCGTTCAGCTGACATCGTACAGGTCTCAGCTATCTCATGCACTTTCAACCTGCGGTCTTCCAACACTATTTTATGGATTTTTTCAATCATCTCTGAAGTTGTGACTTCAACGGGCCGTCCTGAGCGAAGCTCGTCAGAGGTGCTCACACGACTAATTTTAAATTCAGAAACCCACTGATTAATAGTTGAATATGATGGGGAGGAGTCTCCTAGTGCTGAATCCATCTCTTCTTTTATTTGTTTTGGTGTAAAACCTTTCAAATAGAAGTATTTGATGACAGCACGTTTTTCCAATTTTTCCATTTTTACGAAAACAACGGAAGCGTCTCGCGCAATGTGCTCTCAAACGCAAACTAACGTAGCGATTGGGCTGAAACTGTACATACAAGCTCGGTAGGAGTGGTACTGTAGGACGCCGCTCCAAAACTAGACCTAGTGGCACCATCTCTTGGTCAGGCCGGAAACTTTTCACCCCACCCTCGTATATATATAGTGAACAGGACTGAAAAAAAATATAAATATATATTTTTTTTTCAGTCCTGTTCACTATTAGGATCTTGGGGGAGTAATTTTTTTATACTGTCAGGGAATATCCTCTTTATGCAACTGATAAAATATCAATAAGCAGTATTGTATTTTTGGCAGTAACTGTGGCATAAGATATTATCGCCACCTTAGGGAAATTTAAAGAAAGTTAAAATATGGTTGAAAACCCCATATGGGGAAATCTATATAGATTTCCCTCAGTGTACCTTTTTGGGCCTGAGAGAAAATTTCAATCCACTTTTCTCGAGATGTTCGCTTTTATTTCTTATGTTTAGGTTTTTCTTTTCTCTTTTTTCCAATTTCAACGCACACAGGTGAAAAGCAAGGCGCGCGCAGTTTCAGCGGAGCGCAACGCGTCGCGATCGTGGCCGGAATCACGTTCGAAAGTATATCCAAACTGGTTCAATTAATTTTTCCTGCATTTTTTTTTTCCTGTTTTTCTCTTATTTGTTTTTCTACCGTCCGTCATTTATATGGGTGTACGCTTATTTCGCTCGCGTTGTGAGCAGCCGGCACTCCGCGTGTTTACGCTGTCGCGTCGTGCACTCGCGGAAAATTTTCATTTCACCTGTCTCGGGCGGTAGGCCGCGATAAAAATTCGAGGATACGGAGAGTGGGATAGACTTACGGGTACGCTGCGGCGGTCTCGCGTTTTGCTACTTCGTTATCGAGGTCTGTACAGGACGGTTCAGAACGCCGGACTCGCGATCCTACCCCACAATTTTTAAAAGGATAGCGCGAAACGTTTTCGTTTTTTTTTTTTTTTTTTTTTCATTTTTTTGAATCGAGAATAAATGTAAATAAGGGTTCGAGGCTCTGGCGTCATTTTTACGATATCGAGGGGCATCGAACGAACGTACGGTAATTACGGGGATTGCGATATCGGTGGTAATCAAATTTGACAACTGGTCGAATTTTCAGTGAGAAGGAGGAGGTTGAAAGTGTTGATTTTTGCGGCGTAGACTTTCTTCGTTTACGGCCAATTTTGATTTTTTTTTGTCAATAATTGAATAAATTTCGTTGATTTTTTTAGTGAATTAATCAATATTTTCGAGAACAATTCTATGAATGCTTAATTGTTACATGTAACAGTAAATACTTTCTTGTCAATTTTGGTTTTCAGGTCTTTAAGTTTAGTTGCTATTTTTTTAGATTTTTGGGTTTAGTTTCTAGGTCAATTTCAGTTGAAACGTTCTAGTTTCATTATTATTATACATATCGTACACAAGATAATTAAATTCACCCAATTCCTCCACTAGCTCAAGGAGGAGGACACTGAAAGTTTTTGATTTTTGCAACGCAGACTTCCTTTGTATACGAATAATTTTGAAAATATTTTCGAATAATTCAATAAATTGCATTAACATTTTGGTGAATTAATAAATTTTTCGTGAACAATTCTATGAACTCGTCATTGTTACATGTAGTTTATTCTTTCTAGTCAATATTGGTTTTTTAGCTTTTTAGGTTTAGTTTCTAGTTTTTAGGTTTTTAGATTAAATTTCTAGGTGAATTTTAGTTAAAACATTCTTATTTCACAATTATTATACATATTGTACACTAGGTACTTAAATTTACTCAATTCCTCCTCGATCAATTTTTACTGAATAGGTATACTCTAGCGGCAGAAAATAAGGCCTAACTTTGACAATTTATTTTGGAAGTATGGAAAGAGGAATAGGATTTCTTTTGAGACGGTTTATTTACACATATTAAAGAATAAAATAAAAATTATTAAAATGGCGGTGACAGAGTCCATCTTGAAAAACGTGTTTTTTACAAATAGCTTCACGGGAGAATGGTTTTCTCGTAAAGTATAAGACCTGGAACAAAAACCAAAAAAAAAATTAATCTCTATATTATTAGCTATGGGACTACGTAGGGATTTTTTTAAATCAAATTTTGAAAAATAGCGCACTTTAGCCCTTAACAGTCATCGGGGGGTTGAATAAAACCCAGCCGTTTTTCGACCGTCCAGAAACTTTTTTTTCGACATTTTGTTTATACTAAAAATTATACGACTCGAAAATAATCGGCATGATCACACACAAGGATTAAAAATGCATTGTAGAATTTTTTTTCAATTTTTCAATTATTTATTACTCTCCAAAGTGAGTGGGGTTGATTACACCCCCAACGTCACAATCTGGAGGTGTGACTGACAAGGGTCAAAAGAAATAAATCGACTTTTTGCCAAAAAATAAGCAGTAAATTGTTTATAAAAAAAAGTTTACTTTTAATTAAAAAACGGCTACGGACTTCCATAGAGAATGTAATTGTGAAGCTACTATCAAAATTTCAAATCGATCCATGCAAAAGTCTTCGAATAATCCGTCCTCCCAGTTTGAAAAAAGTGGTTTCGAGAAAAACGTTTGAGTTGTACGAGGCGCCTGAAAAAAGTCCAAGGCGCTACGGCAAAATCGATAATTGAACGTTTAAAAAAAAATCGCTACAGGACCAATTGCATATTGTTTTTATGACCCCGAAGTATTTTTTAAGCAAAAAAAACGATTTTCCCAATATCCTAGAGTGGTGTTATCTCTTAAAAATAAACGATGATTGATTTTCTTTGAACAATATTCTCTCGGAAATAGAGTCCAGGATTTTTTGAATCCCAGTAATTCTGTCCTCGAGACATTACTCGAGTTTGTCCACCGTGAAGCCGGCTATTCTGAGTTGCCCGGTATGACGAAGCCACAAGAGCTCGAGATAATGCTCGGCGATTGACAGGCTAATATACCTGGCGAACGAATACACAGAGCAGAGTTGCTCATTATCGCTCAAGTTATACTTCTTGACATTTATCCTATCTACAGAGACCTGGTTCTCGGCCCCTCCCCCAACTCTTTCCTTCTCTCTCTCTCTCTCTCTCTCTCTCTCTCTCTCTCGCTCTCTCTCTCTCTCTCTCTCTCTCTCTCTCTCTCTCTCTCTCTCTCTCTCTCTCTCTCTCTCTCTCTCTCTCTCTCTCTCTCTCTCTCTCTCTCTCTCTCACACACACACACACACACACACACACACACACACACACCTTTTCTGCCCCCTCCCCTCTTAGTACTACCGATTTATTTACTTACCTAATACCGATACATGCTCGGCGAGAAAAGCGCACTTGCAATGCATAACTCATACATGTTTTCGAAAACAAACCGTGGTGCCTGCGAGTCTAGGCGAAATTACGAAAATATTTACGTTCTGTAATGCAATAGTCCATTCAGACGATAAAGGTGACATTAGGTATAAACATTCCTTTTATAATATGCAGTTCATATATATATGTGTGTGTGTGTGTGTGTGTGTGTGTGTGTGTGTATTTTTGGGCTCTATAAAAAATAGAGCCCATAATTGTGTCACCCTAATATGTATATATATATATATATTAGGGTGACACAATTTTGGGCTCTATTTTTTTTCCTTTTTCTCGCGATCCAATTATCTTCTTTGAAGAAAAAAATATTTCGAGGTCGCTGAAGCCTCCCAAAAATTCAAATTTTCATTAAAAAATCGATTTTTTTTTCGTCCATTTCTCAGCCATGAATGCCACGCTTTATAATTTTTAAATTAACTTCGCGAAAGGTCTAGTCGGCCAGAAAATATTTAGTGGTGGCTCAAGAGCTTCGAAAATTCTCATTTTCGCAATTTCTTTTTTTACTCTTCTCACTCATAAATTTGACGCTTTGTAAAATTTTCAAAACAAATTAATCATTTTTTCTTCAGAAACTGATTGTTCAAGTTTACCTCACACTTCTAACCCAAGAATTATAATGTTTGTTCTCATAAAATAATTCATTCCAGATCTTGTCCGTAAATAAAAATTGTAGGGCGTTTTATTGGCTGATCATTTAGAGTTCGGAATTTCAACCAGGCCCCGGGTTTTTCTTAAAATGTCGTTTTTCAAAACGGTGTAGGTTATCAATGGAAGAGTTTTAAATCTATCCGTCTCAAATTTTGACACAACATTCTTCACGACATTCTTCATCTTGCTATGGAAGCTTTTTTTCGAAATCTTCATATTTTTTAAATGAAAAACTGTCGCAAAAATAGTCTCAATTCGATACTTTTTTTCAAACCACCGCTATTTTGTCAATTGTGATTAAAATAAAACCTCCATAGCAAGATAGCGGCTTCCATACTGATCTTTTTAAAAATTTTGTTTCAGATCATATTTACGACCACAACCGTGTACACCGTGAGGACTTCTTTTTTTCGTCGATATTTTTAACCGTTAAAAAAGTACAAAAAATAAAACAAACGTTCAATTTATTTTTTT
Organism: Ophion slaviceki; assembly: GCA_944452715.1. Lineage (NCBI taxonomy): Eukaryota > Metazoa > Arthropoda > Insecta > Hymenoptera > Ichneumonidae > Ophion > Ophion slaviceki. The sequence continues at coordinate 25,406,308 of OX101794.1, forward strand.
CTTCATGAGTGCTGTGATTTGACATAAAAAAAATCAGACTGATTAACGTATTTCAACCATCAAAAAAAAATCGCGAAAATTAGCTACATTTCGACTGTGGTGAAACCCTTCGCCTAGTTGAAATTTAAAAAAAATCGATGTTTGCTTTTCGACGGATTCTCAAGTTATAACATTTCAAAAATATTCTCCGTAAATTTTAAGTCGATCCTTTCGAAATTGACTTTTTGACAAAAGTGACTTATGGGCGTTTATAGGTGGGTAAAAAAATATAAAATAAATAATAAAATTATATAAAAATATAAAAGTGGATAAAAGAAAATATTCTCCGTAAATTTCAAGTCGATCCTTTCAAAATTAACAAAATTGACAAAAGTGTCTTATGGGCGTTTATAAGTGGGTTCCACCCACCGTCGTACTTTAAACACGTTTTGCGCCAAATAACTTTTGCAAAATCGATGACCACGATATCTCCAAAATCACTGCTCAGATCAACTTTAAACTTGACGAGCTTCTTTTAGATATCAAAAAGCAGTGTTCGAACGGAGTATTTTTTTTATTTCGCTCCATAGTTTTTTTAATCAACGAAAATAGATTTCACAATTTTTCAACGTTCACTTTGGACTGTGGCCATGTTTTCAAAAATCAATATTTAATCGAATCCTTCGTAGATGCATTACGTAATTTCAAAAACTGCATGTCCTTGATTCACTTATTTCGAATCATTTGTTTCCTAGCAGCCGCGGTCACCGGTAAGGACGTTTTTCAACCAACTGTATTTACCCCATTTACAAATATTTTCCAATACAAAAATTGTAAAAGATACTCAAAACCATACTCATTAATATAAAAAAAAAGGAAAAATGAAACGCTGCACACATTTTCCCAGAATTTTTTTTACAAAAACTCGTCTTTTTTCTATCAAATTCCATTAAAGCACTATTTCAAACGAAAAAACGCATGCATTAGTCAAAACTTACGACCATATTGTTATTGACGAAAAAAAAAATAAGAAAATAATCTAACCGAGTGACGTTCGAGTTATAGTATCTGGTTTCAATGACAATCTCTCCGTCGCGGGGCTTTGTGTATATTAAAACTACCTACTGCTCACACTTTTACAACGAGAAATATCATGTAGCGTGGGCGTGTTGGTTCAATTGCACAATTGGCTCTCACATCTCGAACTCATATATACGTCACGTTAAGTCCGTCAGACGGCGATTGGATCAGAAACTCTTTTTTCAATCGAACTCTCGGCGAACTTCTCACTTACGATAAATGACGGCGGTGAAAATCGATGTATCTGCGCAAAGCACGAATATCCGTTCGCGTGTTCACGACAGTGGAAACGTGGTCGGATATATCGACTCGGCAGATATATGTGATTAAGGCCTTAGGCCACAGTAACGGGTATAAAATCATGTGCGAATTTAACAATTTTTTTCGCATGAAATAGTGATTCACTCATAACATTAATTACACATATATTTAGTATGACTATCAAGCTGTTAGATATATTTTTTTTTCGATGTACAAAATGGCCGACTACTAATATTTTCTTTTGTTATCTTTTTTTAGGTGCTCCGCGGCGTGACATTTAGCATCCACCATTTTTGACCTGGAACAAAAAACAAAAATTGTCGTCTATCTACATTAGAAAACCTAGAGAAGTATGTACGGAATAAAAAAAATATTGTTTTATTCAAAAGTTGTAGGTATTTGAACTTAAGGCGTTACCCCCACTTGTAGCGCAAAAAAGGCCTTTTTCATTATTTTTTTTAAAGAAAACTACAAAACTTTTTTAATCGATCAATATACCATCTTAAAGAACACATCTTGAAGAAGTTTCAGTAATTTTTTTATTGAAAAATCTTACATTGTTTAGTGGCAAATGGCCGTCAATCAAATAATGTTTTTATATACACGGTTTGCGGTGACCAACATTGCGGCGAAGTGGATCATCTGAAAAAAAATGTGGATGGATTTAGTCAAATATAAGTATAAACTAGTCTTTAATCGAAGGATTTTAAAAAATATTCATTTTTCACAAAATGGCGGACAGTCAAAGTTAATGGTTCGATTTTAACGAAAAAAAACGGCCGTTTTTTGGCTATAAAACGGCCATTTTTTTCGAAAAAAAAATCGAACGATTAAAGACTACATTTTTATGTATTTAATAAGCCTGCAAAATTTCAAGAAGATCGGTTCATTAGTGTTCGAGTAATCTTGGTCACCGACTTCAGAAATGCCATTTTGAGAAAAACGCGTTTAAAGTTTCAATTTCAGTTTACACGACGAAAATATTTTTTTTGTAAACTTACATAGAGTCATCTATTCCGGGCATCAAAAAAAAAACTGCACTTCAAATTGCACTTCAAAAAAATGCAATAAAAAAAATCGATTTTTTCAAAATCGCAAGTGGGGGTAACCCCTTAAGAAATCAATTTTCAGTGAAAAATTTCGTTATCACTGCTCATAAACTGCTCATGAAATGAAAAGTTTTCGATTAATCAGATATTCCGTACGTACTTCTCTGCGAAATGCAATTAGGAACATAACTTTTAAATTTGAAGTAAATGGAATGAAAATTATTGCAGTTATTTGTCACGCCAATTGGAAAAAAGCTGTTTCGAGAAGTTTCGAGTAGGCGGCCATTTTGTACATCAAAAAAAATATACATATTATTTCTAACAGCTTGATATACTAAAATAGATATACTAAAATACTAAATAGATGGGTAATGAATTTTATGAGTGAATCACTCTTTCACATTAAAAAAACCCGTTACTGTGGCCTAAGGCCTTGAGGAATCATCACAGTGTAACGGATCGAAAAACAGCTGATTTTCGCAATTTTTTTTCCATGGTTAAAATACGCTAATCAGTCTAGTTTTATGTCAAATCAAAGCACTCATGAAGAAGAGTAAATAAATTTTGAAACGTTTGTTTTTATTTTTTTTAACTTTTTTTTAATCGTTGAAAAAGTCTTCGAAAAAAAGGAGTCCTCACGGTGTACACGTTTGTGGCCGTAAATATTATCTGAAATAAAATTTGTAAAAACATCATTAATTAATATGAAGTCACTATCTTGCCATGAAGGTATTTTAAATAAAAAATAACAAAACGACGGGGGTTTGAAGGAAAAGGATCGAATTTAGCCTATTTTATCGGCAGTTTTTCGTTAAAAAAATATGAAGATTCTAAAAAAAGCTTCCGTAGCAAGATAAAGAGTGGCGCGAAGAATGTTGTTTCAAAATTTGAGACGGATAGCGTGAAAACTCTTCTTTGAGAGTGTACACCGTTTTAAAAAACGACATTCCAAGAAAAACGCGTTTAAAGCTTCGAGTGCAGAATTTTAATGTAAATTGTCTACTTACGTACATGTAAGTATATGCACAGCATGTTTATAACCGTCTACACTATCGAATAATGCAAAAAAGTCGATCATCTGAAAATGTTACACCGTGAAGATCCTTAAGGGGTTTTCTCACTTTAGACGCTGAAAAAGGCTATTTTCATGTTTTTTTTTTTTGATAGCTTTATATTATAGTAGTAGTATTTATTATTTCGGGTAGACCCCTTCGGGGTGTTTACACATAGAAGGCTTTATAGATACTGATATAAAAGTTGTTACACTTAATAAATACACCTTTGAAATGCATTAAAATTTTATTTATTTATTTAAGTCACTATTTATAGACGAAAATGGTAGTTAAAAAATGTCCTAAAAAATTGTGGCCCTGCGCTGTTGATGAAATCTCGGAGATGGATCATCTGAAACAACAAAATCAAACGGTTTTAGATTCAGTATGTTAATGGCTATAGCGCATATCATACGATTCTTGATATATGCAAAAATAACAAAATGGCGGACACTTTTCGAAAAAAACAAAAAAAAACACGTTTTTTGCACCGTTTTTGGCAAAAAAAAGTTGATATATAAACATATTTAAAATTTAAAAACCCTTGATATGCGCTATAGCTATAGTTGTAAAGAATATGTGGTTAACATTTCATAAGAATCGGTTCAGTAGTTTCGAAGATTTTATCAACGAGTCGTCGAAAAACGTTGTTCCGAGAAAAACGCGTTTAAAGTTTGTTTGGGTTACATAAATACACATTTAAAAAAAACGTATTTATTAAGTGTAACAACTTTTATATCAACATCTATAATATAAGCCTATCAAAAAAATTCTTGAAAATAAACTTTTTTATCGTCTGAAGTGAGAAGACCCCTCAAGTGTCCATGTGCACGGCGGGGTGAAAAATTAACAGATGCCTTCGTATCGTACCTCGTGAATAAAGTTGTCGCCTAACACAGGCAGGTGTTAGGTGTGTAAGCTTATTAGAAAAACGTATTGCTTGAATATTCGCGTACTGGTGATCAAGATATCGATTTGAAAATGCTTCGTAAATCGTACCTAGGCAAATACGAGACACGGACTCTATTATATGTATAGGGTGTCCCAAATGTCACGCAACAACATGCATGACACCCTGTATATAGTATGTATATAGAAACTGTATTGTATGTATACAGAAATATTCAGATCTTCTAATTAAGGCGTTACCCCCACTTGTAGCGCAAAAAAGGCCTTTTTCATGATTTTTTTTAAAGAAAACTCCAAATCTTTTTTAATCGATCAATATACCATCTTAAAGAACACATCTTGAAGAACTTTCAGTAATTTTTTTATTGAAAAATATTACATTGTTTAGTGGCAAATGGCCGTCAATGAAATAATGTTTTTATATACACGGTTTGCGGTGACCAACATTGCGGCGAAGTGGATCATCTGAAAAAAAAAATGCGGATGGATTTAGTGAAATATAAGTATAAACTAGTCTTTAATCGAAGGATTTTAAAAAATATTCATTTTTCACAAAATGGCGGACAGTCAAAGTTAATGGTTCGATTTTAACTAAAAAAAAACGGCCGTTTTTTGGCTATAAAACGGCCATTTTTTTCGAAAAAAAATCGAACGATTAAAGACTACATTTTTATGTATTAAATAAGCCTGCAAAATTTCAAGAAGATCGGTTCATTAGTTTTCGAGTAATCTTGGCCACCGACTTCAGAAATGCCATTTTGAGAAAAACGCGTTTAAAGTTTCAATTTCAGTTTACACGAAGAAAATATTTTTTTTTTGGTAAACTTACATAGAGTCATCTATTCCGGACATCAAAAAAAAACTGCACTTCAAATTGCACTTCAAAAAAATGCAATAAAAAAATCGATTTTTTTCAAAATCGCAAGTGGGGGTAACCCCTTAATTTTCTGACCCAACACTTTGTTCAATGCCGAAAGATTTATCGACCGTTGGACTTTTGGTTCGAAAAATAAGTATTTTTCGGACCAAGAGCTTACAGGGAGGGTTGTGGGAGTTCATTATTTCTTGATATTGGAACGAGGACAATCGAGAAGATAGCGGACCCAAGCCATCGGAATCCGAAAGAACATTCTTATCGTGGCCAGCTTGTTTCCTCATTTGCCGGTCTTTCACTGTCTCCGGTCTCGTTCTGCCAAGCTTAAAGTGAGAACAGGTCCGTTTCGCCTCGGAGAAGCTCCGTTTTCCTATCCGTTTTCGCCTATCGCGGAATAAAGCGCATATATAAGGGGACCGTTTTGGGAGCGACCTCTTCGTGCGATTGTCATTGAGCTGTGCTTCGCGACAACGTCGGGGCGGCAAAGGCAGTCGGGGGTACATATATTTGCTCCTGATCCGGAAAACAATAAGCCGGAGCCGCGAAGCCAATGGAGCGATGCCTGGCGATCCCCGGGGGATTTGCATTCATCGCGTCGCCACGAGGCAATAACTTAGGGGCACTCGCGTGCTCGCCGCATTATTTCAATTCTTTAACATTTGTGCGGAGACGGGATAAGGTAGGGGAGAGGGAGAGAGAGGGAGAGAGAGAGAGAGAGAGAGAGAGAGAGAGAGAGAGAGAGAGAGAGAGAGAGAGAGAGAGAGAGAGAGAAGGAAAGGGCGATCCACTCCCTGTTCCCCGAGTACAGCAAGTTCTCCGGTACGTAAATAAGGTCTAGCCGGAAATGGAAACCTCGTCTTACTTCCGGTCTCCTCTATTCAATCGGGACTGCCACCAAAAAGCGCCGACTCTCCCGTCAAGTTCCAAAAAGGTTTTTCCGGTCTCGAGACATTCGGGAAGGAGATACGTATATATATATATATATATATATATATATATATATATATATATATATATATATTTATATATTTATATATTTATATATTTATATATTTATATATTTATATATTTATATATTTATATATATATATTTATATTTATAAGTAACTTTTTTTAACATCGTGAATTCAATTTTTTGGTCCAACAGAACAATGTGTTCTTTGGCTATCTTTGGTATAAGAAAGTCACGCCCCACCAAAACCCCACAATTTTATATATATTTTTTTTCAGTATCGAAGCAACCTCGAATGGGGGATTTTTTCACAAGGCATTGAAATGCAACTTGTGTCAACGATTAAAGGGTAACGTGGGTTTGAAAATTTTTTAAAATCCCCACATTCGAGGTTAATTTGGTTACTATACTTACAATTTAATTTTTTTTATCTAATAGTACAATATGTCTAGAATATTCTCCCAAAGTTTTAAGTCAATCGGAGTAAAAGTCTAGGAGAGAGAGCCTTTGCGAATTCCCCCCGTTGGGAAAGACCGACCGGGAGCGATGCAGGTAATCGCATTTTTCCCAAAACACTATTTTTGAAGTCAGTGGACACGATTTTTCAAAAACTAATGCATCCATCTTATTGAAATTTTGCACGCTTCTTCAAAATAGCATTGACTAGTGATTGAACGAAGGTTTTCTTTTTTATTACAACTAGTTTTACAAGGCTATACATAGTGTAAATTGTACCAAGAATTGAACTAATTTGCATACAATGCCAAAAATTCAAATTTAAATTTTTTGTAAACCTGCGTTCAGTCACGAGCTATACTTATCTACTAACAGAAAAAAATTGGGTTTTTAATTCCAGGCTATCATGAGTTATCCTGACTACCACGAGAACAGTTTTTTAGGGGTCTCCGGAATCCACGTCCCACCTGCTGAATTTCCCAATTTCTTAGATGAATTTTTTTTTAATATTGTTGAAATGTTGCTCATTTATGTGCTTCGTTTCTCTTAATTATGAATAAAATAATTTTTTTTTTTTTTTTTTATAGAAAAAATATGCTTCTTTAGCTTTGAAACCCCCGTAACCGCTTAAAGGTTACTTTGACATCATTTTGATTTAAAAATATAATATTTTATGCATTGTACATGGAATTAAATAAAAAACAACGATTTTTTACAATCAAATTGTCATTTTTATTAAGGAAACTTTTGACATCAAAATATCAAGTACCTAAAGTACTATTGTAGGTACGTAATCTGTCTTACAATTTTCATTGAGATCAAAATCAACTTGAGCAACATTATATTAAACTTGAACAACAAATTTGAGCAACAATAGAAAAAAAGTTGAAGCACACATCGAAACCGTATTTTGGCCCTCTGCAATAGTAGTCCCAAAAACTGTCAAAGTTACCCTTAATTTCAATTTCACCCCCCGTTTTATGGTACCTTTAGGCGAGACAAAATGGCTGATTTTCATGATTTCTTTTGTTTAAAAAAATGTTCCTTCATCATTTCTGAGACTTAGGGCATCTTTTGTTACTACTTTTGGCTGTTACATGGTATTTTATTTATAAGTCTTTAAAAATGGTGGTGGCACGGGCTTCTAGACGGGTTGCGGTGGATGTTGTCAGACGGCGTGACACGTAGCGTCGGCGGGATTGATCTGAAAAAAAACTAACGAAGATTTTTCTTCCATTAAGACTCATTCGCAGAATATGAACCAAGAAAAAGTGAGCAATATCAAGAATCGATGAAATGGTACGTTTTGAAACGAGAAGATTGAATTTTCCGAAAAAAATGGCTTCGTTTTGCCATCCAAAAATACTTTGTTTTGAATTTCTAAAAAAATGTCGGGTCATATTTTAGACGATAAGGTTAGAAAGATGTATATCAAATTTTATCAGAATCGGTCGATTCATTTTTTAGCCATACCTCACACCAATTTTGTTAATGATTATTTTTAAAAAATACCATGTAACAGCTAAAAGTAGTAATAAAACATACACTGAGTCTCAAAAATGGTGAGGAAAGGTAAAAGTATCCCCCCCTTAAAAAACGCGCCACAGCTCCATCAGAAACGATCTCTATGTCGCAATTTTGAAGGCGATTGTCTGGATTTGTTTTTGTGATAACTAATAATCACGCGCACGCGAGCCACCGACGCATGAAGGAAATAGTGTAATAAATGAAGGTTCTCACGAATACGGAATAGCAAAATGATTTGACAGGTGAAAACTCTTATTTTTCCGACGCTGGAACTCGATGATAAATTAACAGCCCCGCAAAGGGAATACCTCGCGCAAGGGGCGGCGCTTCAAAGTGAATATACTCTGAAAACCCTCCTTACGTATACGGTGCCTCAAAGCAAAAACACTGAAAATAGTTCTTACGTACACAAGCGCCTTGAGGTAAAAAAGAAAAAGAAAAGGAGAAACTTCGCAACAGTCGGGTATACACGGGTAGAAAATTTTGTGAAATAAAAAAGATTATTTTTTCAAAAAACTCATTGAGTGCAACTTACATCAAAGTAGAAACGTTCAAAGAAAACTCTTCGCGTCCGCTGTCTTGAAGTTGAATCGCGGAATTAAATTTCTGTAAACTGTGGGTCAAACGTAAAGGTGAGCATTTTTTTACTCTGTTGTTGCACGACGGACGAAATATTTGTGCACATACATTTTTACAGCTATACTATAAATTTATATATATATTTATTTGTTTATTTATTTATTTATTTATTTATTTATTTATTTATTTATTTATTTATTTATTTAAACAACCAACGCTGCTAAGCATGAGAGATCGCAGAAGCTGCTCACCTACCGCGCCTACACTACTTTCTATCCATCACACTGATCGGGAATTTACGTCGAAATAATCGGAAAAAGAAACCTCGGGTTTCTTTTTTGTCCTTAAAAGTACCTTTTTTCTCGTGTCAATTACTGCACCGAATTATCCGCAAATGATTTACGATTTTTTTTCATTTTCGAAACAGTTTTTATTCGAGTCGATACAATTGACAAGAGACCATAAGTGGAGTAACCGCGAGTCACGAGCAATGCGTGTTTGCGTGTGCCATAAAGTTGGGGGAAACACACACGATCGGAGGTAGGCAGGAATTCAATGTATAGATTTTCGATAATACGACGGTTATTTATGTCCGGAGCACTCGAGTGAATAGAGGAAACGATAAATCCCGGAGATCGGTACGTATACGTGTATTTTTGGCCACGGAGAGAGAAAGAGAGAGAGAGAGAAAGTCAGAGAGAATTTCCCCGACGACAACCGTCGATTTGTCAAAAAGGGCTTTGCGAATTCCTTTCTCAATGGCAACAAGCGGAAGGATCACCCCTGACGGTGAGCCATTCCGCACCCGTACAATAGCCATGAATGATCCCCCTCTCCCAATACGTAACGTCTTGCACCCTTGTCGTAAGTGAAGAGCGAGAGAACGAGAGAGAGAGAGAGAGAGAGAGAGAGAGAGAGAGAGAGAGAGAGAGAGAGAGAGAGAGAGAGGGAACACTGAAAGAAGCCTGAAAAATTTACTTACTCACGTACGGCTACCGTTCTATCCACCAGGGAGCCTCAAACTAGCCGGACCTTTGCTGACGAAAAAGTGTGTACCAGGGATAACGGTATCACGGTTCCATTATGCTCGTATACATACCCCAAGCCCACTATGCAAATGCTTCTTCGCTCGTCGTATAAAAAAAACCAAGCATGGGCCGACTGGTTTGTTTGGGATAAAATACTTGTAGCCCATCCGGCAAAACTACTATCGCTGAAAAAATTATATAAAAGATGTCACACTAAAACAAGGGCTGAAAGGGGGCCGGGTTGAAATTCCGAACTTTGAATGCTTCGACGGTTTAAAATACCGAATTTTAATGAACCGAAATTCAAGATGGGTTGAAATTCCGAACTTTGAATGGTCAAAACGCTCAAAACTCCGAAAGAATAGTACTCCGAAAGAATTTTACACGAAAGACCAAAACTTCGAAAATCAAACACCGTCAAAATAATTCGGCTATGGAAGTTTTGAAAGTTTCAAATTTTTCAATAAATCGACGAATCATTTCAAGAATTTTTTTGTATTAAAAAGTGATTATGCGTTAATTTTCAAATTTGTCTAGACAATGTTATACGTTCTACATCATTTACAGTCAACTGTGTAGAATTTCGGTGGCATGATCTTGACACGAGGTCCGGGTTGAACATCCGATCTTTGAATGCGTCGACGGTTTAAAATTCCTAATTTTAATGTTCCGAAATGACAAGGTTCGTCGAGATTATGCCAGCGAAAGTCTGAACAGCTGACTGTAAATTATGTAGAACGTAAAACATTGTCTACACAAATTTTAAAATTGACGTACAATCACTTCTTAATTTAAAAAAAATTCTTGAAACAATTCGTCGATTTATTGAAAACTTTGAAACTTTTAAAACATCTATAGCTGAATTCTTTTGACGGTGTTCAGATTTTCGGAGTTTTGGTCTTTCGTGTAAAATTCTTTCGGAGTTTTGATCTTTCGGGGTAGGATATTTTCGGAGTTTTGAGCGTTCTGATTATTCAGCGTTTTGGAATTTCAACCCGGCCCCGTTTAGATTTTGAGAGTTTTTGTCTTTCGGGTAAAATTCTTTCGGAATTTTGATCTATCGGGGTAGTATATTTTCAGAGATTTGAGCGTTCTGATCATTCAAAGTTCGGAATTTCAATCCGGCCCTGCTGAAGGTCCACAACCGAAGGCAATAAAAATGAAGATAGACATGACTGCTAAAAAAATAGTAAAAATTTGGAGACCCCAGGTTTTCGATCGGAGAAGATATGGTGTTGAAGTTTCTGTCGTTGGGATCCAACGAAATTTAGCCTTGGTTTTTTTCATTTCTGTTCCCTTATTATCGTCTGAAATCTTTTTTTGCAGATTTAGGTTATACATTTCTAATATAAAGATTCTGAAAAAACGTTCCAGCGGTTTCGTTGCCTAAGTTTGCCAAAAATGGGACTTGTAAAGAAACATTTTTCTTGCTTCCAATGATGCAAACTTCAACACCATTGTTCCGGTTAAAATGGCACGAGAGATGTTTTTAGGAACCTAAAAATGTATTCGTCCGATTCAGTTCAAATTCGGATAGAGCATAGTTTATAAACACATTCTATCGTATAGCTGGATGTTTTTTTTTTGCTGTGTTCATCCATTTCTTGATATCAAATAATTAAAGTTGATCCCGAGTCGAAATTTTCGAGCCGCGTTCAACCCACAAAATGAAGGCGAGCAGAAATCGGCGTGAGCGGGTTATTGAGTATCGAAAGGAGGGTACAATGTTTGAAAGTACCATGCGTTAGAGCCTCCGATGAACCTCCGGCATGGCAGAAAGTAGACTTTTTGACTCAAAGGAGGTCAGGGAGGGTCACAATTGAACCTACGGAACCTCAGGTGGGCCTACTTCGAGCGCTCCCGCAGAACCTACTGCCCCTCCTTTCGGCCTACTGTACACGGCTAAACAAAAAAATTAATTTTTATAGAATCTATTTAAATAAAATAGGTTTTTTTCCTTGTCTCCCAACCTACTACGATCATATTTCTTTCAAATATATTTATATATGTTAATAAAGATGAGATTCAAATTAATCTTCATTTGCTTACAATGTACACGGTAAAGCTTAGTGTACTATATGCAAAAAATATTTCATAAATCGAAAATAAAATGAACGCATTATTTGAGAGCTTTACTACAAGGATTTTTCATCGTAATTCGTCATTCCCTGGCCTTTGGAAATGATTTTTTTCGAAGAAAATATTTGCCCTATATGCGATTTGAACCTAGTCCTACCTACTCATAACTACGCGCCGCTGCCCCTATGCTACCGAGTGCTTATAACATTTTGGTCGCTGATATGGCATAAGAGACCAAATGAATACCTCCAACTATTTGTTGTATCACATAAGCTATAGATTTTTCAAACACACAGACACACACACACACACACACACGCGCGCGCGCACGCGCGCGCGTGTGTGTTTTATATATATATAATGTGTGTTTTATATATATATAAAATAGGCGGGGGGTAGTGAATTCCTCTCTCTCCACCTTCACTACCCCCCGCCCCCTTGATATGAGTGTTGCAATAAAGATGGACCATTAGTTCAATCAAATAGAAAAATGCTTAACTCTACAAATATTCTATTTAAGGTAAATTAAAAAAAATAACTAGATCCATTCAGTGAACTTGACTAAATTGTTTTTTTGAACAGATGAAAATGTTAAACTGATGAAACCGAATCACAGATTTATTAGGATCAAATAAAATATGTAGTTATTGGACGGTATTAAATAGATTGATTTTCTCTAAATAAACATTTTTAAAATCAATCATTTTAATAATGGAATGCAATAGGAAAAATTTGGTTCTATGAAAAATCTAGTTAATACAAATTAAAAAAAAATCAAATAGACGCGGTTAGTTAATATCATAATATTTAGCGGGAAAAAATAAAAATATGCTTCATACATACACGTGGAAATATTTTTTTAATTTTCGACGTGCTAAAAATGAAAACAAGGAAAAATCAAACATCTTATTTGAAATCGACGGTAATCGGCCGTCGCCATTTATCAACTCATTATTGAATAAACAAAAAAAAAACAAAACGAACAAAAACAAAAAGAAAAAATCGAATGAGGTTGAATTCTAAACCGACAATTTCAATCCTTCAGAACATGAAATAAACTATAATTAACACCCTATCGTTCCATATAGAAATCAACATTATATGTTATTTAGATATACACTGCCAGCTAAAAGTTTTCGGACACTCCACATAATCGCAAAACTTTTGAGCGCTGGATAATTGCCAAATAATGTTAGAGTAATATAATTCATTTCATTTATTATTTCACGAAGATACTATAAAGATCTATATGATTAAGTAATTTCACAGAGCTTTATAGTATCTTCGTAAAATAATTATTATTCTACCATAAGTTTGCAATGATCCAAAGTGATATTAAGTTTTGCAGTTATCTGAAGTGTCCGAATACTTTTGACTGGTAGTGTATATTCGAATATATTAACGCAACCACATATTTTGAGTATTATATATATATATATATATATATATATATATATATATATATATATATATATATAAAGTATTATATAATATATACCGTCGCTTAAATGTTTGGATACACCAGTCGATATTTCTTGCTGCACTAAAAGTCACATAGCTTCGTAAAAAAAAGATAACCAAATTTACCGAACGGCGTTTTGACGGGAATAAATTCAGCTGTATGTTGCTTTTCTGAAATATTTTTTTATCATTTTCTTTTCGACCCGGTACGCACTTTTATACGTGACTGATTTTCGGCTTTTTTTCGACCATCAAGAATTGAACGCATGACTTATGGAAAAAAAATTGTTACGTTTATCCATGATGAACTTAAACGAGGTAGCAGGAACTTCATTTGCGTTTTTTATAAAGTTTAGTACGATTTTTTTCGCAATGTTATTTCATTTTTTGCTAAAAAGACTAATTCGAGATAATGCAATGTAACTCAAGAACTAGAGGGCTTAAGAAGAAATGTCAAGAACGAAAAACGTCGCGTAAGCTTATACTGGATAGACTGGCATTTTTTAAAGAATTTTCCTGTGAGATTTTTTCTCACAGGAAAATGCCTATTAATCCGATAGAATTGGAGTAAGACTGTATACACAAGCATTCTTTTATCAATTGCCTATAAAATAATAATAAATCGATATTGAGCAAATTTGATTGTTTTCGCATATTAATATTGGACTATTAATTTGATAAGGGGACGATGTATTTTTATTAATTTCGTATTATTTTCGTCATCGAACGGGTTACCGATCAGGTCACAATGGAATGATGATGGAGGAGATATCGAATTTGGGCCGAAAGCAGGTTAGGTGGGGTCGAGGCAACAGTTTGAGATTGAAAGCAGGTTAAGGAGGCCTGTGCTCTGCACGTTTCACTGAAACTGGGGGTCGAGAGAAGGTTTGGGAGGTCTAGCAGAGGCTACCCTGGGCCAAGAGGAGGTCTCTGCATGGCACTGAACTCGACAAATGAGGTTTTGTAGGTTCAACGGAGGCTGGCGGCTTATGTATTACAAAAGAAATGGGTCCTGCGAGGGTTCAGAGGAGGCTAAAAATTTCGACTCGGGATTTTTTCTCGTAAATCGAATGTTTTTTCTACAGCTTGGCATTTTCGTGTTCACCAAAATGTCAAAATAGTATCCAGTCATACGCAAGTTCCACTATTACATACTAAAAGTATATTTTTAAATTTTTATATCAAATCGACCTACTTTCTAGAACCACCTACACTGGTTGGCCATGCAGCAACCTCGGCACTTTCTTTAAATAATAATAATTCCATTGTTAGCGATATGTTTCAATAGAAAACCTCAAACTTGGCAAGACTATACACTATTTGTATGTAACCTGACCTCGTCGTCCCGATACTCCGACCAGAAAAAAGTGTCAAAAAACGACCGTTTTTTGAGCCCTAAGTTTACACAGAACCGTCAAAGAACAATTCACAATTGCGTACCGTAAATTCCACATGCTGTATTTGCGCATTGGAGAATTTACCACCGATTGTAAAACTGGAAATGTCACGTCGTTCTTTACGATACAATTGACTGTTTAAAAAAAAGTGAAATAAGTTTTGTCACGTATGCTCCGAGCGTAACAAATAGTTTCAACAAAAATAAGGTCGCAATCTTATTCTCGCCTCTCGCGGTTTCTTTTTGCTTTTGTACCAATGAAACTTGCGCTATATATAATAGATATATCTGTGAACGAGGGATATTTATCATGCGGCAACATTGTTCTGCGGAGCACGCGACGCTTTAAGGCCGTTAACACTATCTCTCTACTTGTCACGTTGGGTTATCCGCGACCATCGCAATACTGAGATATTTATGCACGTGCATAAATATTCCCAGCGATTTATCGGTAAGTACGGCATATATCTCGTATATATATATATAGTATATATCGTGTATATTTCTTCTATATATATATATATATACCTTCCCTTCTCAAACAACAAACGCGTTCCGCACTCTTCGCAATAAACGCCGATTTATTTTACCATTTTTAATTGCCTTTCTCGTACACAGATGTTTCGAGCCTCTTGTCAGCGACCACAACGTGGCACACGATACTCGTACGCGAACAATCAAAGGCGAAGATAAGCGTTGACCAACAATAACGACAAGAATGAAAAGTCGATGACTTTGAGGCCTCAGGTCAAGCAGCCGTTGGCTCGGGTCAATACTTGGATGGGTGACCGCTTAGCCTCGTACTGGCTTGTGCACCAAGTATGGAGAGGGATGCGGTTTTACTGGTTTTCCGATGGTGAACAGAATTGAAAGGCAGTGAAAATATAGCCGCCTGAATCGGCACAGTTTTTCCGCAGTTTCCCTGTGCCCTCGTGTAGACGCGATCCAGTGCAAATACAAGTATACGAATAAACACTAAATAAATAAATATATCCAAGTTCGATTGCGTCCGGTGCACGCATTTAGATGGGCTTGCGAAGAATTAAAGGTCGTCTCGCATCAAGAATTCCTCTTTGAAGTGAAACCGTAAAGGGTCTTTCCCCTTCTATCCATATACGATCACTAATTGTAACGAGGCTCGACAAGTTAATGGCGTAACGCGGTTACGAGTCTTTTCTCTCGTTCCCTTTCTCGGTCTTTCGAATGCCCGTACCAGAATGTCGAGGCGTCGGGCGTGATAGAGATATAATGAGAGCCTGATGCCAATTAATAATTAATAACCCGGATCCGAATTAAATGGGTTTAAGGGTCACGGAGAGGGGTGCGCGAGTGCCGTAGCCGAGGCAGGACAAAAGTACAGCGCGCGCCTCGCGGAGACGGCTATGAATGCCGCGGGGTGCGCGTGGTGTATCGGAAATGGTAGTTTGGGGTTGGCAAAGTTGATGCAGAGAGGGAGGAAGAGAGAGAGAAACGATTGCGATGTGGGAGAGAGCGAGAGTAGCTACGAACAAGAGGGTGAGAAAGGCTATAGCATCGTGTTTGGGGTAGCTCGCATCAGGGTGGTCGAACCTTCCGAGGTATACGAAAAAACAGGGAGTGGGGGAGTGATGGGGGCAGGGGTTGTCGCTGTATTATTTATGACTGCCATCGATCATCGTCCGTCGCGTACGCCGCAACGGTACGGGGACGACCCCACTAATCGCCATATGACAACCGTATATTTATTTTAAAGTCGCTCTACGTACATGCCAACATCGGTCACATAAATTTTAATTGTTTGAGTGCTTCAACATGTTGCGAGCGAAACGTTATTGCGCTCCGGCAACAGCCTGTTCTCGTTGGCAATTCGGACGTAGCGTGATACTGGACGAACCCACGTGATACTAGCGAGAAGCTCATCGTTGTCGTCAGTGACTCTCCAAACAAGATGTAGCTATCAATTCTAAGAAGGGCCGAAAACGGCAAGCCACGTGACACTATCAACCAGCTCATCGTTGTCATCACTGAGTCTCCAGACAATATGCAGCTATCAATACCAAAACGGGGTCAAAGCAGGTAAGCCTACGTGCCACCAACTTATCCTCTTCATCAGCGAGTTTCCAAATAACGTATAGCTATCAATTCCAAAGGAGTGCGATCTAGCAGCTCATCGTTGTCATCAGTGAGTCTCAAAACGAGGTGCAGCTATCAATTTCAAAATAGAGCCGATAACGGTACGCCCACATAGCACCATTAAGCAGCCCATCGTTTTCATCATTGCTTCGCCGAACCAGGTGCAGCTATCAATTCCTAAGTAGTGCCAAAACCGGTGATTCCACGCGAAGCCGTCAAGAAGCTTATCGTTATCATCAGTGATAACGATGATAACGATGTCTCCAAGCAAGTCTCCAAGCAAGTATCCAAGCAAGTCTCCAAGCAAGTCTCCAAGCAAGTCTCCAAGCAAGTCTCCAAGCACAGCTATATCAATTTAAAAAAGGGCCAACAACGGTGAGCCCACGTGACACCATCAAGCAGCTCATCGTTGTCATCAGTAAGTCTTCAAACAAGATGTAGCTATCAATTCCAAAACGGGGCCAAATCGGGTAAGCCCACATGACATCACCTCATCCTCTCCACCAGCGAGTCTCCAAACAAAGTGTAGCTATCAACTCCAAACTAGTGCCATCAAGCAGTTCATCGTTGTCATCAGTGAATCTCTAAACAAGGTGCATCTATCAATTCCTAAGTAGTGCCAAAACCAGTGAGCCCACGTGACACCCTCAATAAGATCATCATTGTCATCAGTGAGGATCTCAAAAATGCACAGCAGCGCCTTTCATATCTCTTCGTGTCGCATCACAGTCCCCACCTGAAGAGCAAGTATCGATCCGAGCTGGTGGTGCACCTCAATACAGCTAAGAGCCGAGCCGAGTGCATGCGTCTAGTTCCGTCAGCGTGGGCGACGTGTTTTTCAGGTGGCACCGCATACTCTCCGGAGCATGTTCCGGAAAGTGGCAAGCCTGAACTAGCCGGAAAGTAGAATCGACAAAGATGTGCGCGCGAGAGAGACGCCAGGCCAGCGAAGGGAGAGAAGCTGGAGATCCGTGCGAACCGCATAGTCACATACGGCGAGACGGACAAAGACGAAAAGGGAGAGAAGGCGTGATAGACATAGCCGGGAAAATGGGAACACGAGTGGATATAGCACGGGCCAAGAGGAATAGAGGTTATGCAGCGGGTGGCCAGGGTTGCGCGATGAAATATTCATGGACGTAGCAGGGTAGGTACTACGTGGGAAGGAGTATCACGAGAGAAAGAGCATAGTCGGTTGAGAAGAGACACGGCCAGGGGTGCACAGTTGCGTTGCATTTGAATCCAAAGGATGCTTCTTCAGACAAGGAGGTCTACATGTGGATGAGGGACGAATGTTGCCCGACATGCATCATACAAGGATAGCGAAGAAGAGTTGCGCGGCAAAGACAGTAGCGTCGGTCTGATCCGCAAAGGTGCTAGGTGAGGGTGTCTGGAAGCCTTTGCGGGGATGTTACAGTTGCGGCCGTTCTTCTGGATGGTCCCTCTCCATCCTTTGCGAAAGAGGCAGCTGTGCCGTCAAAAAGGTTAGCAAAGAGCGACACTGCGGAATGTGGAATGAGCCAAAAGTCATGTAAAACTTGGTCCGGAGTGAGAAACGAGCTGCTGCTCGATCCGGCCACCACGCTGGACACCTCCAGCATCACAGGGTGGTTATCCGAGCACACACACACACACCGGCCGACCATCACGTAAAGATCGCGTCCGTTGACCCTTCCGGGCAATCCGAAGCGTTGCTTAAAAGTTGCGCGTGCGTGCGAAAGCAAAACCATTATCTCCCCGCTGGACATCGCGTATAGCGTTGCCCACCATGGACGCCCATGTGCGCAAGACCTGGCAGACATACACACACACACACTCACCTGCCCGTGGACTCACGGCATACTATGCGTTGAGGCGATTATGATTTATGTTTCTCATACACGGGATGTACTTGGGGAGGTGAGGCAGGGGAGGAAGATCTCGAGAATAAACCTCTCGCGAGGATGCTATATAGCGGTGTAACTTACCTACGCCATATATACATATGCCAAGAGACCGTAAATTAGATTTAACTTAAACACAGGGAAATTTTCATCGTCGGCGCGCGGGCGCGCACGCGCTCGATGAACTTCCATAAATAATCCACTTGTGTAAGTATTCCTATAACATGACCGTGCACATGTACACTTGCGTGTCTGTACGAACACGCGCGTGTCCGATCCCGAGGAGCTACACACTAGCATCTTCTTCGGGATTTATTGCAAATACGCCCGCAAAAGGGAGAGAGAAAGGCACAAAGCGTATACACGAGATCTACGAATCGGCGGGAGTCGTCCTCGATTACGTCTCACCGGCGATCATCCACCCGAGCCTCAGAATCAGAGAGACCGAGACACGAAAGAATGATGTGTGGTTATTGAACCCGTGGTGAAGCGTGGACCTTGGACACCCTGGAAGGTCGCTACCATTTTCAGCCAATTCTTTGCCACGCTTGGTCATCCATCGATGGCTGTAGATAAAGCTAATCAACGAACGGCACAGTGTTCCCGAGAGCTGATAAGTGACACGATGGCGATGTCAGATGGCTTTTGCGAAGGATCTGCTAGACGTTTCGTAACCGGCGGCAGGTTGTCAGCTCGCGGAATACCAAGACCATTGATCTAGTGGAGGAAGGGGAGATCAGGAGCACGTTTTGAACCCTCCGACTTCTCGTTGCCAGCTCCGTCTATTGGATAAACAGCTAATTACGTGGAACGCGAATGAAGGGAGATGGAGAGAGGTACGGCAAGGGAGTTGACAACTGGCAGGGAAATTCAAGCGTTGGAACGTTTTCAAAAATCTCTCTTTACTTTGGTATATTAATATGCAGTTTTAAGCCCTGCTCAAGCTAGATTTCATTGCAAGGTGTTCACACCTAGAAACCTCACTAACATAGCTGGAGCGCAGCCATATAATACTCGGAACACGTGTTTCAAAAGGGACAAAATAACTCGTTCATGTGATCCAACATTGAAGACAATTTTACCTGCCATATCCATACGGCAATGATTAGTTCCCGAGGGCGAATGATCGAAATTAATGATATGCGAGATGATCCGCAATATGTGTTCCCAAAACAAACTACGACGCGAATATATGGATTTATTGGTATCAGAATGATGAACGTGATGAGGATGAAATTAACAGACCCGGTGTCCAATGAATGCACTGCGGGCATGAATATCGTATTTACGGTATTGCAAGCACTCCTATTGGACCGATCACTAAATGCAACCATGTGGTTAATTCAGATGCGAGGTTCCACGGTACCAGCGCCAAAACAGTAGATAGCAAAGTCCATTTTCCTTTCGTCAAATACAACCACGATTCCTGGCTGAACAACATTGGACGTTGCTTTGATCTCGGCGATGTCAACAGGAATGAAAATCGTCAGCACAGAGTCTCTTTGCTGAACAAACCCAAACAAACGCGAACTTTTAAGCATTGAGTTACTACGTATGCTATGACTGTAATTTGTAACCATTGAGATGCTATGTATGTGTGCCATGACTGCAATTTGGCGCAGTCATAACACACTGCAGCCAGTCGCTAATTTGGTTGCATAAATCAACCAAACTTCAACTAAATCAACATCACTGGGCATTATGGCCAGAAAATGAAACGGGGTTATCAATCGCCACTTCTTTCTGTATCGCTGCACGACATAATCCTCATGACGATACAGAATCAAACCGCCCAAACTTGACGGTGTTCGGGGGCCGTTTTTTCGCAGTCAGTCCGAAAACATTGCACCCCGATTATCCTGGGTTCGTTCAGTGCCTACCGATTCGTCAGACTTGAACGAAATTCATCGCCAGTGACACTTCCCCCGTGAGATCGGTGCCTCACTCGGTACGCGTGTTTATATACATTAGCAAATAAGATTTCCAGATTCGAAATCAATATTCATGAATCTTGACCGTAATATGGATATGCCTCGCCATCGATCGATGTACAACTCGACATGTACTCACGTTACGGATCGGACAGGATAGAACATGCGAAGGCAAGTGACTTTTCCGTTGACAAGTGATACTTTTTTTTAATCGCTAGCTGATATTTACTATCCCTCACAGGTGCCTCCACCAATTATTGTGAAGTTGACGACCCGTGGACTTTGTCATCCATAGACCCAACACCTCAAGACGATTACCGATGATGTCCTCTCCAAGATATATACCCGTGTCATTTCAACATTCTCTGAAACTCTGAATGAACAGCGCGGTCTATGGATTCGCTCTCGAGGCGCGTCAAGTGCCGTAAACGATTTACGAGAGATCAGCAGCGACTGATTAGCGTGCGGAGCCGAGTGAAATCAATTTCCTGCAAGTAGCCTCGCCACGCTCGATCGAAACGGCCCGCTAACGATTTGACGGATCACGTTTCGCGTGCTCCAGTCGGCACAAGCGGAAGAGTGTATATATATATACAGGTATATGTATATATATAGTACCCCTGTATATATGTATACACAAGTATATATATAGTTAGTACCCTTGCACCGTGTTGTTATCGCGAATGAGCCCTCTCGTAATCTTAGTCGGTCGAGATCCGAGAGACTTGGCAGGTATGTGCGTTAACGCGGAACAGGACCTTGTATACAGTACATCGCAGCTCGTACGCTATAGACGCATCATGCTTTATGCTTGTGATGTACCTGACCGGCTGCTGCATCGCTACGGCCATTTCTCCCGCACGTATGTATACATGTGCACCACAGTTCCATAGACATATGCAGGAGAGTGTGCATTGTATGTGGATGACTGTGTGTGTATGTGCGTGTCTGTCTGTATCGAAACGTTGCACTATAACTTGTTCAACGTGTTCCTATCGCAAGAGGCTCAACCGCGAGGTCACCACGTGCATTGGCCGTTGGGGTCATCATGGAGAATTGCTGCTATGTACGCTGCTGACCGCACCGCAGCCTTTCTTCCTTTCTTTCTCTCTGTCTCTATCCTCTCGCTCACCAATCGGGTCAACATCCTGCAGCGATTCGGTTGCGCCGGGTTCATTTTGCAGGAACAATACAATGTTAACTGATCCATATATATGTATGTAAGGTGTAGTAAAACGAAATCCATTATTTTTACATGAAATTGAAGGCTTTATTTAGCATAGCTAGAATGATCCGATTTAGGTCTAATATGCACCATTTTGATCGATAACTTGTTGCCATTTTGAAGGTAATTTCATTATGCCTTTCTCATAGAAACCCTCGTCCCTATTGGCAAAAAACTGGGACAGTCGTTTTTCACAAGGTTCTCTTGAGGCGAATGTTTCACCAGCAAAATCATTCGCCTTAGACAGGAACGGGTGGTAATAACTTGGTGCCAGATCCGGACTATAATCCGGGTCTTGGTTAAGATGCATAAGATGCTCCTAACCAAGCTCCCGAAGCTTCTGGCGAGTCACTATCGATGTGTGTGCCCTAACGTTGTTCTGATGGAACACAATTTCTCTCCTATTAGCCGAAGCCGAAGCTGGTCGCTTCTGGGTTATTGCCTTCTTTAGACGGTCCAATTGTTGACAGTGCAGGTCCGAATTAAGAGTTTGGCTCTAGGGGAGCACCTCATAGTAGATGATTCCCTGCCAATCCCACCAAACACACAGCAAAATCTTCCTGACCGTCAATCCTGGCTTGGCCACCGTTTGCGCCGGCTCAGCGCGATTCGACCACGACCGTTTTCGCTTGACGTTGTCGTAAGTGACTCACTTTTCATCACCAGTCACCATCCGCGTCAAAAATGGGTCGATTTTGTTGCGATTCAGCTGCGATTCGCAGATGGAAATTCGGTACGTGATGTTTTTTTGCGTTAACTCGTGTGGCACCCATACATCGAGCTTCTTTTTATATCCAGCCTTATTCAAGTGGTTCCAAACGGTTTTTTGTGCAATGTTTAGCTCCTGGACAATCGAAACAGTGCTTACATGACGGTCGGACTCGACGATTTCCGTTATTTTATCGACATTTTCGACAACTGGTCTTCCAGAGCGTGGTGCATCTTTGACATCAAAATTATCGGAACGGAATCGACGAAACCAAAATTGCGCGTGATTGGCTGTTGCAGTATCAGGACCACAAACACTATTCACATTTTCAGCCACCTGGCTTGCGTTTTCGCCTTTATTGAAGAAGAACTTTAGAATATGGCGTATTTTCACTTTGCTGGTGGCCATCTTTGACGCGCGCTTAAACAATATTGAGTCAATCAATTACAAAACTGTCGGAGATGTTTATTTTAGTACGAAGTCATATCTTTCTAACGCCATCTCGCGTAATCCGATCGCACTTATACAACGCGAGATACAGATTACTAAAGACATCTATTGCAAAAATTATGGATTTCTTTTTACTACACCTAACATGTATAAAATATATGAATCAAACTCTCTCTTCCACGGCTAATCGAACACAGATTGTTAGCTTGTCTGAATCGAACCAAAGATCCCGTCAATCTTCGCGTAAATCGCGTAAATCGGAAGGAATTCAGACAGATGTCTTTGATTCGTTTGTAAGTGCAATATGCGTATCAGTGTTTGTTTGGGTTTGCTTGCACTTGGGCGCAATATTCTCGCATGTGCACACGCCTACAGGTATATATGTGTTTTCGCAAAAGTAGTTATATGTCAAAATCAAAGAGGCGTTTGCACAAAGTGGGCGAGGAAAAAATTTTAAAGAAACAAACTGGACGAGATGAGTATAGGGAAGAAATATGAGCAAGAATATCGAAAGAAAGGCAAAGACACTGAGGGAGAAAGAAAGAGAGGTAGAGAGAGGGTGAGAGAGAGAGAGAGAGAGAGAGAGAGAGAGAGAGAGAGCACAGCGAGATGCAGGGTCGGAAATATAACAGAGTTTTCTTTAGTCCTGATCCAAGGATTCCTTCTAATTTGTCCTTGTATTGCTCGCCCGCGACGCCCCATGTTCCTACCCTTCTTTTTTGCTTATATACATATACAGATATGTATTGAATATATACATACATATATGCGTAGTCTTGATAAGTAAATACAGATGTATAAGCTGGCTCGCGCGAATGCGATGCCTCGATTTCTTGAGGATAATATAAGAGTAGAGGAGGCTGCGGAAAATCAACGAGACGGGGGCCCTCTATTACTTTTCTAATGATAGCGAGACGCGGGCACGAGACCCCGGGTGCTCAACGACAAAGCAGGGTAATGAGAAGAAGAAGTGAATCATCGGCCATTGTGGGGTAATCTCAGGGTCTATTGTCTGCTCGTGAGCGCGTGATGTATTATGTTATCGGGGGCGAGAGTCTTGAGCATTTGTGGACTCTCTATCCATCAAGACGCCCAAGGCTTTTCGACCGAACGAGAACCTCGTATCAACTGTTACGGTATAGACTGACGTATCTGAGCCACGTGGGGTTTTATCGTTGCGATTTTATTCGGGAAGCACCGATATTCGATGTTATCGAGACTGCAGGTATCCATTCTTTTCCTAAAAGCCCCATGGTACTTCGGCCAGGGCATATTGGTCGCTTTGTATTTAAGTGATTTGGAAAATAAGTGGGGGTCGCGTGTGTTTGAGTTTATTTGGGTTACCGCAGAAACGAGATTGCGCCGGCTGTTATGGAATAGAGTTTGTTTGGCCTCTTACGGAATGGAGGTTGTTGGGTTGTCATACAATAGAGATATTACGGAATGTGTCATTGTTCGTCCAAGTTGGGGCACGAGCAAATTTCCACCAGTCGCTCATATCAGAAATCTGCAGTTGCTTTTGCAGTATGAGTATACGTCATACGATAACTTAGATTAGGAGTCAGCTCTACCAATGATGTCAATCAAATAATTCCTGATGGCTCGGCCACTGTTCCCGTAGCATCGCCAGACTCTACTACCCACGAGAGCTACTCACTATGTACATCCATCACTCACTATATGAGAATCAACTTTTCAAGGAAGGAGATGTCATGGAGATCAAATGACCACAAGCTACCGACATTGGGAACACTTGGGGTTGCCCAATCAAACTTAACCAATAAAACGCAGTCGCTTTTCCGATATGAAGTTACATCACATAATACTTGTATCAGCAGTTTGTTTGGGTTTAGCGATCTAAGATTATGTAACATCAATACTTGGGTTAGGAATCAGATCCACTGCTTTGCCAATCCAATAATTCCTGATGGTTCGGCCTCTGCTCTCACATCATCGCCATCCTCTAATACCCACAAGAGTCACTCGCCATGTACATCCATTACTCACTATGTGAGAATCAATTTTTGAAGGATGGAGATGTTACGGAGTTGAAATGACCACAAGCTATCCACATTGGGAACACTTGGGGTTGCCCAATAAAACTTATCCAATGAAACGCGATCGCTTTTCCGACATGAAGTCACGTCATATAATAGTTGTATCAGCAGTTTCTTTGGGTTTAGCGATCTAAGATTACGTAACATCAATACTTGGGTCAGGAGTCAGATTCACCGCTTGAGCCAATCAAATCCCTCGTGAATGCGAATGGCTCGGGCTTTGTTCTCGCATCGTTGCCAGCTTTTACTGCCCACGAGACCCACTTACTATGCACGTATACACAAGTATCGCATGATCCCTAACGATCGGTGCATAACGACGGATCGTATAACAATCTCTTTGTATCGCCGTGGGCATTCCGGGTGATGAGAACAAGAGGACTCGTTGGCCGAGCATCAGCGCGACAAGGGAGGTGAATGGCTGATGTCTCAGGTGAGAATAGAGTTTTGCTCTCCGCTTGTGGTCATCACAAACATACATCAAATCGGTAGAAAGCGTCGGATAGAAGATCCGCAAGTTTCACTTCCTCAACTTCAGCTACGCGGATGTGTTCGAAAATCAAGAAAATCATAGTGTCCGCGCGCGGTATTTCCTATGCCCCTTTTTACGTCAGCTCATCCTCATCGACAACTGCTGGGCTCGATGACCTCGCGGTAAATGTACAATCGGGCACTCGACGTTTGTGCAAATCGAGACGACGAGGAGAAAAAACATCGCGAAGACGCGACTTCTGCATTCGAATCAAAAATTCATATAGTTGTAGCTCTATGATGGAGGTTTGCTTGGGTGCATGCAGACTCACACATACTCGTGTATATGACGGTATTACACGCTATGCATAAGCGGGTTATGGCCGTCGGGTATATGAAGTGGAGGATTGCACGTGAGAAAAAAAGGGACAGAAGAGCAAGAGCGGTTTGGATGGCAGCGTTTATACTATCGATGGTACTACGCGCAAGGAGAGTTTGCACTGACGTAAGAGCGCGGCAATGGAGCAAGGGAGAAAGCGCGCGATGAGGATGAGAAGCTCCGAGGCAATCTCGACTCTCATCTCGCGGCTTCGCTCCCGTTCCAATCGTGTGCACCTCATCTCTTTTCAGTAACCACTTCTTTTTCCTCGCGATAAAATCCTCCGCACGGGCCGTGATCCCTCCTTTATACACTTCCTTCCTCGTCACCGGAGCGGGCCCCGTTCTCGCTAAATTATAACGCCTCCTATATACACATATATACACACTCAAATGAAAGAGATAAAGTCACGTGCTGTGGCAACGCGAGTCCGCGATCGGCAATTTGATCATCATCGATGTTGCGTCGGTCGCCAAGGAAACGTATGTCAAGTACCTCCAACGACGATAGCGAACACGCGTCCGCTATGTGCGGCTTCGGCGATTTTCATCCACCGGCGTTTGCTTGGGCCAATAGACGGATGGGTGACCGCTTGACTCAGCTACCTGGCGGGAGGCGGTCGCACTGTTTTCGATAATGAACGCAATTGGAACTTGGTAACAATATGGCAATGGAAATCGACAGAGGTTTTCCGCAGTTTCCCTGTGCCCTCGTGCAAATGCGACACTGTGTACGCACGAAAACGCTAAAGTGACAAGTTTCAAGGTCAAAAGGACGAGTTCGTGGCAGTACCCAAGGATATGTGGAAAAAAAAATTGCAAAAAAAACATCGACTGTCTGCTCTCACGCCATTTACAGACGGAGTGCACGAAATTGGACCGACGAAACCCGAAGACACTACGAGAAATAGACAGATCAGCTGTGGTAATGGAATTGATGAAAATTACAAGAGAAATTCTCCAAAAATCCACAAAAATCGCTTTTTGGAATCAAGTAAATAAACAGCCCCATTCCTTGATGTGCAAGATTAGGTGGTTGGAATGGCCCAGTTGAGTCAGATGACGGTTTAGGATTTTTTTCAATAAACCTGAAAAGTTGCATGTGAAGTATAGATTTTTTTGTGGATGCTAATTTTTCAGAAAATACATAATTTAAAGGGCCAAATTATGCGTTTTCATATTTTTATTACGTAATCAAGAAAAACTTTTGTGTTACTACCAACTTGAAAAAGTATAACATTATCGATGATTAATAAGAAAAGAATTAAATTTTGAGTCATTTATAATTATGCATATTTGTCACGAGATTATTTATTATTGCCATTAACTAATATTAAATGTTACCGAAATATGGCAAGTTCGCGGACATTGATGTTGGCAGCACTGCTCTTCGTTCGTCAGCCAAGATTCGTAATCTTTCATCAAACCTTGATGGTTCAATATCCTTACTAACATTATACATCTGAAAGTCTGTATGTACGTCTGTCCGTTACTCCATCATGCCAAAACGGCTTGACAGATTGAAATTATATTTAACATGCAAATAGCTCATGACCTCGATTAACACATAGGACACTTTTCATTCTAATATCTAATATTTTTCTAATTATTATATTCGAGTCGAATCGAATGTAATGATGAAATTTGGCACACATTTTGGCAGTTAAATGTTTAGTTTCAAAAATGTTCGTTCTAGAACATCAAATAGTCGCTATAAGGATACATTCACAGCTGTTATTCCATGGCATACTCTACCTCTCTGCGTGAGTTCTCTTGACAGATGACGAAACATACAAAATCGAGATGTGAAGGTAGCACAGCTACCTTCATGGTTCGATTTTTGACGTTTCATCTTCTGACAAGACTTGACATCGAACACATTTCCGAAGAAATGAATAAACGAAAAAGCAATTTGACCAACCAACGAATCATAGTTTTCTGATTCATTCAACAACGAAGTGATATCGTTTGGGTTTGACAGACAATTTGGCAAAGGATTTGACGAAAAAGAGTACATCTCTTCTTTGCGGGCGAAGCCGCGGGTAAAAGCGAGTTGAATATATACTATTTACGATGGGCAAGATGGATTTTTTCTCAATGTTTACAAAGGTTTAGTTCGCATTAATCCGTTGCTCAAAATGGTTTACCTTGGTGCTAAATATCCGAAAAAATTATATCACCCGTAGCGTGAACGTCTTAGCCATCTAACCGCACGTAAAATGAATTTAACATACATTAAACTATTTTTTATCTCTGGGGTATTGTCGCGAAATTTTTTTAAAAAATTCGTAAAGACTCAGTATAGTCGAGACAACGACATATATTTTTAAAAAATTCAATCTTTGATTGTGGACGCTCCAACCTCCTTAAAATACGATCGGGCGTGCGAAATATTTCACATGTAGATCGATCCCTCGAAGGAGCAAAGGCCATTCGATTAAATTCTTATCTCCCCGCGTCCATTTACATGCCAGAGCGTCCTGACATTGCAGACTGGAGCCACGCAGAGGAAGTGGCCTTCCTTCTCTAGTCTGCCGAGCATACGTATATACAACGATGCGGCCTCCACAAGCCTCGGAGAAGACATCCCGGCGCACCGAACAGGACCACTCGTCTTCTTGTCTCTCTCGCCTGGCCAATGGATTTAGAAAGGCTGATAATAATCGCAAATCTCTCCATTCCTATTTTGCGTATCGGTAATTCCCATGAGACCTCTCCCGACGTACGTACATTACGTATGAGGAGGAGATGAAGAGCGAGAACGATAGTCCAGTAAAAGAGACGAAAACCCAGCACTTTTTAGCGTAGAATATGAATTTTTCGACTGAAGGTAGATGGTTGCATACTGAAAGTAACCCCAATAAAATGCTGCCCCTCAACTCGCCCCAACCATAAGAAATAGGGGTTGAAAACTTAAAAATCGCCGTATCTCGATAATTAATAGCCCGATCAAAAAAAGTTTCAAACAAAAGTTGTTTGGAATAATAAAATTCGTATAAAGTTATCTAACGTCCAACCCCCTATCTTTGAAAACAGCGGCACAAGATTAAAAAAATCTTTTTTCTCAACTCTCGTGTTCATTGGGCGAATTAATTCCTGTTCTCTTAATTACGGACCAAGGTCACGATAGGTAATTGGTTTTTTTTTAATTGAGGGGTGAGGGAGATTACCAATCGACGTTTTTATTTTAAAAAGTGGAGCTTACGCCGGTGCTTTGAAAAAATGAGGTGACCGCGATAAAGACTTTGTTGAACTCTTCAAATTTTGTATTTGGCTTATTAGAAGGGTGCATTCATTTTGAGGGTTTTTTTTAAATAAAAATACAGCATTATTGTGAAAAAAATGGTTACAAATTGATTATTCAAAACATTGTTCATCACGAGCTACTACTTTTTCCCATCTTCATGGTAGTAGGTGGATTCCACGTCGAAGAAACACGTCTTTAGAGGCTATCCACGAATCGACCGATTCTTTATATCCTCGTGAGAATGGAAGCACTGCTCTGACAATCCATAAGTCATTGATCGAAATCGGTGGTAATCGGAAGGAGCAATATCTGGAGAATACGGCGAGTGTGGTAGAGGGTTAAAACCGTGGGACTTTTACTAAACCAAAATTCCAGCATATATCAGATGTAGAAGTATGCAACCGGAGTTTTGTTGTAAAAATTGCACGTCTGTTATTTGTAAATGATTAAAAATATTTTAATCAAAATAATCTCCATTGCTACATTTTTATACATGTTCCCCACCTCTCCCGCAGTTTATGAATGCCACGCCAAAAAACAGTTCTTCTTTTGCAGCGAACCGGTTGTCGAGCCATTTCCGTACATTTTCATACGAATTGAAGCGTTGTTTAGCGAGAGCGTGTCCCATTGATGCGAATGGATGATAATCGGACGGAGCCAAGTCTGAAGAATAAGCCGCATGCGCTAGTATTTCCCAACTGAACTCCTCGATCGTTTCCCTGACCCGTTTTGCTGTGTGTGATGGAGCATTATCATGGAGCAAAATGACTTTGTATTGCCTTTTTCCATATTCCGGTCTTTCAAACGAATGGAGACGGTTTTCTGCGTCACATTCAATTGATCCGCGAGTTCTTGTTGACTTTGAGTATCATCTTCATCCAATAAGGCTTGCAATTCGTTGTCTGCGAATGTTTTCGGTGGTTTCCCACGCTCTTCGTTTCTCACGTCAAAATCACCACTTTTGAATTTTTTGAACCACTCGAAACACTGTGGTTTACCAAGAGCGTGTTCACCGCAAGCTTCGACAAGCTTTCGATACGATTCTGCAGCAGTTTTCTTTAAATGGAAACAGAAAACCAATGCTGTCCACAAATCGTAGTTCGTAGCCACAAAACTCGACATGTTTAAGGTTATAGAAAAATATACCGGTGTAGGGAACTTGGGTTTTTGTGTGCTGAAAATCTTCGTCAGCTGTTAGAGGGAGATGATGGCGCTGCAGAAGCGGTCTTACGGTCCCTAAACTGATGGCCAGTACCATCTATAGGGAAATTCCGGTTTCATACTTCCACACCTGGTAGTACGACATGATCTGACCTACCGACAGTTGCAGGATTATCCATTGATAACAGGACACCCTGTATGTGTGTGTCTATATATATGAATATATGAGTATAGATAGAGCCCGACCTCGTAAAGAACGCTCGTTTGTTGGAATGTGTAGGAGTTCATGGCAATCGGTTTGTCTTCTTTATGCACCGGGAGGTCGCCACGAGACTCAAGCATGCCAAAGGGATCGCAAATAGTGCTTTTGCTGTTCTCCGACAACGACAACGGTTTCTCCGCAATACTCGCGAATCGCTCCTCATCAGACAGTATTTTGCAATTCCCCGGCGTGAAAAGAGACAACGAGATATCGCGCGCGGGAAGTGCACGAGATTCATATCCGCGTACAAAGTATGAAGCCTTTAGCTTCAACGCTACTCCAATCGTCGTATGCACTCTCGCCAGCTCGGCTCGTTGTTAGGAAACTCATCGCCAAGTTCTCGCCTTACATTACATATGTACGTGTGCGCGAAACTGTATGGACCGCTGTGTCTCAGGCGGATTAAACGTCCGGGATTGGATATCGTTTGACACTTTCTTCGAAAATTCGTAAAGTACACTTTACGAATCTTCGATGGGCAAAAAAAGACACAGACTTCGGCTACAAAAGGCGGACACAGATGTCCGAGCTACTGTACGGTGTATCAAAATGACATGATATTTTAATTTATTAATAAAACGTTTTATTTATTTGAAAAGTACAGTAGTATATACAGTACTGCAAAAATACATGTGTTGTTTTTACACACTTTGAGTGTGTCAATGGCTGTTGCCACTTTTTACACGTTTTAACGTGTGTAAGAAAATAACACACGTAAGTGTGTAAAAACAATATATTTCTTCTTGCAGTGCACCTACGTGGCATCCCTGTACACTGAGAAAAAAAACCAATGGAATCAAAAAAATATATTGCTTGATCCAACTCAATGTGCTGCTGCGGAGTGCCACCGATATATGAGATTGTTACAATACTATAAAATATTGAAAAATGTGATTGATTCAAATAACATTATTTTATTTGATAAGCTCTTTTGGTCTCTGAATATCTACATTATCCTTCAAATAATATTATATTCTATTGAAATCATTCTATATACAATCCGTAGATGTATTGGATGAAATAATAAAGCGGTTGCTACAACATTTTTCATTTCGTAAAAAAATATAACCAACAGAATTCATTATTTCTTTACTACATCGAAACGAATATGCCATGGGACGTAAGTGTTTCAATTTGTTTTAAATCTTAAATAAAAAGTGAGCATTAGAACGATCATCCACGATAATAGTGGGGAGGATGTCAGATATCCAATGGCATATCCATGGAGAGAATATCAGATATTCAACTGATATGAACAGACTACACTTTGATCTTAGCCACAGGCTAAGAAGTGATACTCTTTAGAGTTTCTGCGGCGTTTAAGTAGATTTTCGGTTCGCGCTACGCTTGCAAGAAACGAGCGTGCGTGCGGCTTCTAGCGGTAACTCCGAGAACTACGGGTTTCCTCACACCTATAATTTCGGTAGCGCTCGGCCATGATTTCGTTGATTTTTTTCAACCAAATGCGCAAGAAACAAGTTTTATTTTCGCATAATTTTTTAACCAATTCAGACATTTGCTTAATATTTATTAATCAAAATAAAATATTAATATGTTAACGCTTAATGGACTTGGAAATTAATATCCGACATGGTGAAAAAAATTGAATAACATATTTACTCTATAGAAATTTTATCTGAATCAAACGAGCGAAATTCAATTTTTCTTGTGTACTCGAATCAACAATATTCACGTTATGAATTGAAACCCTTTTTTTGTTCGTTGCAGAAAATGCATTCAAAACTATGTAATTTGTTCGCTATAATTTTTTAGATAGTTTCAATAATATATTGTTCTCGGCTAACAATATATCTTTTGAATGAAACAAAACTTTCAATTTTATCATGTTATTAAAGTCAGTAGCGTTTTGTTTGGACTAATAAATCCGATTATTTACCCCAACAATTTTACAATTGAATCAACGAAATTTCATTCAATGAGACCAATGATATTGGATCAATGCTTTTATTTTCTCAGTGTAGGGACACGATAGGAACCCACCAGCAAATTTCTGCACGAGCACCTTGTTATTCGTAGCTCCGCGACTACCGTCCGCGAATATCACATATCCGAGGAATATTATTGAGAGCATCGGATGATGAGACCCGTCGACTGGATAACGCGAAAGAACGCTTCGCCGGCCTCGTATCGTGAGGGCCGTAGTCGCGTTTACGTCGACTCTTCATCCAAGTGTATTATCATACGTATGCGCGTTTTTCGCGTGCACGTGACTTTTGTAGGAGTCGCCTCAGCGCTCGTACAACGCACATACATGCCTACACACTCCAGGATAACTGGTCCCCTCGATATTTTCCACGGATGACGCCATCGACTCTTCTTCTTTACGCGGCTCGATCCTCGCCAACAGCACGGCCTGATCGCAACGTACCTGTTACCTTTCCCGTACGCGGGACCCTGCCTTCGCCTCAACAGAGCACAATATCAGGGCAAATCGCACTGCGAGGCGCGTCGCTCGCGTGCAGCCGCGCAAAGACCTCTCGATGCGGGGTAGCTCGAAAGCGACGAGGATCTCTGACCGGTTGACTTGCCAGAAGCACAATATAATACAGACGCCGCTACGTTTTTATCATCGCGATTCGGCACGCGGTACCAATATGGGACCGCGCATCCGAGGGAATTCTCGTTTTTCCATACGCGCGCACTTGGACGGGTCTCGGCCGGACAGACCTGTTGGCGAGGTTGCGAAATATCTGTGGGCTTCTTACGTGTGCTTTATCGGAACTTGAGTGGACGACGAATGACGCTAAGGCGGATGTTCCGCAGTTATCGATGTGCGAAATTGAGTCGAGACCCTGAGGCTACTTTTTCGTTTCGTCATTACTAACGTGACAAACTGAGTGTGAATATATAGCGGGTGTCCCAGAACTGAATGCGTTTCCTGCAAAGGTGGATTGGGGGTGAAATTCTGAGTCGATTGATATAAGCATGTGTGGGTCTCAGATCAAACCCTGAATTACTATTAATTTTTAAAGGCGGGCCAATCAGGTGCGGCCGATGAGCCGGCGGACGTCTGTGAGCGATACGCCGGTTCATCGGCCGCACCTGATTGGCCCACCTTTAAAAATTAATAATAATTCAGGGTTTGATCTGAGACCCACACATGCTTATATCAATCGACTCAGAATTTCACCCCCGATCCACCGTTGCAGGGAACGCATTCAGTTTTGGGACAGCCTGTATAGGCAACCAGTGGATATGTGGATATTTTTGATATTTTTTTCTGAGAAGAGTATTGGAATGAGGAGGTCGGGATCTTAAACGAAATTGATACACAATCTTGCCAAGTTTAAGTTTTTGTTTTATTGAAGAATATTGATATACAATGGAGTTATTATTATTCAATCGAAGTGCCGCCGTGGACAATTGGTGTGGCTGGTTTAGGCAACGGGGGTAATCTGAAATCATGAAATAGAAAAATGCAGTTTTAGAATAATAATACAACTTTTATAATAATAATAATAATGATAATAGCATAATTATAATGTGATACATACACAATGATAAATGAAAATGGCGAATATGGGGGGTGGGATAATATTATAATATAATACATATTTTATAATAATTATAAATATGTATTATATATATAATTATAAATAATTCTAAACTCCTGGTGAATATGGTGGTGGCATAATATTATAATATAATACATATTTTATAATTATTATAAAATTATAAAATAATCATATAATGCATATAATAATAATGTATTTATATACAGGCTGTCCTGTTATGAATGGATAATCCTGCTACTGTGGATAGGTCAGATCATGTCCTACTATATTCTACAATTTCAGTTTAGTAAAAGTTCCACGGTTATCGAGATTTTGGGCTTTTTGTTATTTTTTTAATCATCTGCTTTTGGTTTCTCGCATGTAATTTCTACAAATGATATCCATTCATAACAAGACACCCTGTATATTAGTTATTTATTTATTATTTTTATATTAAATAACTCACAACACCATAATTATAATTCATACAATATAATATAATTTATATAATAATATAATTATAATACTAAGAAAATGGCAAACTGCATAAAAGTGTTCAATTTTCAAAAACGAAAAAATAACTTTAATTAGTTGTTATTAACAAATGGATAAACATATAAAAATTCATCGCCTCATACAATAGAAAGTGTTTCAATCTCTAGTTAGTATTGTAGAACCCAGAGAAATTCTTTGGATGCTCTGTAAAAATTTCAAATAAATCAACCGAATCGATGTTGCGATTTGACCTACACCTTTTCATAAAATATACTCCCGGGACAACCGCAAAAGAAAAAAGGGTAATAAGCTCACAAAAATATTTTGTGAGCTTATTTTTTATGTTTCGCTTATTACTTATATTACTTATATTTCGAAAATTGACCGAGGTTTGACGATATCTTCAAACCTCGGTCAACTTTCGGATTTTTTTGCCAAGAAAAGAGAGAAAACGAATAGTTGCGAACCCGGAAGTGTCACAATAATTCGGCGTACCGCACGCAGGTTCTGATGAGGTGATTTAGTTGGGAAAGCTCGTTAGCGCTTCGACGACGTGAAGAGCAGCCGCAGCAGCAGGTCGGTCGAATGAGAAATGCGAGATGGGCAAATAAGAGAAAATGGGCCGAGGCGGCGGACGGGGGGGGGGGGAGTAGCGTCCCTTACCGTCGGCCCAAAGCCGCCACGGTTAAAAAGATGTCTTGCGCAAGTAGAAACAGAAAGAGATATATAGTTACGGCATGCGAATATGCGAGGACGCGAAAAAAAATGAAATAAAGCGAAAAAAAGGAGAGGAAGGAGAAAAAGAAAGAAAAAAGAAGGAGAGGAATAACTTTTTGAGGCACGGAAGCGAGGCCAGAAGAGAGAAGGGGAGAGAGAAAGAGAGAGAGAGCACGCGAGTGAAACGCATATGAGAACGGACAGACGGGCAAACGGCCAGGATATACCGCGTGTGCGCTGCAGTATCGCAGCTTCAGGAAAGGTGAGAGCAGTAAGAACTGGTATGGTCCCGGTGAGGCTTTCGAGTTTAGGGGCGAGGGGGCGGGAAAAGGGGAGGAGGGCACAGGGCGAATCCCGGTAACGCGGGCTAAACTATACACAACCATACGGCGGGGTATAAGTCGGGCTATTATCGGGCTATGCGTTGAGAGCCCTCCGCTTTCATCCGCTAATGGGCAGCTCTCCGCCCGTCTGCTCCTTTACTGCGTCATTAATACAAGTTGCACATGTCGAGAGCCAGTGCGCTACAATAATTTACATGAATGGAATTGAAAATTTTCTACTCCCCGGAGGAGAAAAAAAAAGACACACGCAAAAGATGGGAGAGAGCGAGAGGTCGCGCGCTCAAGAGAGAGAGAGAGAGAGAGAGAGAGAGGCGAATCAGGAAATCGGGGGAGTTAGAGAGAGAGGGAAAGAAAGAAAAATCTTCATGGCCTTTTATGTCAGTAATTACATGAAAGATGGTATAAACCACCCAACCGGCCAACCAACCAACCAAAGTCCACCCTCCTGTGCTCTCTCTCTCTCTCTCTCTCTCTCTCTCTCTCTGTCTCTCTCTCTTTCTCAAAGTCTCCTTTTCTCCGTCCTTCGCGCTCGTTTGCTGTCTACCCTTTCTCTGCTTTATCTCCTTATCTTACTCGCCTTTACTCCCTTCCTTGCATTTTTTCTCCATTTCTGCATTTATATATATATATATATATATATATATATATATATATATATATATATATATATAGGAGAAAAAATCTATATATCATATATATATACAGTCGAACCTCGATATAACGAAGATTTGTCCATTCCCTTCCGATAGACACCCCAATCCTTCATACAACAGCATCATAATATACATTGTGCTCTAATTGCTAATTGATTTTAAAAATTGCTCTAATTTAAACCTTTTTACTTCTAAATAATATCCCTATATTTATGGTACTACATTTTTTTTTTTACAGAACATGATCTCGATACAACGGAACCTCGATATAACGAACTTCCCTAGAGATTCGTTATATCGGGGTTCGACCGTGTGTATATATATGGGGCATTCCAGGTCAACTCACGTGGTCATTGACAGTTAACGATTTTTTTCGAGCACATTTGGGTCCAAAAAAGACGTTATTTTTCAGATTTTCATCACTTTTTTACCCCATAAAAGAACTTTCTTCATAACTTTTAAGTAAAAATGAATTTCGACCAGATTTAAAATTCTGATTTTTTTTCTTCATAAAATCTATTACTAAAAACCAGCATTTTAATCATAGTTTGAGAGTGGGCCGAGAATAATTTTGTTTTTTTCAATTAAAGAAAAAAAAATTCCAAATATTGAAAATGAAATATTTCAATTATGGTTCCCTGTAGAAAAGAAAAAAAGAAAAATAAATCATATCCTGGTAAAGAAAAATTCGACATCCCATAAAAAATTTCGGATGCTCCCATGAACTGAAAAGCTTTTTTTTGAGATAACAGTAGAAAAAAAAGTTCTCTTTATTGAACTGTTTCAATTCTGTTTAACGACTTTGCATAATAAATGTATGGTTTGTGTCGACAAAAATAGCTTCTTTCAATATTATTTTAATTATTAGGCGAATTTTCAGCGCTTTATTCTCAAAATATAGGAAGAAAATATTTCATTTTATTTAAAAAAATATATAAATTATTTTCGGCCCACTCTCAAACTATGATGAAAATGTTTCTTTTTAGTTCTAGATTTTATGAAAAAAATTTCAGAATTTTAAACCTGGTCGAAATTCAGTTTTACTCAAAAGTTATGGAAAAAAGTTATTTTATAGGGTAAAACAAGTCATAAAAATGAGAAAAAATAACCTTTTTTGGGCCAATATATGCCTGAAAAAAATTCGTAAACTGAATCCGAGGGGGTCAGGCCGATGACCACGTGAGTTCACCCGGAATGCCCCATATACCAGGTGTGTAAGTATGAAACCGGAATTTTTGTACAGAAAAAACACGTTTATTGTATTGATATGATACAAAGTAACTGGAGATGGCTTCTCGGGTCACCTTTAACTGATCCGCCAGTTATTGTTGTGTTTGAGCGTCGTCATTGTCCAACAAGGCTTGCAGGTCAGCGTCTTCAAACTTTTTCGGTGGTCTTCCACTTCTTCGTTCCTCACGTCAAAATCGCCACTTTTGAACCGTTTGAACCACTCGAAACACTGTGTTTTACCGAGAGCATGCTCACCAAACGCCTCCACAAGCATTCGATGCGATTCGGCTGCGGTTTTCTTCAGATGGAAACAGAAAAGTAGTGCTGTCCGCAAATCGTAATTTGTTGGCACAAAACTCGACATGTTTATCTCTAATAAACTAATGCTACTGAATGAAATTCGTGTTATTGTGAGTTAGAAATCTTTGTCGGATATCAATACAATAGCAAGACACCGCTGACGTGATGTGTCGGTAACTGCATCGACATCTAGCGCCACCTATGGGCAAATTCCGGTTTCATACTTACACACCTGGTATATAAGAAACGATCACATTTCACTATTCAACCACCTCTCTCTTGCAGTGTGCCACCATCGAACGACCAACC
Organism: Ophion slaviceki; assembly: GCA_944452715.1. Lineage (NCBI taxonomy): Eukaryota > Metazoa > Arthropoda > Insecta > Hymenoptera > Ichneumonidae > Ophion > Ophion slaviceki. Next base: position 25,444,439 of record OX101794.1, read on the forward strand.
ACCACACGTCCTCATCTCCTTCGGTCTAAAAGCAGGAAAACCTCCCTCAGTCACCCACCCCTAACGTCCAGTTCGAGTAGCTTTCGAGGAAAGTGCACCCTCATATACATACAGAAAAAAGGTATTTTGAACCCCGGATACCTACGTCGGGTTAGCTATCAGCACATGAGGCTGTTTCGGGAATGGTCCACGCAATCGAACGTCTCCAAAATCACTTTTCTCCCTATATGGGATTCTCCATACATATGTGTATGGATGAACCCAACGGCCACCCAACTGAGGGACGAGGTGGTACCACCACCCTAATGATTCCACCAAGACCAGGTCCCATCCTCCATCGACTAGAGTCCCTAGTTCGATGCTTCCCTTTCGTCGAATACCAACGAGCTTCTTGGGGGGTGGTGGCGGTGGCAAGAAGGATGTAAGATATTTCTTTATATAGGCATTTTTACGTACAGTGAGGTCGGTCGACTGAATTATTTGCGGAAAAAATTTTGCGACTCTGAACATATTTCGTGTCCATTTACGAAGGGGGTGCTCTGACGCTGAGGCGGAACTATACGCATTGCTATACAAGGTACAAAAGCCAACGAAAAATGAGGATTTCCCCTCTGGATCGTGATTCTTCTCGTGTAAATAGATCCGGCCGGAAAAACTTAAAGGGGGAGACACTGAGGTAAGGAAAAAAAATTGCTGTTTTTTTTAAAGGGGTATTATTTGTTTGAAACATGAAACAAAGGGAATTTTCTGGATCTTTTTTGACAAAATTGTCAAGCCAATTAATAAATCCCTCTAGCTGTTTGTTCATTATTTCAATATATTTATATCAAATTATTATCAAATATATTTAATTTTTAATACAGTTAATTTAATATAGTTAATTATATCAAAATATATTTTTGTTCATCTCTATAGGTTAACAAGTTTTTTTTATTATTTTTTATTTAAATAACAATATGGCGGTGTACAGCACTTCGGGCCAAGACCATTTTTTTCAAGGTCCCAATCGACACGCAGTACAAGTGATGAACATCAGCATCTGGAAGAAAATAAATGTTTTTTTTTTTCATTCTCGATATGAGTTTTATCACGGAAGTACACAGAAATATTAAGAAAAAAAATGATTTTTGCGAATTTAGCATTAATTTGAAAAAAATTGAATTTTCACCGAAAAAATCGATCGTAATTTCTTTATAAAAACCGTAATTGTTAATTAACCTTAAAAACCGTGTGTACTTCGGTAGACAATCTATCTGAGAATCTGCAGTTAAAATTTCAAGTCAATCTGATAAAATTTTGAGCTCACAATTGTTTGGGCTCTATGGCGTGCCAATTTCAAAAACAAGATTTCGAGAAGAACACGATTGAAAATTGCTTCTTCCACGCGTTACGCAATTAGTTTTACTTCCCTTTCTGTTCATATACACTTTATTACTCATTTTTTAAATCATAACACCAAATAAAATAACAACAAACAGAAAACTGTTTGCAAATAGCGAATACACAAACAGTGGCACGTGCTCGCAATGAATAGCCGAATTTATCATCTCGGAGCTATCGGAGGTGTTTCGAAATCCAGCTTTTACAAGTGGTTAAAAAAAGTTTTCATCAAGAAACGTTAATGAATGTTATTCTTGAGACGTTTTTATGTCATTTTAGCCAATTACAAAAATTAAAAAAAAATTCAATCAGATATTATCCCTTAAAAGAAACATTACTTCACCATTTTAAGACTTAGGGTATGTTTTATTACTATTTTTGGATGTCATATGGTATTTTTTATTAATCTTTGAAGATGGCGCGGTCTTGGTCTATGGCACGGTCTTCTGCATTTCCAAAAGTAGCGTGACGTATAGCTAAAAAAACAAATGGACCGATGCCGATTAAATTTGGTATAAATCTTTCTAACCTCATTGTCGGAAACATGACACCAAATGTTTGTGAAAATTATAAAAAAACGTATTTTTTTATTGCAAAATGTAGCATTTTTTTGGAAAATTCGATCTTTTTGTTTCTCCCATTTTTATGGTTCATATTCTGCCGGTAAGTATTAATGAAAGAAAAATCTTCGTTGGTTTTTTTTTCAGATTAATGCCAGCGACGTGTCACCTCGCCTGACAACATCCGCCGCAACCCGTTTAGATAAACGTGCCGTATCTCCACGATTTTTAAAGATTAATAAATAAATGAAACTACCATTAAGCAGCCAAAAATGGTAATAAAACATATCGTACGTCTCAAAAATGGTGAAGAAATCGTTCCTTTAAAAAAGACATCATGAAGATCAGCAATTTGTTCCTTACCTAAAGGTATCTTCTCCCCTCAATGGAAAAGTGCTTAAAAAAATGAAACGTATTGGAACGCTGGTGGATTTTAAGACAAGAGACTTTAATTTTGTAAAATCGCCAAGTAGGCTGTTAAGGGGTTAGGCCACAGTAACGGTTATAAAATCATGTGCGAATTTAACAACTGTTTTCGTATGAAAAAGTGATTCACTCATAAAATTAATTACTATATTTTAAGCATCCACAATTTTTGACCTAGGACAAAAAACAAAAATTCTCGTCAATCTACATTAGAATGCCTAGAGAAGTACGTAGAGAATTAAAAAAATATTGGTTCATTCAAAAGTTGTAGGTATTTGAATTGAGTTGTAGGTATTTAAATTAATTTTGAGTGAAAAATTTCGTATAAAACTGCTCATAAAATGAAAAGTTTTCGATTAATCAGAAATTCCGTACGTACTTCTCTGCGAAATGCAATTAGGAACATAACTTTCAGATTTGAAGTAAATCGAGTGAAAACTGTTGAAGTTATTCGTCACGCCAGTTGGAAAAAAGCTGTTCCAAGAAAAACGCGTTTAAAGTTTCACGTACTCTATGGCCGTGCCAGAGGTGAGCTTTCGTTATACGCTCAATTCGGTGAAAAAATTGTCTTGCCTTAAATCGAATAGTAACCTATTCTTATGATGATAAAACATCGTTTTAGGAGAAAAAAATCGCTACTTTGAAAATTCTGCTGTGGCCTTACCCCTTAAAGTGGAAATAAACATGTTGACATGAAAAGTACACGTGATCGGTGAAGTACCAGATTTGGTTATAAAAAAAAAAACAACGAAGTCTTGTATATAACAATCAAAAAGTAGAGAATTCATCGAGGGCTTTTACTTCTTGACGTTTTGTTTCTTTTTTTTCCGTTTTTCGTGCGCACATTACGTGCGCATGTGTGAACGTAGACGCGATCTTGTTTCAACAACGGGACGGCGAAGAACCAGTCTCCTCGAAGTACCTCTGACCGAATAATGGCCAAGCAAACAAAAACTAAAACCTCCAACTATATAGCCCCGTGAGATGAGAGTCATCCGCGAGGATTCGAGCGCTTGCACGAGAGAAAGGATTCGCCTATCGTTGACCCTGTGCACTTTATTATGCACGGTGTTGTGAGTTAGCGCAAATAATGTCGTCGTAAACCAATCACCCTCCGTTTTACGCCTACACCATTCGTGCGACCTCTCTCTCTCTCTCTCTCTCTCTCTCTCTCTCTCTCCCTCTCTCTCTCTCTCTCTCTCTCTCTCTCCCTCTCTCTCACTCTCTCACTCTCTCGCTCTCTCTCTTGTCTTCTCTGTCTGTCTCTCTCGCTTGTGGATCGCTCTCTGTTTAGTTGCACCATTCTAGAACCAACGACCGTGCATCGAAGCTTTTTTTCAAGCTCGCAGGTGTAGACTTGCAGCGTAAAGCTAAAAAACTTCCACCTAGTGTGAAAATATAGTCGTGCTGAATTTGCGCATTTTTAGCGCAAAAGCTGAAAAGTCAGTGCCATTACGAAAATTGCTGCAAGGATCATGCTCCTCCAGATCCCAGTACAGAGCTTTATTTTTCTTCATTCATTTTTCTTTTCGTTTGTACGAGCGTTATATGGGCGCGTAGAGGCCGTCAGCTGGTGATGCCAAATCCGCGACAATAACGACGACGACTGAGGCACGAAGACGACGCTGGAAAAGAGTCCGCGGCGCTTCGGTACTCCCATACGTGCTTTCTTTTTTTCATCGTCCGCACGATGCATTCCAGCTTGCACTGTGTCCTCCCCAATATGTGTGTGTGTGTACAGGCTGTCCTTTTATGAATGGACAATCCTGCAACTATTGATAGGTCAGATCATGTCCTACTATATGCTGGAATTTCGGTTTGTGAAAGTCCCACGGTTTTTTTTTTATAGAAATTATGTGCTTTTGGTTTTTTGCATGTCATCTCTACAAATGATACATTTCTAACCGGCGTTTTTATCGCACTTGGCTATTTATTTTATCTAAAAAAGTCTCATCACATGTAGAGTCTGGACTTTTGGAGCTTTGTTTATTACCGGTACTATTTCGATATCGACAAGTTTTAATATCGGAATACCGGTACTTCGATATTTATGTAAAATCTTGACCAAGGGGGCTAGAAATTTAAAAGTGAAGATGAAAGTTGAAAAAATTATAGTCAAGTGGTCAAGTGAAACCCCAGTATTTATTAAAAATCCCAGTATCTTATGAAGATCTTAATTTATTGTGCACTTCTAAGCATGCTCTGCTGTGCTCTTGTATATCATTTATAAATATATAAACAAAAAATAAAATAAACGAAAGAAACACAAAAAAGGATTTTTCATGGAAATGAAATGAGTGGTGAACATGCAAAATGGAAATCATGAAGTTTTATGCAAGTCAGCGTAGTAGTTATCAGAATGCAAACAAATGGCATAGTTTGCGGCAGGCAGGCAACAGCATGGTCACTTCACTTAACGAGATTGAGATTGTTGAAACACTGACCGCGAAAAACAGAGGGCACCTAAAGTTTCGTCTTTCAGAGACGACCTTACTTTATAGCAGGTGTAAACCACGAAAAAAATGCCCTTTCTGATACCACACTCGTAGATAAATAAGTTCACACTTCGGACAAATCTAACGTATTGGGTGTACAACTTAGTTCGGTCCGTTTTTTTGCTTAAAATACGCACTTATTTGAATGATAAAATGAATTAATACATTAATCAAAATATTGTCCATCGCTAGCCACTAGATTTCCCCATCATTCTGGTAATTTATGAATTCCGTCGCGGAAGAAGCGTTCATCTTTTGAAGCCAAGAATGAATCGAGCCAATTTTTGATACCCTGTTGTGACGTGAAGCGTATTCCAGTCAAAGCATTCTGCATCGATCGAAACGAATGGTAGTCGGAAGGGGCAAGGTCTGGGCTATAAGGCGGGTGAGCCAGAATTCCCACCCGCTATTTTCCAAATAGTTTTTAACGACAATAGCAACGTGAGGTCGAGCGTTGTCATGTTGAAAGATTATGGACTCGTGGCTGGTCGCTTATTCTGGACGTTTTTCGGCTATAGCTCGCTTTAAACGGATCAATTGTTGCCTGTAGAAGTCTCCCATGATGGTCCCACAAGCATTCGGTGGGCTTCAGCTGCACTTTTCTTCCGATTGAGACAGAAAATCAACACTTCCCGCAAATGGTGCTTATTTGCGACGGAATTCGACATTTTCACCGCAGTAAAAATTAGACTTGATGCGCAAAACTCAAAGGTCTGTAAACGATGTTTGGTTACGAGATGTTGATACTTCACGATACAGCAAAAATCAGCTGTTGCCGTCAACCATTTATAGCACCTAGGCCCATCTTTTGAAAACGGACCGAACTAAGTTGTACACCTAATAGATAATGACATTTGACGACTGTTAAATGTAATTAAAAAAAAAAGTAAAAGTAACTTAAATGGAAATAATGACAATTATAATATTTTTACTTTTTCAACTCCGAAACTGAAATATCGTTATTATTCGGATCCAATATCGGATTTTTTGTCTGATATTTCCTTTTTCCGATGTTATCGAAAACCGGTACCCATGCTCCACTCACATTCTCCCCATATCCAACGTTATCTAAAACCTGATGTTATCAAAATCACCTTCATCTGAGTAGCGTTTTTGTACAAAGGTGATTAGAACACCTGTATAAAAGGTTAAGGACCGTCCTCGTAATGACCAGAAGAGCTGATAGCCAACGTTGCTAAGCAGCGTCTTCAAATGTCCTTACCCAATACGTATAACGTACCTGCGGGTGATAAGGCCTATCGACTAATAAGGTCTAAGTAACGAAAATCGTATTTAACATAACCGCTTACGCTCAAGGCCACACTCACAGACGCCTATTGCACGAATATGTCGCTACGAGTTTGCAGAGGCGCGATACCCCGTTCCCCGCCGCCAGTGTTGCAGCATTCACCATACGACATGCATCGCCGATAATAAAAATTGGTCCGAATGAATCGTGAGTATTTTTTGTAATATTACACTTATCTATCTAAAATCACAGTCTTTATCTTTATTAAGGCGTGACCCCCACTTGCAGCGCAAAGAAAGGCCTTTTTCATGAATTTTTTAAAAGAAAACTATAAAACTTTTTTAATCGATCAATATACCATCTTAAAGAACACATCTTGAAGAACTTTCAGTAATTTTTTTATTGAAAAATATTACATTGTTTAGTGGCAAATGGCCGTCAATGAAATAATGTTTTTATATACACGGTTTGCGGTGACCAACATTGCGGCGAAGTGGATCATCTGAAAAAAAAATGCGGATGGATTTAGTCAAATATAAGTATAAACTAGTCTTTCATCGAAGGATTTTAAAAAATATTCATTTTTCACAAAATGGCGGACAGTCAAAGTTAATGATTCGATTTTAACGAAAAAAAACGGCCGTTTTTTGGCTATAAAACGGCCATTTTTTTCGAAAAAAAAATCAAAGATTAAAGACTACATTTTTATGTATTAAATAAGCCTGCAAAATTTCAAGAAGATCGGTTCATTAGTGTTCGAGTAATCTTGGTCACCGACTTCAGAAATGCCATTTTGAGAAAAACGCGTTTAAAGTTTCAATTTCAGTTTACACGAAGAAAATATTTTTTTTTGTAAACTTACATAGAGTCATCTATTCCGGGCCCATACAGAAGTATGGGCCCGGATACTTATACTTCAAAAAAATGCAATAAAAAAAATCGATTTTTTCAAAATCGCAAGTGGGGGTAACCCCTTGTTTCAAGCTTCGATGATCATAAATATTCGAATAACGTATCGTTGTTCAAATATGTTTTATTTTGTTTTTCTTACATACGTGGTCGACGGTTATTAAGGCCTACTAAATTTAACCATAGGCCTTATTATCCTCCTACTTCTCCTAGCAAAGTTTGTTTGTTTTATAATGTATTTAACATTACTTTCGAGATGTTACGAATGTAAATAAGTAGTACGCATATTTATTACCAATTGATTGATCGTTATTTTTAGTGCCTCGATCCCGATGCCTCCAAAACGAGTGTTGTGGTCAGAAAACGACTTGGTGTCAGCTGTCCGAGCAGTGCAAAGAGGAACTTTGAGTTCATACAACGCTGCAGAGGATTATTAATCTCGAATACCAAATATATCACGTATAGTTTGATTATTTAAGTACGTTGAGGGGGTATACCAGTGAGACACTGGTATAGCCCCTTAACGTACCTTAAAAAACAATGGTTTTTTGCCTTTTTCGACAGTTTATACTTTCAAGAATATCATTATCATTTATATCATTTTATCTTTCGAAAATCGATAGTTAAATCTTTAAACGCGTTTTTCTCGAAATGAGATTTTTCAAATTTGCTGACATTGTAACTCAAAGAGCAATTATCCGATTGACTTGAAATTTGAACTGGGTACTCTTGAATATATTTACTCTACAATGGCGCAGGATATTTTTGATTGGATGAAAATTGACGATTTGGCATTGAAAAAAACGACCGTTTTATAGGCAAGAAAACAGACTTTTTTCATAACTACGCCATTTTGTTAGATTTTCATATTTTTCGAAAATCCTACGTCATTGTACAGGAAATACCTTCCAGTTTAACGACATTTTTTCCTTTTTCGGTTTCAGCTACTCAATCGGCCGGAATCATGTCAGCAGTGGAGGAACTTTTTTTTGGCGCCTCCTAAGGCAGCGCAAAAGTCGCTTGGATCTCAATATTTCTCTATGAAAAAATTAGGTAATATAGGTTAAATATAGCCAAATGTGTTCTTAATTTTCCGAAACATTCAATTGAGTACTTTTCTTCCAAAAAATTCCCTAAAATCATCCAAATTTTTAGCGTTCACACTGGTATAGCCCCTTAAGTATGTTAAAGCCGTAGGCCTTATTGTCCTGCCATAGTAAAATGAGGCCTACTGTCAAGGTTTTTAAAAATGTTTAATTTTGTTTTTGTTTACGGTACAAGTTACCATTTTTCGTTTATATTTTATAAAAACTGAACTTCAATAATTACTGTAATGCAAATATGTTGACTAAATTGGATATTTTTCATTCAATTTCAAATATCCCTTAGCTAGGCCTCATTACCCACAGGTACGTTATACGTTCGGGCGCACATACAGCCTCACGTACAATCCCATGTACAGGGAGTTTGCTTAAATTTGTCAGTGGAACGCGTAAAATTAACTGCAAGGGTCTCAAAGCGTTTTATTGTGGCAAGAGGAGACTTACAGTCCGTAAAATGCAACGGTTAGAAGCAAGAGAGCATAACTTATTATACCTACTGAATACATATATACACACACACCCATATATATATATATATATATATATATATATATAACGAAGCAACTTATATAGGTACGGACAGAGTCGTCGAGTGGACGGAAGCAATTTCTCATCGCGAAACTGCGGCTCCGCGATTCCACACGGTGCAATAAGTTTCCGCATTGCCCCCCTCCGCGCCCTCCCCTTTCCCATCTCGCTGCACTGCATCCCTGCATTAGCCAAGAGACCTCTCGTTCGACGTATCCTCCTTTTCTCTTCATCTCTCTCTCTCGCGACTCTCGTACATTTCTCACGTATAATGGAACATCCGGGGTCTCGCTTGCGCTCCTTTCTGAGAGTTCGGAAAAAGGGGGTGAATCGCCCAATCGGGGTGAATCCAGGGGGGGAGGGGTGGCGACCAGAGGCTGAGTTGGGAAGGTCTTTCATTAGGAAATGGATGAAAACAGTGGTTATATACGAGGCTCGAAAATGATTGCGAGTCGGAGAATAAGAACGGTCAGGAGACGGTTGCCCACTGTACGAGGTAAACGAAGAGCGGGGGTGGGCTGCTGAAGAGTGAGTTCGATGAAGGGAGAGAAAGAGAGAGAGAGAGAGAGAAGAGTATGGAGCTTTGAAGCTCGTGCTTGGACCGCCTCGTGCCTCGACGGCGATGACTCGGACTGATAATCCATTAGGATCCGTCTACTTAGAGTATAACATCTATTTGAATGCAAATCAATAGGGAATGGGGAAAGGACGCCGGTCAGTAATTGGTCCGGCTTTATTGAAGCTCTCAGTGTCTCAAAGAGCATCTCGTTCGGTCATCTCTCTCTCTCTCTCTCTCTCTCTCTCTCTCTCTCTCTCTCTCTCTCTCTCTCTCTCTCTCTCTCTCTCTCTCTGTCCCTCAGTTTTGCACGGTCGTCTATCTGACTATACACATATATATGATCGCCCTGCGCGCCCATCCTCGAACCTTTTTCCTCTACCTTGCGTATATACACCCCGGTATGCCAACTTCCTCTTATCCTCGCGTCTTCCATACAGTCCAGTAAAAGATACGAAAACCCAGCACTTTTTACCCTAGAATATGAATTTTTTACTGAAAATAGATGGTTGCATACTGAAAGTAGCCCCAATAAAATGTTGCCCCTCAACTCGCCCCAACCCTAAGAAATAGGGGTTGAAAACTTAAAAATCGACGTATCTCGATAATTAATAGCCCGATCAAAAAACGTTTCAAGCAAAAGTTGTTTGGAATAACAAAATACGTATAAAGTTATCCGACGTCCAAGCCCCTATCTTTGAAAATAGCACACACGCATCAACCCCGAATTTTCGAATCGTTTTTGTGCCGCTATTTTCAAAGATAGGGGGTTAGACGTCGGATAACTTTATACGAATTTTATTATTCGAAACAACTTTTGTTTGAAACATTTTTTCATGGGGCCATTAATTATCGAGATACGGCGATTTTCAAGTTTTCAATCCCTATTTCTTAGGGTTGGGGCGAGTTGAGGGGCAACATTTTATTCGGGTTACTTTCAATATGCAGCCATCTACTTTCAGACAAAAATGCATACTCTACGCTAAAAAGTGTTGGGTTTTCGTCTCTTTTACTGGACTAAAAGCGGCTGTGTCCACGTCGCTATGGGAGCGCTTCCTTTGCCGCTTACTATGCCACCCCTGCGGGCCTTCCCTTTGCAACCATCGTCGCCTTCGCCAACCACCCGACGGGGCTGATCGGTCTTTGGACATGCTCGCGGTCGTCGTCCGGCTGGCGACCGGGGACCGTCGCGATCCACCGTACACCTCGGCGAGAGAGCGAGAGAGAGAGAGAGGGAGACCCTGGCATGTCAATAATTGGACGTGCTTAACTAATGGGCCAATCGACCCACCGGCCTGCTGTTTGATGCACCGATGACGGCAAGGACGGGGGGTCTCATTGCTGCTATACTAAAAGCTACTAGCCGTGGTAAGGTGCCTTTTGCTTCCTCCTCGTTTTGCGTCTTTGCAATGTGTGTGGGTGTGTGTGTGTGTATCCTTTCCACGGAGTTGGACGAACAAGCGGTCCGGGGAGAGGCCACGAGTCCGCAATGGTAATGATACCTCTGATAAGCATATATACATATATATATATATATATATATATATATATATATATATATATATATATATATACACATATATATACATATACATATAGATATGTGTGTGTATATATTTATATATACTGCGTACTATCTTCGCAGATTCATCCTCTTTCTGCTGTGTCCTTCCAACTGCTCCCTCGAAGTATCGGTTCAAGATCTCTATACTCTACGCTCAATGAAGAAGTTGACAGAAAAAAAGAATTCAACGTAAACCCGTTTTCAAAGCATATTTTTTTCAAAGCGCGGGTCAGAGGAATTTCCGCAAATAAATTTGACCTTCTTGAATTAATTCTCCCTTGGAGCAATAACGTATATGTACGTATACCTGGTGTACCATTTTAATCTTACACCTGATTTATCTCGGAAAATACTGCTCCGATCAATTATTGTGAATAATGAAACGTTTAGCGTTCGAAGGGGGCGTTAAAAAAATATTTGCAGGTCCAAAATTCAAAATGGTGACGTGTTTAAAACAAAATGAGATTATGAATTTTGTCGGAAAAAGAATTGTCAGTCCAAAACTAATAACGTTTGTGGGAAAAGTTTTTTAATAACGTTTATTATTTTTAGGTTAGAATACGATTTTTTACTATTTTAGCGCTAGCCAGAATGTACCACGAAGAGGTAAAGATTTTAATATCCCTAGTGTAAGTGTGCGTGTGTGTGTGGGTGTGAGTTTGTTTGGGTTTGTTCGACAACCCAAACACACAGAAGCAAACTCACAAACTCACTCCCATTTCAATCTTACGCCGGAATTATCTCGATAAATACTGCTCCGATAAAGTATTGAGTATGATAAAACTTTTAGGGTTCAAAGAGGGACGTTGAAAGAATTTTTTCGGCCCAATATTTAAAACGGTAATGTTAAGATGGCAGACATGTTTTCAAAGAATGAGATCAATAATTGGTAACTAAAAACTTATTTTCGTCTTAGCTTAATGTGTGTTCAATCGACAAACACCAATACAATCATGTGTATCCACACAACTAACTAAATGAGACGTGTTGAACAATTCAAAACTTGTCAAAAAAATACAAACGTTTAATGCTATTAAAAAAATATAGCATTAACATAAGAGGTAAACGAGTTAGTACCTAATTTTGGAAAATTTTCCAAAAGTCACACTTACCATGATAACTCGAAATCCTTAGACTTTGGACTAAGGTAACCTAGATTAGATATGTTCCTGGGTGATCTATGACCCCCTTAAGGCTTTGCATCGACCTCCTTCACCCCCTGCATAAGCCGGAATTGGTGGGTGGACAAAAAGCTGTTCGGATTCACATTGGAACCCACAAAATTTACCTACACATATGAAGTGTTTTATGTATTTATTGAAATGATGGTAAATATTTACAAATGGGGCTCTAGCCCTAATCGGCTCCAAATTTTTTTTCACATGTTCGGGGCTATTCCGCATTATGAAAATATGTTTTTTTTTATGATGGGGGAGGGGTATTTTATTAAGAAAAAAAAAATATTTCCGAAAATATTCGATTTTTGAAATACGTTTGTTGGTTTTGTTTGGGGTTGATTGTTTTTTTTGGTTGTTTGGATTGTCAGGATTGTTTGAGTTTGTTTGAGGGTTGAAATAAGGGTCGAAATTGTCTTCCCCCGACTTAAATATTATAAACAAAGTGCCCTGAAATGCTTCGACTCTGTACAACATTTCCAAACCCCTTTTTTAGCTGGAGCCCCACTTGTAAACATTTACCGAAATGATATACTGTATTACATTTCGAAGTGTAAATTGACACTCGTCAATAATACGTTTGTCGAAAAAGTAAAATAAATCGTTGCGAACAAGTTCAGAGATTTATAGGTTTTTCCACGTCAAAATTTATTACTGCACCGTATCGACAATGGTTCAGATACAATACGATTATGAAACGGGTAGGAAAAGCGAGCGATGCAGTTCTTTCGTGTGGCTCTATGAATACATACATATACACATATATATATATATATATATATATATATGCACACCCAGCGTCGTACGCTGTATACACGTATATGATCGTTGCGGTGATGTATGCGCGTGTAACATTGGCGCGTGAGCTCGCTTTCAAATGGGAGTGTTTCTTTGCAGCGACGTCTACGTGATTAACGATTGAACGCACTTGACTTCCGATCCGAATCGCTTCAACATTCGCCTCGGTACCGCTCTCTAGCTGACCGAGAAGAGCAGAAACTGCCTACTCCCTCCCTTCCTCTCTCTCTCTCTCTCTCTCTCTCTCTCTCTCTCTCTCTCTCTCTCTCTCTCTCTCTCTCTCTCTCTCTCTCTCTCTCTCTCTCTCTCTCCCCCCCTCTCTTTCTCTCTCTAGCTCATTCTCGCCAACACGTTCGCGATTTATTTTTCATTTGTTTTCTCCTTATTTCATTTCTTTTTCTACCAGGCTCCCTTGCCTTTCTCGTACCTTTTCGTTCTTCCCTTACCTCGATATTGGTGGACTGTACACGATCATGTGCTTGCGTGTGTGTGTGTGTGTGTGTGTGTGTGTGTGGTGGCATTGTACAGTTCGTCCCTCAAAAAGTTCGCGCATCTCTCTCGCTCGCTCGCTCACTTCATTGATTTATGATGTCGATTCATCGCTTTTGGCATGCTCCGGCACACGCTCGCCATTGGTGCCCGCTCGCAGCAACGATTCGTCTTGCGTCGCGATCACCCGCTCGAAGACAGAAAGTAATCAGATTTGAAAAGAAGAAGAAAAAAAAATGACGAGGCTGCGGAAATCTCTGAGATGTTCATTTGTCTCAGTTATATCAGCAGCTTTTCAAGAACTCAGCGACCGGATCTTCGTGTTTATTAAAATAGTCGATTTTTCGCTGCTGTTTCCACTCGAAAATTACAAACTTTGATCGTACGATGAATAGTGTGGTCAGTATACTTTGTTTTTACAATTGCTAGTAGAATTGCTAGTAGCTTGGGGCAAGATGAGAACGCTAAGGCATGTACAAATAAAACAATACATATTGATCAGTCAACTTCAATTATTCTTTTAAACTAATCAATAATTGGTAATCGTTTATTAAAAAAAAAATAGAGTCCGATTATATTTAAATATATATATATATATATAAACATATATATATATATATATATGCGTGTGTGTGTATATATATACACTGCTGGCCAAAAGTTTGAGTACACCAGTCGAAATTTCATGCTGCACTAAAAGTTAGATTGCGGACTCAACAATAAAGATTATCAAATTTCCCAAGCGGCGTTTCAAGGAGAACAAATTTACCTTCATTTTGCATTTTAAAAAAAGACTTTTTACATTTTTTTTTGGACCCGGTACGTCTTTTTGAAAATAGCAATTTTTCAGCTTTTTTGCACGTCTAAAACTGCCCGCATAACTGCAGACGAATTTCTTCGCTCGTTTTTTTCATGACAAACTTAAAAAAGGTATCAAAACCCATGTTTTCGTTTTTTAGAAACTTCCGTACGATTTTTTTTCGCCCCAGTATCGCAATTTTAGCTAAAAAAGACATGTTTTAGAAAAATAGGCGTATTCCAATAACTATGGGGTTTCAGAGAAAATGTCAAGAGGGTAAAAAGTTCCATAGGTTTACACTGGAGTAGCCAGAATATTTTCAGAATTAAAAAAAGAACATTTTTTTACGATTTTTGGTCGGAACTCTGATGAGCGGAGGGGCTTTATTTGGGAATCATGGGGCCTGGGACAATCTATCAAGAAAGAAAATTTGTTTATTTTTAATTTTCAATTAACTACAATTTTTTCAGAATTTATCAAAAAAAATATTTTCATACTCTTTTCAGAATTTTTGAAAATATCATTTCAACAATTTTTGACTAGAACCCGGAGAATCAACCTCGGCTGAGTTGTGTCTCAAAGCCTATTGGATTTTAGACCAAATATTAAACGAAAAACTTGTATACATAAGGTAAAAGACGTGATTGACTATTTTTTTCGTTAAAAAACAAGTTCAAAACTTTAAAGTTTTTTTCTTTTTAATATTTGGTCTTAAATCCGATAGGTCTTGAGACACAACACTCAATCGAGGATGATTCTCCGAGTTCTAGACGAAAAAATGGTTAAAATCATATTTTAAGAAATTCTGAAAAAATTATGAAAATAATTTTGTTTTTATTTATTTTTCGAACAAATTCCGGAAGCTTCGAATGCTCGGCGAGTCGTATATTTGCTCGCAATTAACAACTACAGTTTGCGCAGTTGTATTAATCCGTTTGTACCGTTTCATCATCCCGAAAAATGTAACGAAGCTCGCCACAAACTTGCCGTAATTATGAATAAATTTGTGAAACGTCCTCTCTCTCTCTCTCTCTCTCTCTCTCTCTCTCTCTCTCTCTCTCTCTCTCTCTCTTTCTCTCTCTCCTCTCTTGCTCGGGAATCCTAGGTAATGGAAATAGTGGTGAATTGCACTTGGATAAAATCAACATCGAACACACGTTACGGTAGATCAGCAATTTGCGTATCCTCAACGCCGTATCCAATAAGCAGCCGGGCATATTAAAACTGGTGCCATAAATTCACCTCCCTAATGCGCTAATATAGAAAAGAATTCCTTCCATTTCCTTTATCTTCTTTCGTAGCTATACTGCGGTTAGTGAACGGCGCATTGCCACGTAAGATCCGCTATATATACTCTTGGATCATGCGATCGAGGGATCCATGGAACTTTAGAATCCGAGGCCAATGCAATTAACCGACGACTAATTTATAAAATTATTCCAACGATTTTGATAAAACGGGATCGGAGTATTTATGTGCTTCATCTCGCGAGAGATGCGTACACAGATGCAATCGGTGCTCTTACCTCGTCCATTCTACGTACATATGTATACGTATAAAGGCGCAATTCCATTATCTCAACCTATTGCCATAGTACAAAAAGGAGTATTGGGACCTGAGAAAATAAACGTGAAATTTATTGATATTTCTTAGCTCATCCCCTGTCGAGAATCAGCGGTGCTATTATTGTTTAATCGAGAAAAAAAAAATAAGTGCCTAATACTTTCAGCCAAGGCTGTATGTATGATAGTAATCATAAATACATCTAGATAAAGATTCATGTACATTTTATAATAATACTTGCACATTATATATTATGTAATAATTAAATGTTATATTGAATTAATTTTAATATAATATAGTAAGTCATATAAACATACCTATATTTATTTTATATATATATATATATATATATTAAACAAAAAGGCGTATTGGGACCTGAGAAAATAAACTTGAAATTTAGTATTATTTCGAAGGTCATCCCTTTTCGAGAATCACTGGAACTAGAAATAAATGCTAAAAATAAATGCCTAACACTTTTAGCGAAGGATGTATGTATGCTAGTAATAATACATACATCTAGTTAAAGATAAAGGCATATTCATGAATATTTTATATTAATACTTGAACGTCATATATTGTGTCATATTTAAATGTTATATTGGGTACTTTGTAATATAATATAGTGAATCACATATACGTGTATATTGATATATATTCTATAATAATACTTGTACATTATATTTTATGTACTATTTGAATGTTATATTGGATACATTTTAATTTAATATACTAAATCATAGATATATATATATATATGCAATATTAAACAAAAAGAAGCATTGAGCTCTAAGAAAAGAAACTTAAAAATTTATTAATATTTCGTAACTCAGCCCTTTTCAAGAATCACCGGAGCTAGTATTGTTTAAACGAGAAAAATATAAATGCCTAATACTTTTAGCCAAGGATGTATGTATAATAGTTATCATAAATACATCGAGATAAAGATATAGATACATTGATACATACTTTATAATAATGTATGTACATTATATATCGTGTGACATTTGAATGTTATATTGGACAAATTGTAACACAATATAGTAAATCATATGTACATGTATAATGATGTATATTTTATAACATTTGTACATTACATTATGTAATATTTAAATGTTATATTAGATACATTTTAACATAACATAAATCATATATACATATGATTATATTAAACAAAAAGAAGCATTGAGACCTGAGAAAATAAACTAAACAATTTGTTAATATTTCGTAGCTCAGCCCATTTCAAGAATCACCGGAACTATTTTTGTTTAATAGACAACAAAATTGAGTGCCCAATACTTTTAGCCAAGCATGTATGTATAATAGTAATCATAAATACATGTAGATAAAAATATAGATATATTGATATATACTTTATAATAATATTTGTACATTATATATACATATACATTAAATAATAATGATACATGATTTATAATAATAACTATAACTATACATACATGTAGTTGGGTAATATTTGTGTGACGACGTTGCATTTTGTACGTGCGTAGGTTGCCCGTTATAATCCACAATTGACGTGGCTAGAACGCATGCAGCCGTAAAACTCGTCGTTCGTGCGATCACCCACACATTTACGCAAATTTCTGTGTGTGTGTGTGTGTGTGTGTGTGCGCGCGCGCGCGCGCGCGCGCGCGTGTGTACTGTGTACGCAATGTGGAGAAAGAGACCAGGAAGCAAAAGTTCACGGGGGTTCTTCGTTTTCATACTTTATGCGAGAAGATTTTCATCTTCGCACCTTCCTCGGTTGCGGGAGAGTCCAAAGAGAATATGTGCCCATGAATTACGAGAATTTCCAGCCGTAGGATACTCGAACCATTTTTGTCAGTTCGCGAAAGAAGTTCCGTTGACATCGATTTTCGCAATTTCATTTAATCAAACTGAAACTCGTTTGGATCACATCTGATGAGGAACCTATCGCCGAGATAAGGAAGAGGGTTTGAGGAGGAAGGAACGTCCAACTTTTCTTCCATTTTTAACTGTTCACCCACATGCTATTTGTTTCTCGAATCTTGAGCATATACAAACGCAAATACGGCGCCAACATCGTTCGATCGACGCCATCATCGTTTGTCAGCGGATGCGCGGACACGAATAATCGTGCGCGCGAAAATACGCTGATTCGACAACGAAGAAAACTGATAGGACATTTAACTTGACGAAAAAAAACGAACTATAGGAAAAAGGAAGAAAAAATCGTTGACATTTTATCCACGGTGATCCCTTGCCTCGCTTTTATCTCGTCCTGGCATTGCCGCAGCAAGATATAGCTACGCGGTTAAGTGTTACGTGTGTGGTGAACAGAGAGAGAGAGAGAGAGAGAGAGAGAGAGAGAGAGAGACAAGGTCTTATCCACACTTGTTACATACCCCGGCGCATGGGCATCCGTATCTACTATGCGCGGAAAAAGGCTGAATTGACCAACCACGGGAATTCGCTCCGGGAAGACTATGAACCTACGACGAGGAGATAGGTTCGTGAGCGATAAGACGTCTGCACTGTTGAAACTTCTCTATGCAATGTTGCGTATTTTGCCATTCGTATGGTAAAATGTGATTTTGAAGACATTTTATTTCAAAGCCATACGTTCCCATACTAAACCCTTAAGCTAACTTTCTATGGAGGAAAATTCAAGGACTGTCATGGCCCCGAAATCGCCTATCAGTTGAAAGAAAAGCCTGACCGTCCTGAAAACAGCCAGATGTGCTGATAACCGACATAACATGGAGGTAACGGGTTCACAATATCTTTTCTCCAAGAAATTGTGATGATATACAGGGTGTCCCAGAACTGACGGTAGCCCTTGAAATGGAAGGTTGCGGGTGAAATTCTGAGTCGATTGATATAAGCATGTATGGGTCTCAGATCAGCCCCTGAATTATTATTCATTTTTAAAGGCACGCCAATCACGTGCGCCCGATAAGCCAGCGTCCGTCGGCGAGCGATACGCTCGCTTATCGGGCGCACGTGATTGGCGCGCCTTTAAAAATGAATAACAATTCAGGGGTTGATCTGAGACCCATACATGCTTATATCAATCGACTCAGAATTTCACCCCCAACCTTTCATTTCAGGGACTACCTTCAGTTCTGGAACACTCTGTGTATATGTGTGTATATTTACAAAGTGGCCTGTTATAAATGGATAATCTTGCCACTGTCAATACGTCAAATCATGACCTACTATATGCTGGAATTTCAGTTTAGTAAAAGTCTCACCGTTGTCGAATTTTGGGCTTGACGTTAGTTTTTTTTTTAATAATCTGCTTTTGGTTTTTCGCATGCCATTTATACAAATGATATGAATCGACAATAACTAAGCATCTTTTTAAAGTAATTGGCAGGATATGCGTAGTACATTTTTTTACACCGCAGGCTATCAAAGTCAGATGTTCGATGGTTTGTATGAAAATTCTGCATAAGATCTTTTTCCATAAAGTTTCCTTAACATTTAAGGTTAAAAAGAAGACTTTTCTACGTAAGCAAATAACCGACAGTTTTTTCTCACGGAAAAACCGTGGGACTTTTACTAAACTGAAATTCCAGGATATAGTAGGACATGATCTGACCTATCGACAGTTGCAGGATTATCCATTCCTAACAGGACACCCTCTATATATATACAAGAATATGCGGAAGAACTTGTAGAATTTTCTGCATTTATCTCAGCGGAGCCATGATCATCTTATTCGAAGCGGTTCCCATATTACTGTGAGTAGAACGCTAGACGAGAGAATATATATGTACGCAAATAGCTGTGACAGGGGGATTGCGATTAAGATCAGTACACACAGTCATTGGTCATTCAGAAATGAAACCTCTAAATGGCATTTCCTTGGTCTTATAGTAAGAGAATATAATTGATTTGTAAAATTCCTAGTCACTATTTTTAGATCAATCGATTGATCAGGTGTACGTGATCATTTGAGGCATTTAAAACATGAAAATAAAAGTGTTCGTGTTCGCCCTGGATAAAGGGATCTGTGGGAAATTTTCTTGTGGAGTTTCCGACGACGTAGAAATGGTTTTTACCCTAGTGTAATTACCGTGCAGAAGGATAAGACTTTTTTACGAAAAAAATGTATTATAAGCTGGTAACATCGTGACTACTGAAATATCCATGGGAAGGCGAATTGGTAACGAGAAGACGAAAAATAATTATTATTATTGTATTACAGTGATTACAATAATCGTTGAGAGGTTATAACTTATTATTATTAATATTGAAACAACCGATTGATTATGGCTGTCAAACAAAGCTATTGGTACAAATAAATTTGGTATGTCTGATATTCATTTATACATACACATATATATATTGTATTTATCTGTTGATACCAATATAAGTAACTTGTCGTTGCTATTATTGTTGTTGTTAGAAGAAAAATAATAAATACTACAACAATAGTAATAATATATTTAAAATAATCATAATAATTATAATAATAACTATTAGCATAATTATGCAAATAATTCAATATTCAATATCATTATTAATATATCGGTAAGCAAATGATGTTGGAGCGATCGGAACTAGTGAAAATCCGATGGAGCCAAGTCTGGTGAATATGCCGGTTGTGGCAAAATTTCCCAGCCCAACGAATCTAAAGCGTTTCTGGTTCTTTTTGCTGTGTGTGGTCTGGCATTGCCATGCAGCAATATGATCGTCCTAGGTCCGTTGCTTGTGTAAGGCCGTTTTGAATCTTGCCGAGTTTTTTTAGACGACTCAAAATGTCTAGTTGTGTAACTCCTTATGTTGATCCGTTGGTCCGGAAAAATAGTCGACTAGCATTATATGACACCAGACCTGGAGGGAGAATTTTTTCGTTCGAATATTCAATACAGCTGATTCCATTCTCACACCGAGAACTTATTCGTACACGTAATAATTGATGCTATATTTTTTATTATCATGCTATTATTACGACTGTTATAGTCAAAGGATGACTTATTTATAAAAAATGACGTTGAAGTTTGCATCATTGGGACGCAACGAAAACGATCTTTTTTATTTTCTGTATTTCCTTTGACATCATTGAGCTACGAAAATTAAGCAAAAATTATTTAGGTTTATTTGATAATTGATGCATTAATTTTTATTTTATCTAATTATTGATGCTATTATTTTAATTATCATGCTATTATTACTACTATTATATCAAAGATGACGTTGAAGTTTGCATCGTTGGGCGCACCAAAAATTATCTTTTCTTTTATTTCCTGAATTTCCATTGACAGTTTCGAGTTACGAAAATTAAGCAAAAATTCTTTAGGATTCTTATTCAGCGATCCATAATCTAAGTCTGCAAAATACGACTTTAGATGATAATGGATGAAATTTCGTTGCATTCCAACGATGCAAACTTCAACCCCATCATAAAATCGTAGCGATGTTGGTCCATCGACGGGCTCCCGGTACCTTCTGCGTGGGAGTGCACGAGAGTCATTCTAAAGGAGATAGAATAGAGCAACTCATCGATAAATAGGAAACCCAATAAACATCGGGATGTTATTATATTTCGAAGAGGCTGTCCGTTCGTCCCTGCTGTATCTTGCTGCCGCGCGGAGAGCGCTCGGGTATCTTTGCGGGCGTATATTGCCTATCATAAGCTCGAGTGCGCAGCAATGTGCACCCGCGCGGTAACTGCCGAGATCGCTACCTGTCCCCGGGGTGACTCGCGTGCATAATCTTGCGCATATCGCAAGAGAGAGAGAGAGAGAGAGAGAGAGAGAGAGAGAGAGAGAGAGAGAGAGCCCGCACTGTATATAAATAAAACGCGATGGCGAATTCGCGCACGATGGCTATAACGCTTTTCCACTTTCTCATCGTGCATCGAAGCCAATGCGCTTTGCGCATTATTCAATTTTTCGACACCCGTGACTCGAACGAAGTGCTTGCGGCGCCAGACTGATCAAAGCTTCGAAATAATAAAACGCATTTGGAAATAGGGGTATGAGTGTTGTTTTTCGCGATCGAGATTAAGGGGCAGTCACAGTGATGATGTGATGGGTCGAAAAATAACTGACTTTGGCATTTTTTTTCAATGATTAAAAGACGCTAATCAATCTGATTTTTTAATGTTAACGCGGTCCTCTAGTTTCTCGGCTGTTTTTTTACGGCCTTTTCAATAATTTTTTACGGGCAAAGCATCGAAATAATCAATCTCATTGGTTTTGCATAATCTTTATTAACTTTTAAATAAGCTTTACAAATTTTTTGAAGTCAAAATATATAATAGAATAAAAGTTATAGTGGCCGACAGAAAGACATCACCAGTAAGCGAGGTGCTTGACGGTGACCAAGATTGCGGCTGTTCTGCTTATCTAAAATCAAAAAACCAAACGGCATTTTAATCTTCATATTTAAGACTAGCGATTGAACTAGAGTGAATTCTAAATTACAAAAATTGACTTTTTTATACACTTTTGAAAATTACATTCTATTTTTTACTCATTTTTTCTTAAGTTTTTCGCTCGTACAAAAAAAACTATCGAAGCAATCATGATAATCCTAGTTCAATCGCTGGCTTATAACATATTAAAGATGCTGTATAAATTTGAACAAGATCGGTGCAGTAGTTTCTGAAATATCGTGGTCACGGTTTCAAAAAATGGTGTTTCGAGAAAATCGCGTTTGAAAGTATACCTGCTCCGTATACCTGCTCCGTTCCAGGGCCGTAACTTGTGAACCACTTCGAATATCGAAAAATCCTTTGGCACACATTTTCTACACATGTTGTAGATGTGATTTATGAAAAAAAAATCGATTTCTTCGACCCGAGAAACTAGAGGACCGCCTTAAATCAAAGCACCCGTGAAAAAAAGAAAATAAATTTTTAAACGTTTTTTTTTTACTTTTTTTTAACGGTAGGAAATGTCTTCGAAAAAGTGCAAACTCGTTGAAAGGACGGTAGCGCGTGATACCATTAGCATTTGTGAAAAAAAAACTCCTCAGTAAATACTCACTGTTAAAATTTCATAAATTTTAATTATTATCTGACCCGATTTTTTATATTGATTCTGGTAATGTGATAATGAGTTTGTATCAAACTATATAGAAAACCCCGTTTTTTAATATGTAAAATTTATTTTTCGAATAACCTTCATTTGTCATCCCTGAAACCAAATGACTAAAATTCACTCCCAGTATACAAAATTCACAACAATTCGTAATTTTTCATAAGAGACTGTGCTAAATTGACCACATTGGTTGTAAATTTTTTTCTTCTTCGTGCCGTTGAAGTTAAACTTTTATTGGACATATTTGCCAAAAATGTATTCGTCAACGGTTCGGCCCTCCTCACGGTATTTTTTTCACGAACCCGGATATTTAAAAACTAACTGATCTTTGTCTATAATCAAGTAGAAATACATCCCAGTATACTGGTAAAATTTCAAGCCAAGTTACTGAACTTTAAACGAAAAATTACGACTTAAAAAATCGTCTCATTTATACGGCAGTTTATGGAGATGACAGATGGCTACATTTCTATCGAATAATTTATCCACTCAATAACTCTAGATACCTGATATAAACTGCTCAACGCGTGTAAAAAATCTAAGGACTTCTTAACGACAATGAAAACACTGGGTCACCGATTGTTTAAAGAAAATATTGAGCATAAAACTTAAAAAAATGTGACGATCAGAAGAATTTTCGTAGCCGTGACTTTTCAGAGAAAATGTAAAAATGTTTAAATCTACTAAATTTGCGCGAATTGTTTTATTGCAGTTTATCGTAGGGTATAACAATTGATTGTGACTTATTTTTATTAACCGCAACTGAAATTTACCAATGATTCAGAAGGGTCCTGCGTATGGCCCCACAGAATACGGCCCTCCGCGAAAGAAGTACCTTAAGGGGACTAGGCATTAAAAAAGCTCGAATTTTTTAGTTTTCAAAATTCTGTTACTATAATTTGTTCCAAATATTTTGGCGCAAACAAAACTGAAAAATTCGCAAAATTGAGCTCAGGAGAGCAATAAAACTCTAATACTCCACTAACGGTTAACGGCTGGTTAAGACCTTAGTAACGAGTATAAAATCATGTGCCGATTTAACAAGTTTTTTTCGTCTGAAAAAGTGATTCACTCAATTAATTACACATTTATTTAGTATGAATATCAAGCGGTTAGAAAATATATATATATTTTTTTTCGATATACAAAATGGCCGACTACTAATATTTTCTTTTGTTATCTTTTTTTTAGGTGCTCCGCGGCGTGACATTCAACATCCACAATTTTTAACCCAGAACAAAAAACAAAAATTCTCGTCAATCTACATTAGAATACGTAGAAAAGTGCATACGGAATTTAAAAAATATTGTTTTTTTCAAAGTTGTAGGTACTGGAACTTAAGAAATGAATTTTCAGTGAAAAATTTCGTTATATCTGCTCATAAACTGGTCATTAAATGAAAAGTTTTCGACTAATCGGAAATTCCGTACGTACTCCTCTGCCAAATGCAATTAGGAACACAACTTTAAAATTTGAAGTAAATCGAGTGAAAATTGTTGAAGTTATTTGTCACGCCAATTAGAAAAATGCTGTTTCGAGAAGTTTCGAGTAGTCGGCCATTTTGTACATCGAAAAAAATATATATTTTTTTTAACAGCTTGATATACATATCCATACTAAATAGATGTGTAATTAATTTTATGGGTGAATCACTTTTTCATGCGAAAAAAAATGTTAAATTCGCACATGATTTTATACCCGTTACTGTGGCCTAAGGCCTTAAGACAAGAGATCGCAAGCATCGACAAGAGAAGCCAGGGTGGAAAAAAACCGACGGTCCGCGTTTACTGCCAGAGAAAAAGCTGAACTCGAGAAGTCCTTCAACAGCGCGGCACGTTCAATTTTTCTGCCGTAAGTTCCAATTTTTCTGCCGTAATACTACTCGAGAATTTAAACTTTTTCTCGAAACAGGATTATGGACTAGTTTCATACTAGAAAACAGGATTATGTACATTCAAGCGCAGGGCGGCGCTTGAATGTTTTCCTACTCTTACTCTATAGGTGGACACTCGGCCCCCATCCTACATCCTGCCCTTGTGCTGAGGACAGCTGTCGAAAAAGGACCTGGGGTCGAGTCGACCCCGTTTATGCAGTAGTGCGGTGAAAGTGAAATAATTGTTTTTTTTGTGAAATTTGGTGTTTTATTACTACATGTAAGTGAGTTACGATAGAAAATGCTCAAACTTATTTTTTTATTTTGCGCTACTATAACAAATTGTGTATTTAGAATGTCGATCGTAAAACTAAAATCGAGTGTTCGTTATGCAGAAGGGCTAAGTGTAACGAGCACCGAATGTACTTATGCATCGATTGCGGTAAATGTCAATAATAATAAGTCATTGAAGTAAAAAAAATGCCTACAATATACGTTTTCAACAATTAATCTACCGAAGGAGTCGATTTTTTCCAATTTTCACTATCCCGAAAATGCTCAAATTCAAACCTCCGAATAAACATACTTTTTGGAAAGACGGTCAACACTGTCTTTTTTTTAAGAAATTAAAATTTTAAGAATTATTAGATAAGATATAAGATTATTTTTAAGAATTTAAAAATAAATTATGATGTTTGTCGTCCGAGTACGTATTTTTCGACGCATCACCCACTTTGCACGAATGTTTAAGCACTTAGTTCTTGTTTTTCTTAAAAAATACATTTTTGGCCATAAAATAAGGACCATTGACGGTAAAAAACGTCTTTAGAAAGAAGAATGCATATTTACCGAAATACAACGATCTAAAAAACGTCGGGGGTCAAATCGACCCCACATGCAGTCAGAGGTTCGTGGCGGAAGTGTGCGGTCTAAGGGTTAAAAGTGTCATTTCGAGATCCCCTCTGATTATCGGGAATGAAGAAAAATGTTGGAAAATCTCACCGGCGATGCTCGCACGTGAGGTAATACATTTATCTCGAGCGGAGAATCAAGCGGAGCATGCTGCGCCAGTTGATCAGAGGTCAGTCACAGGATCTCGATCACGAGCTCGTGCGAGACAAATTCTCACGCTATTTCTAATATACGGTACACATGCTCGATCGTTCGCATGCACCGTAAATGCATTAATACGTATAGTAATACGTAAATGCACTTGTACATTATCAAGTTTCAGTGCTAGACCTCAAGGATATCCCGCTCCTTGGGGTTAATAAAGAGAAATACGAAGACGTTGATTAGACGCTCGTCGTGTGTGTGTTCCGTGCCACGATCACAATAAGCAGCAGCATGTCAAATGAATAAAGATATTTTTTTAATGCATCTACGTGCAAATAAATAAATACAAGTATTTGTTCCTTCAACATACTCAGAGTTGTATAATGACCACAAAGTAGAAGCACCTCGTGATGGAGAATGAAAATTTATAAATAAAAAAGATAAACACAGCTCACTAAAATTATGGCACAGGTAGTTTCTTTCCGAAAATGGAATAATTTCGACACACACCGTCGCGAAAAATGTTCGCAGACGAATGATTCTTTTTTCAAAATGAAGCTTCGAGCTTATATTTTAAGGGGTCTTCTCACTGTAGACGCTAAAAAAGGCTATTTTCATGAACATTTTGATATACACTTAATAAATACACTTTCGGAATACATTTAAAAAAATCTTTTATGTATGTAACTTCAACAAACTTTAAACGTGTTTTTCCCGAAAAAAAAAACTATTTTCGACGGCTTGTTGATAAAATCTTCGAAACTACTGAACCGATCCTTATGATATTTTAACCACATATTCTTTACAACTATAGCTATAGCGCATATCAAGGTTTTTTTTAAATTTTGTTATTTACTGTTTTTGCCAAAAACGGTGAAAAAACACATTATTTTTTGTTTTTTTTTTCGAAAAATGTCCGCCATTTTGTTATTTTTTCATTTATAAAAAATCTTTTGGTATGCGCTATAGCCATTAACATACTGAATCAAAAACCGTTTGATTTTTTATTTCGGATGATCCATCTGCGAGATTGAGTTGGATCATCCGTATCCATAATCTGACATTTTAATGTATTCATAATCATAAACATCCGTGTCCATGACCCGACATTTTAATTTACTAATAAAACGTATTAATTTTTAAATAAATAATACGTTTTATTAATAAACGAAAATGTCAGGTTATTTTGGGCACCCTTGAGAACCCTCCCTTAAGGGGCGCCAGTGTGACACTTTCAACAAATCGATTTTTTTTGTTGCCTTTTTCGACAGTTTATACTTCATACTTTACGTTTATATTTAGCAGTTGGTAAATATCATTTCATCTTGCAAAAATCGATAGTTAAATCTTTAAACGCGTTTTTCTCGAAATGAGATTTTTCAAATTTCCTGGCATCGTAACGCAAAGAGCAATTATCCGATTGCCTTGAAATTTGAACTGAGTACTCTTGAATATATTTACTCTACAATGACGTACGATATTTTTGATTGGATGAAAATTAACGATTCGGCATTGAAAAAAACGACTATTTTGTAGGCAAGAAAACGGACTTTTTTCATAACTACGCCATTTTTTTGGATTTTGATATTTTTCGAAAATCCTACGTCATTGTACAGGGAATACCTTCCAGTTTAACGACATTTTTTCCTTTTTCGGTTTCAGCTACTCAATCGGCCGGAATCATGTCAGCAGTGGAGGAACTTTTTTTGCGCCTCCGAAGGCAGCGCATAAGTCGCTTGGATCTCAATATTTTTCTATGAAAAAATCATGTAATATAGGTCAAATATACCCAAGTATATTCGTAATTTTCCGTAACATTTAAATCAGTACTTTTCTTCCAAAAAATTCCCGAAAATCACCCAAATTTTTCACGGTCACTCTGGTATAGCCCCTTAAGGGGTTACCCCCACTTGCGATTTTCAAAAAATCGATTTTTTTGCCCTTTTTTGAAGTGCAATTTGAAGTGCAGTTTTTTTTTATGCCCGGAATAGATGACTCTATGTAAGTTTACAAAAAAAAACTATTTTCTTCGTGTAAGCTGAAATTGAAACTTTAAACGCGTTTTTCTCAAAATGGCATTACTGAAGTCGGTGACCAAGATTACTCGAACACTAATGAACCGATCTTCTTGAAATTTTGCAGGCTTATTTAATACATAAAAATGTAGTCTTTAATCGTTCGATTTTTTTTTTTCGAAAAAAAAATGGCCGTTTTATAGCGAAAAAATGGCCATTTTTTTCGTTAAAATCGAACCATTAACTTTGACTGCCCGCCATTTTGTGAAAAATGAATATTTTTTAAAATCCTTCGATTAAAGACTAGTTTATACTTATATTTGACTAAATCCATCCGCATTTTTTTTTTTTCAGATGATCCACTTCGCCGCAATGTTGGTCCCCGCAAACCGTGTATATAAAAACATTATTTCATTGACGGCCATTTGCCACTAAACAATGTAATATTTTTCAATAAAAAAATTACTGAAAGTTCTTCAAGATGTGTTCTTTGAGATGGTATATTGATCGATTAAAAAAGTTTTGTAGTTTTCTTTAAAAAAATTCATGAAAAAGGCCTTTTTTGCGCTACAAGTGGGGGTAACGCCTTAAATCGCTTATGAGACGGTGCGAACCGTCACAAGGTTCGCGGCCTCGCGGAGCAACAATGAGAGCAAAACAATCCCCCCGCCCCCCTCGGCCAGCGCTCGGTGTCCCTTCCGGAATTTTGCGTCCAATGGCATGGCGGTGCGTATACACGCGCTGTGCAAGGATTATAGAAGTAACTGAACCCGCGCTCGGCCTGGCGCCAAGTAGATTCCTCCGGTGACTGCTCGGACGCTCGAGCGGTCTCACACATGCGCGTGTCAGCCAACCGCGAGACGCCGATCGGGCGTATGGCTGAGTGCGCGCACACAAACGTAGCCGCGTCATGAGGATCCTCCTATGGTCTCGTTCCTTGCTAACGTCCCCATCCCCCCTTCCGCCGTTTTACGAACGGCGATCAGCATGCCTTAGATTCCATCCGGCTAATTAACTCAATGTTATGCTAAGTCCCTTGCGCGCTAAAGCTAACCGGTGCATCGGGACCGAGCTCGTGAGTGCAACTCGGGATGCTGCGTTGCGAAGATTCAACTAAGGGACAAGGAGATACCGGGAGATGTGCGTATACGCAGGGACGAACGTAGATAGGAAAAAGATACTTTTAACTCGTTGTATTTGTGTAAAGTCGACTTTCATCACATGCGCCTGTTTTCGGAAAGGTCCTTCATATTTTTTTTCAACCAATTGGCGATTTCGCAGACTGAACGGTCCTTGAAAGATCCCTTATACAAATATGCTTATCCGAAGACGATTTTGAAGACAGTCCGGCATATATAATATTGAGGATGGGAACGGCTGATTGATAATAAAATAGTACAATAAAATACATATTCGTATGAAATTAACATCAAATACGATTAAAATAACGATAGTAAAACAAAATAAAAATAGATTTTTAATCACTCATTTTAATCACTTTTTTTAATCAGCATCGACCTTCCGAATATTATATATATATATATATATATATATATATATATAATAAAAAAAATATATATATATATTGTAGAGTGATTAAAAAAATCTACTATTTTATTATATATATATATATATATATATATATATATATATAGGAAGGTCGATGCAAAGCCTTAAGGGGGTGATAGGTCACCGCGTTGGGAACATATCTAACCTAGGTTAGGTACCTTAGTCCAAAGTTTAAGGATTTCGAGTCATCATGGTAAGCATGATTTTTGGAGAATTTCCCAAAATTAGGTACTAACTCGTTCATAATGTTCAAACAGACAATAATTGGTCACTAAAAACTTATTTGCGTCTTAGCTTAATGTGTGTCCAATCGACAAAGACCGATACATTCATCTATATTCACACAACTAACTAAATGGGGCGTGTTGAATGATTAAAAACTTGTAACAAAAATAAAAATACCTCTTGTGTTAATGCTATTTAAAAAAAAAAACGAGTTCGTACCGAATTTTGCGAAATTTTCCAAAAATCATACTTGCCATGATAACTTGAAATCCTTAGACTTTGGACTAAGGTAACCTAGGTTAGATATATTCCTAGCTAGATGACCTATCACCCCCTTAAGGCTTTATAATATATATATATATATTAGAATCATTTTAAAAAATCGACTATTTTTTTTTCTTCAAATTCCCCTATGCAGTAGTTGCAGTGAGATGAAATAACTCGCCTGTTAAAAGATGAGCCCTTAATATCAATATTTAGAGGGTCCTGATAGCGAATTTTCTATTCCTAGCGAGATGACCTATCACCCCCTTATATATATATATATATATATATATATATATATATATATATATTAGAGTCATTTTAAAAAATCGACTATTTTTTTTCTTCAAATTCCCCTATGCAGTAGTTGCAGTAAGATGAAATAACTCGCCTGTTAAAAGATGAGCCCTTAATATCAATATTTAGAGGGTCCTGATAGCGAATTTTCTATTTCTCATGCTAAAAACGTGGAAAAAACTTTGCTTGCTCCTTTTGAATTTTATAACTCGCCAACGGGTAAACGTACAACAATGCTCAAGATATATATGTATAGAGAACTGAACGCTCTAGAAAAAAAGGTCTCTTAGCGTTTTACGATAAATCTACTCTATCAAAAATTATTCAATATCAAAGTTGAACTTATAGTAAATTAAAAATTTGTTTCACTTTTCCGGCGAAACTATCAGACGTATCACGAAATGTCATGGATCCTTTTTTGGCGGTGATTTCATGTTCTATAAAATCTTCTCATTAAATAAATCAAAAGTTCAATAATTTCATACTTGACCGGCCTTAAAAATTATTTTTTTGGAGAGACGTTGAAATTAATTGTTATTTTAACCGAAAATATAAATATAAAAGACCCCAACTTTTATAGACTTACTTTTTAGTGTTTACTGTTGATGAAAATGGTAAAACACATAAGCATTTCTTTCCGTTTTATTTATAATTTTATCGAAAACAATACATTTTTTAATTTTAAATATCAAAGTTAGGAAATTTTTTTAAATGACTATTTCGTACTGTGGATAAGCAATAAAAAGTAACTTTATAAAAATTAACGTCTTTTTATTTATAATGTAACAACGAAAGCCGAAAGTCTTCAAAATCTTTCTCCATCTGTATATATATATATATATATATATATATGAATCTATATGTGTATATAGATGTGTGTATGTGTATGTGTTTGTAAATAGGTGGCCTGTCCCTTTAATTGCCGTTTTGCTGCAGCGAATGCAAGAGAATTGAACGGTAGTAAGGAAAAATTGTCGCGAGAGAGCTCGAAGAGGCTCCCGAGAACGTCAAAGAGCCGTGCCGCCATCGCTGATCTGCAGATTTGCGTGATTGTGTGTGTGCGTGTGTGTGTGTGTGTGTGTGTGTGTGTGTGTGTGTGTGTGTGTGTGTGTGTGTGTGTGTGTGTGTGTGTGTGTGTGTGTGTGTGTGTGTGTGTGTGTGTGTGTGCGCGCGCGTGCGCGTGCGTGTGTGTTTGTGTGTGTGTGTGTGTGTGTGTGTGTGTGTGTGTGTGTGTGTATATGCGAACATATGTATATCTTTGGCAATATAAAGAGATATATCTGGATCCAATCCGAACGCATGGTATATCTCTATATGGTATACATATGTATATTTGTATGCTTTATATACCTGCCTTTTTATATGAATTGTACATGTTTGTACCTATATATAAAATTACGTGGCGTCAAGACGTTGTCGAGCCTTATAAACGTACATAGATATATATACAGAATATATCTAATTGCTCGGCGCTCGTAATGTCTTACTCGATGCCGATCTGAATTACTAATTACCACAGACGCCCGAGGCAATGGTACTCAGTCGCTCTTTTTCTTTTGCACTCTATATCTCAATGGAGAGCATACACTACACTATCGTAATATAAAATAACACATGTAATACGTTTGAGTGATCGATATCGATCGCGGAGAGAAAAAAAATGTCATCCACCGATGAGCGATTGCATGTGGTGGTGCACTTTTGCCATGTAAGCGGATCGACGAATGCGCGACGGTTTTTCAACGATGAACGTTCGACATGGAAACCGTGAGGACATACTCCGGTAGGAATAGCAGCGCTATCGAGTCGACGTCATCGGTCTCGATTGGAAAAAATATGTGGACAAACAATTATGCAATTATGCATGCGACGCGACTCGAGCTATATTCCGAAAATTATTCAGATGTATTACCGACGAGCGAAGTCCGGCATGATTGTGCATGTGGTTTTTTTTTGCATCGATATTACGGATAAACGATGGAGTTGTTGACGAACATAAATTTTCGAGAACGAGCATCTCATCGATGAATAAGTCTGCATAAGATGCCTAAAGTAGCGGTCGATTTTCAATATTTTTTTACGATGAGAGTTTCGGGATGATAGGGTCGAGATTTTATAAGTCATTGATGTATAGTCTTACAAGGTTTGAGTTTTTTTATCGAGAAATATTGATAAACAATGACGTTATTATTATTTAAACAAAGAATTATTCAAAAAGAAATTAAAAAATGTACTTTTAGTATACTAATAAGACTTTCGCATGGACGACTACGTTTTTGATACTTTTAAATTACGAAAGTGGCGAGTTGGAAGAAGAATTTGTTTTACTTTCGACCAATCATAATCATTTATTATGAACAAATGGATGATATATCAAAAAAACATTGGCTCATACCATAGAAAATTTTATGAACTATTCTCCGTCAAAATTTAAGGGACGAGATACCTTTAGGCGAGGAAAAAATTGCTGATTTTCATGATTTTTTTTAAAGAGAGATTTGCTTTCCATTTTTTATACATAGGGTGATTGATTAATACTTTGGGCTGTTACATGGTATTTCATTGAGCGGTTTTATTAAGAACACGTAGAATTGTGGTGAAGAGCATTAATACTAAGTTTCAAGTAAATCTGACGAGATTTTTTTTATTTTCCATGCCAACTTTGCCACCCTCTTTCGTTTAGGGGTTGAATTTCGAAAAATGTTAAAACAGGTATTTTAATCATTGTGTTGAAGGGCATTAATACTAAGTTTCAAGTAAATCTGACCAGATTTTTTACATTCCATGCAAACTTTGCCACCCTCTTTCGTTTAGGGGTTGAATTTCGAAAAACGTTAAAATACGTATTTTATCAATTGTGTTGAAGAGCATTAATACTAAGTTTCAAGTCAATCTGACCAGAATTTTTTTAAATTTTCCATACAAACTGTGCCACCCCCTTTCACCCCTTAGGGGCTGGATTTCTAAAAACGCTGAAATACGTATTTCATTAATTGTGTCAAGAAACACGAATAATAAATTCCAAGTAAATCCGACCAGGTTTTTTTTTATTTCGAAACAATTTTAGCCCTTTTCTCCCTTTGAGGGTTGAATTTCAAAAAATTCCTTCTCCAATGGTGCCTACATAATGAAATCAACATACCCTCGATTTTTCTTTTATCAACACTCATACGCAGAATATGAACCAAGAAAAAGTGAGAAATGTTGAGAATCGATGAAATGGTACGAAATCAAACAAAAAAATTCAATTTTCCAAAAAATGGCTACATTTTGCAAAAAATTTTTTTTTCAAAAAATGGCTACATTATGCCACA
The DNA here is from genome assembly GCA_944452715.1 of Ophion slaviceki. NCBI lineage: Eukaryota > Metazoa > Arthropoda > Insecta > Hymenoptera > Ichneumonidae > Ophion > Ophion slaviceki. Next base: position 25,477,680 of record OX101794.1, read on the forward strand.
CATTTTTTTTCAAAAACTGGCTACATTTTGCAATTGAAAAAAATACTTTTTATAATTTTCAAAAACATTTAGGGTCTTGTTTTAGACAATAAGATTTGAAAGATTTATACCAATTTTCATCAGAATCGGTCGATTCGTTTTTTAGCTATAAGTCACGCCAATTTCGACAATACATTTCAGGAGACCGTGCCATACCTCCACCATTTGTGAAGATTGATAAAACAAAAAAATACATTGTCACAGCCAAAAGGAGTATTAAAACTTACCCTAAATCCAAAAAATAATGAAGACATATATCCTTTAATAAAAATTCCATAAAATCACCAACTTTTTTCCTCACCTAAAGGTTTCCTCATCAAAGTAAATCAGACCAACAGACATTGAGCTACGCCTTACATCGTTCGATGAAGCACAGTTTCAAAAAAAAAACGCAAAAGGGGTGATGAGAAGCTTGCACGTTTAATTTTTATCGGAAGTACATCTGCGTCCAGTAAACCCAAATATTCATCCATGAAACGGAGTCCCCCTTATGTTCGCGCATTCGCAAATTCGCAATGCAAAAATGAGAACACGCGTGTTCCGTCCGCGTGCGAGTGTGCGAGGTCCAGGCTCCGGGAAGCGCGCGGTCACAACGCGCGAAGTCTCATCCATTTAAACCTTTCGAGGAATGCTGTCCTATGAAGTCGAGCGCGCCCGGACAGTGCGCGATAAACATACCTTTCGAGTCAAAATCCAAACGAGTGACATTAAACTGGTATTATATGCCGCGGGAAGAGAACGAATCAGTATAAATTACTCGGGGCTACGAGTACAGATTACGTGTGTACAGATGGCGTGTTTGCTGATGACACGCTGCGGTAACGCGGGAACAATTCCCCGTTGCAATTCAGAAGAAAATTCAACAAATGAGCGTCACCATTTGCGACAATGTGCGCTGAAATTATTCGAAATAACGGCAGGGGATCCCGATTCCCCATATACACATATGGCAATCGAGATCCCCTGCCGTTATGTGTATGTATGTGTGTATATATATATATATATATATATATATATATATATATATATATATATATATATATATATATATATATATATATATATATGTACTCCCACGCACACGCAAATTATTTATTATTATTATAGAGCGTTATTGATAAACACATGTTTTATAAAAATTGTTTATAAAAATCGCCATAATGTTGTAGAAAAAAACACATTTTTTATGCGCATACATCCACACGCAAATATGTATACTGCGTATCAGTAATATTCGATAACTTAATTGTTTTTTTTTTTATTGTAGCTTCCATTTGTACAGGGTACTTCCCCTTATTACATTCCCCACCGTATTCCACTTCACATCCCCAATATTCGATAATAATAATAGATGTTTGTGTATAAATGTGTGTACGTATATATACATTTTTATTTATACACAAATATTTTTGACTATTATAGAATATTATGCTATTCTAAGAATACGAAGAATACTACCAATAGTATTATATACTATTATACAAATATTTTTCACTATTATAGAATATTATTCATACGCAGTATACATATTTGCGTATGGACATGTACGCATAAAAGAACGTGATTTTTTAATAACATTATAGCCATTTATAATAATTTCATATATATAAATATATATGTACATATTGCAATTTTATATAGTCAAACCGCGATATAACGAATCTCTAGGGAAGTTCGTTATATCGAGTTTTCGTTATATTGAGGGTTCGTTATATCGAGCTCATGTTCCTTAAAATATTCTTGAAAAATAATATATTAGTACTATTAATATAGGGATGTTAAAAAAAAGAAAGGTTTTAACTGAAGCAATTTTTCATAAGCCATTAGCAATCAGGGCACAATGTATATTATTATGTCGTTGTATCAAGGTTTCGGGTGACTATCGGAAGGGAATGAATAAATCTTCGCTATATCGAGGATTTCCTTACATCGAGCTTCGATTGCACACGTATGTATGGGCATATACAGATATTGTCAATCATTATTATTTAATTTATCAATTATCAATAAATCATTATTACATAATATTAATGGGGTATGATAGTGTGAGGATTATTTGTGTACTCATTTATTTATTTGTACATTTATATATATGTATGTATGTATATATATATATATATATCAGCACATGCCAATGCAAATATTTGTTATTAGTATTCTAGTATTAAGATAGAAAATAATTGATAATCGATTACAAATTACATATTTTTGTAAACACACTTACGTAAAATAGTTATTTGCATAAACATATACATATTTCATTCAGCACGTTCTTCATAAACAAATGCAAAGAAGGAAAAAACATAAAGTGACTTTCGCCAATGGGGCACATTTTCCAAATGCACTGACAGGTCTTCGCGTTACACGTGTGGCTATACTCGTACAGCAACTGTGTTTGGCGACCATCGTGCCTTTCTTGAGGCCATTTTTTTCCATTTACCGTCGATTCACGATCCAATTTCGCATCAAAGTCCGCGGGCGTAGAAAATCTGTCGTGGAATATCCCGATTGTTTTACGATTGGGCACCGGAATACCTTTTGCGAAGTCGGGAGAATATCGGTGACTGTGAGATCGGCAAGTGTGTCGGAGGAATCACTTACGCGTATGGCAATCGGGCAATCAATGTATACACACACACCCACAAACACACACGCCTACAAACATACACCCACAAACACTCACACCTACAAACACACACACCTACAAACATACACCCACAAATACACACACCTACAAACATACACCCACAAACACACACACCTACAAACATACACCCACAAACACACACACCTACAAACATACACCCACAAACACACACACACACACCTACAAGCATACACTCACAAACACACACACACCTACAAAGATACACCTACAAACATACACCCACAAACACACACACCTACAAACATACACTCACAAACACACACACACCTGCAACCATACACTCACAAACACACACACACACACCCACAAACACACACACACACACCTACAAACACACACCTACAAACATACACCCACAAACACACACACACACACACACACACCCACAAACACACACCTACAAACATGCACCCACAAACACGCGCCCGCTACGCACACCCACAAACACACACCAACAATACGACGTTTTTTTTTCTTTCTTTATTCTCGTTCACGGTGAGACCGCTTTGCGTGCAAGATACACGTGAAGATAAGGCCCCGGCAATACTACACACCTGCCCCGCGGAGGCCCACGAGGGCGCGCACGGCGATAATATGCGATTCTGATCCGGCGACTCTCTGCGGTCAGTATCGTCCCTCTCTTTCCCTTCCTCCCTTTCTCTCTCTCTCTCTCTCTCTCTCTCTCTCTCTCTCTCTCTCTCTCCTCTTTGCTGCGCTTCTTGCATACGCAGACACACAAAAATCTGTAGACACACACACACACACACACACACACACACATATACATACACGTGAACAAACCTCAAGCCCGATATACGCTTTTTACACCGTGGGCTGCAGGCGCTCCCCTCGCGTTGCAAAAGGACCTCGCGAGGGAGCGACCAAGGGATAGAGCAAAAGAGAGAGCACGAGAGAGAGAGAGAGAGAGAGCCCGCCGCGCTGGAACATAATGCCGTGTAGAGCAGGTACTCATAACGCCTGGCGAACCTGTTGAGATATAGCCCGGGTAGTGTTTCAATCGCGGGGCTCGCAACCTTCGCCAATGATACGTGCATGTCTGCACGGCCCGTGTATACGTACCTCACATACATTCGTGCAAGTACATACGCACACAAATACCTATATGAATATATATATATATGTGTGTGTGTGTGTGTGTGTGTGTGTGTGTGTGTGTGTGTGTGTGTGTGTGTGTGTGTGTGTGTGTGTGTGTGTGTGTGTGTGTGTGTGTGTGTGTGTGTGTGTGTGTGTGTGTGTGTGTGTGTGTGTGTGTGTGTGTGTGTGTGTGTGTGTGTGTGTGTGTGTGTATATACATACGTGTATGGTGTAAGTGCATATACGAATGCAGACCTGCATGTACGGAGTGAGGACCACGTATGTGGATTCAAAGCCCTATTACAATATTCGTTACCTGGGCTATAGATCACGATAGTCGAAATAAATCTTCGACGAACAAGCGCGGCACTCTAGTCATATATGGCGGATATATAGTAATATGGTAATGTAATAACCGATATACACAAACGTATTATACGTGCATGTGTATATAGGTATACGAAGGTATGGGGATGTTGAAGACGTTCGACTTCGAGGACCGTTCTCAAAACAGCCGGATGAGAGGATGGCTTATATTACATAGGGTTTAAGGGGTTATGCCTAGTTTTAAAAGTCGAAAAATCACTTTTTTCCAAACTCGTATGTTTTGTCAGTATATCGTCTTATACTTAGATTTTCCTTGAAACTTCCGAGGTGATCGGATCAAAATTGACAGATTTATAGGCCGTTGTATTGATCCCCGGTAGAACGCTCGGAGCGTCGTTGGAAACTTTAAATTCTTTTTTCTTGAAAGTACGGTTTTGAAGTCGATGAGCAAAATATCTCAAAAACGACTGCATCGATCTTCCTGAGATTTTGAGGGCTGTTTCTAGATGTAAAAATATAGCATTTAGTCGAAGAATTTTTTTCGATGTATACTTTCGATTTGATAAACGGAAAATGACAATCTTTTTCGCAAAAATCACGACTTACTTTGAACAAGCGCCATTTTTTTAATTTGATATTTCGCAAATTTCTTCGATTAATCATGGGATAAGACGATTATAATTGAATATTTTTGCACAAAAAAATTTCAGTGTTCTTCCGATGATACTTTTTCAAATACCCAATTTTCGTAAAAATGTATCATTACGATTGTCTATTTAAAAATTCCCAAAAATGAGCTGTTTTCGACTGTTACAACTAGACAGAACTCGTTACCTGACAGACATAAAGCTCGAGGCCCAAAAACAGGTCAACTTTCAATTTTTTTTTCTGATGCGAATATTGGGATGCCGAGATCCATATTTCATACACATTTAAGGGGTTACCCCCACTTGCGAATTTGAAAAAATCGATTTATTTTATTGCATTTTTTTAAGTGCAATTTGAAGTGCAGTTTTTTTTGATGCCCTGAATAGATGACTCTATGTAAGTTTACAAAAAAAAATATTTTCCTCGTGTAAACTGAAATTGAAACTTTAAACACGTTTTTCTCAAAATGGCATTTCTGAAGTCGGTGACCAAGATTACTCGAACACTAATGAACCGATCTTCTTGAAATTTTGCAGGCTTATTTAATACATAAAAATGTAGTCTTTAATCGTTCGATTTTTTTTTTCGAAAAAAATGGCCGTGTTATAGCCAAAAAACGGCCGTTTTTTTCGTTAAAATCGAACCATTAACTTTGACTGTCCGCCATTTTGTGAAAAATGAATATTTTTTAAAATCCTTCGATTAAAGACTAGTTTATACTTATATTTGACTAAATCCATCCGCATTTTTTTTTCAGATGATGCACTTCGCCGCAATGTTGGTCACCGCAAACCGTGTATATAAAAACATTATTTCATTGACGGTCATTTGCCACTAAACAATGTAATATTTTTCAATAAAAAAATTACTGAAAGTTCTTCAAGATGTGTTCTTTAAGATGGTATATTGATCGATTAAAAAAGTTTTGTAGTTTTCTTTAAAAAAATTCATGAAAAAGGCCTTTTTTTTGCGCTACAAGTGGGGGTCACGCCTTAAAAGATAGCCTTGCCAAGTGTAATTTTTTTTTAATTGAAAAATATTCATGAATAATAAAGATAATATTTAAACGAAGTGCCGCCCTTGCTGCATGGCCAATCGGTGTAGGTGGTTCTGGCAACTGGGGTGATCTGAAATGAGAAGTGAAAAAATGTACTTTCAGCATAGTAATAAAACTTTCGTATGACCGGATATGACTATATGCAATTTTAAAAATTACGAGAGTGATAAGTCGTAGAAAAAAGTGCAATTTTTGAACAGATAAATAACTTGAATGATTTGTTATCAAGAAACGAATGAACGCATCAAAAAATAATCCGGCCATGCGATACGAAATGTTATAAACTATGCTCCGTCGGAATTTGAAGTTCATCAGACGAATAGATTCTGACATATAACTTACACTCTTTCATCGAACGTAGTTTCGAGAAAACGAAAAAGGATCTTTTACGAAGATGCTCGCAACTTGCTCAATTTTTTGTATTTTTGCAAAACATTTCTTTCAAAGTGAAGTTGACATTCTAAGCTGAAAAGCCATGCATCAGAAGAAATCGCATTTTTCAAATTTCAAGCTCGTGCAAACTCCTTAAAATCCCCATTTCCAATGCACGTACCCACGTATATGAATGAATCTATGAATACGTGTGTGTGTACAGTACGTACATTCCGTATATGTATAATGACAGCGACACGAGGGCCGGAGCAAAGGCCGAGAAAATAAGCTCGCGGAGGAGAAATAATTTAAGTACCGCACACTGGTGTCAATTTTTTATATTTCGTTAATTCCATGGCCTTGAGTTCACCCTCAGAACGATCAATGTGCATTCCATATAAATGCATACATATATACAGGGTGTCGTGTTATGAATGGAAAATCCTGCAACTGTCGATAGGTCAGATCATGTCCCACCACATGCTGGAATTTCGATTTAGTAAAAGTCCCACGAATTGCGAGATTTTGGGCTTAATGTTATTTAAAAAAAAAATCATCTGCTTTAGGTCTTTCGCATGCCATTTCTACAAATGAAATGAATCGACAATAACTAATCAGGAACATCACTTTGGTGTCCTCCTCCGATCTTGTTGAAACTTTTTTGTGTGAAAGAGTATCAAAAACTAAGAGACACGTATTTTTCTATCGTCAGAAAAACGGTTTTAAGGGGTGAAAGACACCCTCGAAAATAGGGGTGTTTTTTGTTTTTCGTCGATAACGTTATCGTTCTCATCTCCAACGTATAGTACACAAAAAAATTAACATCGTTGCAATCAAAATTTTTTTATATCTCGTACCGTTAAAACGTTATCGACGAAAAACGAAAAACATCCCCATTTTTGAGGGTGCGTTTCACCCCTTAAAACCGTTTTTCCGCTGACCAAAAAAATACGTGTCTCTTAGTTTTTGATACTCTTCCACATAAAAAAGTTTCAACAAAATCGGAGGACACCAAAGTGATGTTCCTTGTAAGCAACTTTTTTAAGTAATTGGCACGATATGCGTAGTAATTTTTTTTACACCATAGGCTATCAAAGTCAGATGTTTGAATTGGTTTGTATGAAATTTCTGCATAGTAATCTTTTTTCATAAAGCTTCCTTAACATTTAAGGTTAAAAAGAAGACTTTTCTAGATAAAACAAATAACCAAGAGTATTTTTGAAAAAATCGGGTCAGAAAAGTTATCGTTTGTAGAAAAAAAAACACATATAAAACCACATTATGTAAATGCGTCAGTGGAGATCATGTACACACGACCCTTGTAAATACACCCCAATTACTTATTGTCAGGCACATCATTGACAGATTGTAATTGAACAAAATTAATTTAAAAAATAAATAAAAAATTGTAAGAGTCCCACGGTTTTCGAGATAAAAATCATATGATTTTTATCTCGAAAACCGTGGGACTTTTACTAAACTTAAAATCCAGCATATAGTAGCACATGATCTGACCTATCGACAGTTGCAGGATTATCTGTTGATAACAGGACACCCTGTACATATAACTAAGGTAACTATCATTGTACACATATGTGCAGATATATATATATATATATATATATATATATATATATATATATATATATATATATATATATATATATCTGCATTCCACCAAGATTCTCTCTGAGCTTGCACCTTAAGGGTTAGGCTCTTAAGTATATCGCCAAGTTGCGGCTTGCTCTCGGGCAAGAATATATCCTGGTAATATAAAGTATGCCCGTGGCTCAAATATATTGCCCGTGTCCTCCCGTGTGTTATACGAATATTTACGCGAATCGTGAATAACTACTACCTCTATTGCGCCGGACCGGCCAGGAATATTGCGCGAGAGGAAAAAATTAAGAAAGGAATAGAAGAATAAGAAGGGAAAAAAGGATCCAACAGTTATACGGTACGTTGTGTGTCGCAGGGGCAAAAATCTCGTAAATAATCGTACACGTATAATAATCTTATGCACGTGTGTGATACACATTCCTATTATATAAACGTATGTATGACGGGTGAGCGTGTATACGTATATGCCGCCGCATGCAATGATACCTACGGCGAGTGGACGAATGAAAGATGCATCCTTCCTTCGGGAAAGAGCTGCAGCAGCCGATATATATATATATATATATATATATATATATATATATATATATATATATATATATATATATATATATATATATATATATATATATATATATATATATATATATATATATATATATATATATTTATATGTATATATATATATGTATATATATATATATATATAACGGCTCGGCGTAGCGCGAGCGAGCGAAAGATTCGTGCGTAATTAAGAGTGCAAAAACACTTTCGGAATAGTGCCGACGTGGAAGGGTGTTTAACAATGGTACACACCTGAACCCCATCGGTCGGTGTTTTTGAGACATTACGCTGCTCCGCTCCATTTTATACTTGCTGGCCCGAAAGGTGACGTCTAAAATCAAAATCTAGATTCGTCTTGTCGATACCTATCCGAATGACCCCCATGTACATTCTACGATCGTTAGTAGTTTTCAAAAAGTGTTCTTTGCATTTAAAATGCTTTTAAGGGGCTATACCAGTGTGACACTTTGAAAAATCGATTTCTTGGCCTTTTTCGACAGTTTATACTTTCAAGAATATCCTGTAAAAATTTCAAGGCCGTATCTCTAATCATTATATCTTGCAAAAATCAATAGTTAAATCTTTAAACGCGTTTTTCTCAAAATGAGATTTTTCAAATTTGCTGACATTGTAACTCGAAGAGCAATTATCCGATTGACTTGAAATTTGAACTGAGTACTCTTGAATATATTTACTCTACAATGACGTAGGATGTTTTTGATTGGATGAAAATTGACGATTTGGCATTGAAAAAAACGACCACTTTATAGACAAGAAAACAGACTTTTCTTTCATAAGTACGCCATTTTGTTAGATTTTGATATTTTTCGAAAATCCTATGTCATTGTACAGGAAATACCTTTCAATTTAACGACATTTTTTCCTTTTTCGGTTTCAGCTACTCAATCGGCCGGAATCATGTCAGCAGAGAAGGAACTTTTTTTGGCACCTCCGAAGGCAGCGCATAAGTCGCTTGGATCTCAATATTTTTCTATGAAAAAATTGTGTCATATAGGTCAAATATAGCCAAATATATTCTTAATTTTCCGAAACATTTAATTGAGTACTTTTCTTCCAAACAATTCCCGAAAAGCACCCAAATTTTCAGCGTTCACACTGGTATAGCCCCTTAAAATTGTATATGTTTGTTGGGGTAGGCTATGTATAGGGGTGTGAATGCTGGATGTCACACGAAAATATCGCTACCTCCACTCCACTACCACTGTGTTGCAGTAGAGTGGGGAAAGCTGCGACATGCTGAATGCCTGTGATTAGTTGATAAATGCGCTCTCCCCATCCAATTCTGATCGTGTTCTTAATTTCCAAATTATGTTACGACTTATATTACAAATACATAACAAATTATTATACAAACAAACCCAAACAAACCCAGAGATACCCAATTATATACCTCAATGTACCAATATATTTTTTTTTATAACTAAAACCAACTCATATTATTTAGACGTACCTGTTTTCTTATTATCCGTAAAGTTTGATCACATTTTCAATGCCATGAAATGGCTGCACTTTGTGTATTATCTGTAGATTTTAATTTTTTATTTTTCTCTCTTCTGTAAGTACTTTCCTTGCGATTGTGTATACTTGTTTTATCGTTGTCAAGTGCACTGTAAAGCAATGAATAAATTGGCAACCGAAGACTAACGTGGGTGCCTCGGATTTCGATTAAAAGTTAAAAAAAAACGTTTGAGCAAGTCAGTCACCAAAGTTCAGATGGTACAAAAGAATAATTAAACTAGTCTTGGCTCCTCCCAATCGCTTTTATCGTCTTGTAAGAGAAAAGCACGTACACAAAAGAGAAAAAATAAAACCCTATGCTACAGAAACACCCGAAAAACAAATGTTAATACTGTTTTCCTGAAAAACCAAAAAAGATCATAGAACATGCATGGGGTCAGCTATGTATTGACACGAGACATCTAGATTTTTCTTTAGCACGTCACTTTTCGAGTCGCCCTGTAATGACGGGCTACAGCCTGAGATCTGGCGCAGTTCCCAGCTCCGAAGAACTCCAGGCCGGATACTTAGCCACGCACGTTTGGTTCCGTGCCCTACGCACGTTCTTCTACAAGTACATACAATATATACGGACGGGCAAAAAGCATTTCGAACCCACTATGTCTATGCAACGTTGGTTTTTACCCCATCTGCCGGTTCCTCAATATTTCTTTAAAATCACATAGTTGATTTCCAGGCCAGGACAGTCCTCAAAATGAACGTCCTACATAGATGCGTTCACATTCGGCAAAAGGTGGTTTTGAAGCCACGGGGTCTCGTCTAATGTTAAGTAGGGGCCCAGTGGATCATAAGAAGGACGATCCTAGTGGTCGAATTGCGTAAAAATCACCTTTTCTCAAATATATTAGGAGTACAACTTTGCAGTGACCGTTTTACTTAGAGAGCCACTGCGGCCGAAGTAGTGGCCCTAGCTCAATAAAAAAGTGGCATTTTAAACAAGAGGCTCTGCCAATGTAAACAATTTAAAAAAGCTAACGGATACGTGTATGCATTATAAAGTTATAGGCACTCAAACATGGCAACCTACGAACCGAATTCTCAGCATTTGCGGGAGGTTATGATTTACTTCTTCAACATCAAGAATTCTGCGGCTGAGGCCCACCGTTTGCTTGTAGATGCTTACGGGGAGGATTCTATTATTGAGAAAACGTGTCGGCGGTGGTTTCAACGCTTCAAAAGTGGAGATTTTGAGGTCGAGAACAAGCATGGTGGCGGAAGGCAGAAAGTTTTTGAAGACGGGCTGACAGCTGGGCGTTGTGTACTATGAATTGCTCAAACCATCCGAAACCATCACAGGGGAACTCTACCGACGTCAGTTAATGCGCTTGAGTAAGGCACTCAAAGAGAAACGGCCACAATTCAACGAAAGACATGACAAGGTGATACTGCAGCATGACAATGCCCGACCCCATGTTGCAAATGTCGTGAAAAAGTACTTGGAAACGCTGAAATGGGAGGTTTTATCCCACCCGCCGTACTCTCCAGACATTGCCCCTTCCGACTATCACTTGTTCCGGCCAATGGCACACGATTTGGCTGACCAGCACTTCGGTACTTACGAAGAAGTAAAAAATTGGATCGATTCCTGGATTGCCTCCAAGGACCAAGACTTTTATCGACGCGGGATTCGAATGCTATCTGAAAGATGGGCCGAGGTCGTAGCTAGCCACGGGCAGTACTTTGATTAAAAAATATGTAGCCACTTTTTTATAATAAGGCCTTAAACTTTTGAAAAAAACGGTCACTGCAAAGTTGTACTTCTTATATATATATACGTGTGTGGGTGTGCGTGCAGGATAGCTATTACATCGTAATGGCTATCCTGGGAGTAAAGGCATATGAAATGTGGAAAGGAAGAAAACGAAGAAGAAAAAAAGAAAGACAGGTACTCTTGGCAGGAGCTGATTCTGCTCCTGGCGGATCAGCACGCACGCATGAGTATATGTGGATGTAGGTATACACCTGTGTACCTCGATATAAGCTCACATGTGTAGGTGTGTGCGTTGAGAGAAACGAGCAGGGGGGAGGGAGACAGAACAATGCTGCCGTCGCGGGGTTCAGTATACTTGCCCCTCTGCAGTGGTTTCAACTATCCTTAGGGGTAGAGAGAGAATCGAACTTGCTCTCTCTCTCTCTCTCTCTCTCTCTCTCTCTCTCTCTCTCTCTCTCTCTCTCTCTCGCTTTATTTCTTTCTCTCCTGGGTGCCGCTCTCAATGCTCACCCATTTGTTCGCGAAACACCGAAACACTGCAAGAGTCAGAGAAGAGCTTGTCGTACATGCATACGCGGCATGTCCGAGCACTCTTTCCCTATATCTATATGTATACACCGCTATTCGCGAACAATTGACCAGATTTGTATACACATTGTAACGGAGTAGTCTCGCGGTACTCCCACGATCCTCCGTGGATGCGTAGAGAATGAACGCGGGCGCGGAGACAACGGAACAGTGGCGGACTTCCTGGCGAAGTCACTGGGCCAGGACTTCGTGGGATGTTGAGAAGAAATGACTGAAATTGGACTTCGAAAAGGCCGCCTACGGGGATCACGTCGAGCGGCGTTGGTTGAGGACAGTACTCGGATGGGTGACCGCTAAGCTGCTCTATGCTTGCGCGCCAATGACAATGAATTTTTTCGACGAGGGTGTCCTGTTACGAATGGATAATGCTGCAACTGTCGATAGGTCAGATCATGCCCTACTATATGCTGGATTTTCAGTTTAGTAAAAGTTCCACGGTTTTCGAGATAAAAATCATCTGCTTTTGGTTTTTCGTATGCCATTTCTACAAATGTTAACTTTTTTGGCCGGGTTAAAAAAATACTCTTAGTTATTTGTTTTATCTAGAAAAGTCTTCTTTTTAACCTTAAATGTCAAGGTAGCTCTACGAAAAAAAAAAGATCTTATGCAGAATTTTCATACAAACCAATTTGAACATCTGACTTTGATAGCCTGCGGTGCAAAAAAAATGTACTACGTATATCGTGCCAAGTACTCAAAAAAGTTGCTTAGTTATTGTCGATTTATATCATTTGTAGAAATTGCATGCGAAAAACCAAGAGCAGATGATTTTTTTAAAATAATATAAAGCCCAAAATCGTGAAAACCGTGGGACTTTTACTAACAAGGAACATCCCTCAGGAACATCCCTTTGATTTTGTTGAAATTTGGACATGTGAGCTTGGACATGTGGCACCGAAAAGTGAGCGATACGTATTTTTTATCGGCGGAAAAACAGTTTTAAGGGGTGATACCACTCCTCGAAAAAGCAAATATGGGGTGGTTCACACCTTAATTTTTTTTTTTTGCAATTTCACTATGGTGGATTTTTCATTGCTTCGCATTAGAAGAATTTTCATTTTCGTTTCATTAAAATCGGTGGACTCCTTGTGTGTGAAACTGCTATATTACCCCTAGAGATGCCTTTTTTCGAGGGATGATTTCACCCCTTAAAACCGTTCTTCCGCCGATAAAAAAAATACGTATCGCTTACTTTTCGGTGCTTTATAACATATCCAAATTTCAACAAAATCGAAGGGACTGTCACCTGAGGGATGTTCCTTGCAAGCAGGATTTTACTATCCAGTCATATCAGGACACCCTGTATAATAAGCCTACCAAAATCTTTTCCGGAAAACCCTAATGAGTCTCTGGGACTCAAACAGGACAGGATTACGGCTTTTTGAGAGTTCAGGACTTTTGCAATTTGAGAAAGTGGCCAAAAGGGTCAGACATTTTTTTTGCTGCCGTCATATGGACGAAGTCGGCATCTACAAAAAAATGAAAAATACGTTTTACTATAAAGAACGATGATAAATTTTCTACTGATTCTAACGATACCAAAAACGCATTTTCGATTTTTTTTGTAGACGCCGCCTTCTTCCACATGACGGCAGTATGGTCTTCTATGGATTTCTCGGGCCACTATGGTCTCTATGGGTTTCATGGGTTCATCGGATGGAAAGTTTTACCCACATTACAAACATCACGGAATTTTTAAATATTTAAAAAATCTTAATTGAGCGGTTTGAATTCTGATCATTATTTTCATTGAGGATTTTTAATATTAATTGAGGTTTTTGGCAGATATGGTGAATTCGTATTCAGAGGGTAAAATTACATCCACAAGGACTTGTAAAAAAACATATTGACATTTCAATTTTTTTCTCATTTCGGTCAAAAATACGAAAAAATGCCCTGCGCCCATTCTCTGCGCAATAATTTGCGCTAAAATCTATGGCTTCATTCATCAAGCTACGATTATTCTTTGATTCTTGTCAGAATTTCAAAGTCCGAACCATTTCGTTAGACTTTGGCGATTTTGAAAAAGTGGTCTAAAGGGTGGCAATGTCAATTTTCCGACTTTTACATTATTTCGGGAGTCTATCCGATGACAAATTTTCCGTCCATTGAAAATATGGAGTTTTCGTCGAATACTCAAAATGACGCCGGCCAAAAGCGAAAAACGTATTTTCATACACATTTGGCTAATTTTGATATAAATTGAGGAGGGAAATGCATGATGAAATCGCATTCAAGAGGGAATAAATACACCGACAGGGACTTATAAAAAAAACATATTAATAATAATTTATTTTTCGCCTCTGGCCCAAAAAGAGTATCTTCACTCAATCGCTTCTTATTTCTTTTCCATTTTGATTTGAAACTTCGCTCCACGCGCATTCTCCTTACAATCGTTTGCTCTAAAAACTGTAGCTCGTTTCCTCAAGCTGCCAACATTTTTCAAATTTCGGGACAATTTGAAAGTCGGAGCATCGATTATCGCATTTGCCTGGTAGCTTTTTCATTCAATTTGATGAATCCCTTCTAAATGCAGGATGAAAGACACTTCATTAAGTATTCGAAGAAAAAAAAATATCGGGCTTTGTCCGGAAATGGTGCGCCGACGATTGCAGGTCCAATGAGTGGTGTAAACTTTGTTTTTGCACATTTATATGGATCAGCAACTGCGAAGAGATTGTTGAAAAGTGCGAGCACCCAGCAGGTTGACAGATCAAATTTCTGTAGCAATCGTAATTCTGCATTGATCAATTAGTTTAATCGTTACACTTGACTAGCTGCTGGATTGAAACCCGGTCCAATACCAAAGGAACAAGTTATTCGCGGACTTTGTCGAATACTCTATATTTGCATTTTTTTTTGGTTGCGTGGACCAGACATATCCTCGCTTTTCATATATCAAAGTCGAGCCGAACTTTCCCTTTCCAACCCCTCAAGCATCGAAATATTAAACTCTTCGTGTTCGAAAACAGTTCGCTTCGTACGGGAAAGTATACTGCAACTCACCTGCGTCGTAAGCTGCATCGAACAATCCTAATGTGAACTAAAAATGTGAACACTACTAAACTGCATTTTCAAAACTGGGGTGACGTATAGCTAGAAAAATAATCGACTGATTCTGATAAAACTTGGTATGAATCTTTCTAACCTCATT